>OY757045.1:10315911-10915911 GCA_963582015.1 Xanthorhoe designata
CTTACTTATTCTAATTAAAAAAGGTTTTGTAATGTCACAATAGTGGCAATTCGGAGTGTCGGAAAAGCTAAACTAAACTAACTAAAATGAATGCCATCATTTCTTATTCCCATCGCTATGAAAGGGACGGCATCATTTTTGGTTAGTTAAGTTTAGCTTTTTGCGATACTCCGAATTGCCACTAATGTAAACTCAATATAGCTCAAGTTATCGCGGCTCATTTCATTACTCTACCTGCAACCTTTGCAATCACAAGGTCAATCACATTATCTAATATTAAACCACAAGAACAGGTTTGTCTGTCGTCATCAATGTTTGCAGACTGGTTTTGGTAAAGAACCGATGTTAACCGCAGATAAACTTGAATCTTGAACTTAGAATAAACGAAGGTTTTAAAATACTATCTATTGATATAGGTCGCGCCACCTAAAAAGAGCGCCTGAGGGGAAGTAAGTGGGGGTATGTTTGCGCCTGTGTTCACTCGCTGAAGAACCAATAGCTCTATAATAAATAAATTGCATTATTATTATTAATAGCACTCGCTAAATCAATGGTATGAAGTGCGCCGCGTTACCTCTCCACCAATCATCGACCACTGCGCAGTTTGACAGCCAGCGCTCTTTTTACGTGGCGCGACCTATATCCATGCAGTAGGTAAATGAGTTTTGAGCGACCGCACACTGGTATCTTTTGTGACGTATATCGTAAGGTCAAAGATTTACTCGTCTTATCTCTTTCAGAACTATAGGTAAATGATGCTGTTTAACGCGTTCACTGCCGATGACGCACGTTATCCAGTTTTAAGCTCCATAGCTTAAAATCGGATAACGTGGCCCATGCCACGGTCCTCTCCTTCGGAGACGACCGTGGTAGCCGAGCTGGGAATGAGTTACTTAGGTACTATATAAATATTACACTAATTGCGTTCACTGCCCATGACGCACGTCGTCTAGCTTCAAGCCGTGGGCTACGGTCCTCTTCTTCGGAGACAGCATTATCCATTGAGAAAACAGTCGACTACTTTGTATGGAGAAAAAGCCGGTACCCTTACATTTTAAATAATTGAATAAATTCACCTGGTATAGAAACTCTTAGGCCTTTGGGGGTAAATAGCCTCCAACTTAGCCAGTGGCAACTCGTAACCACAAACAGCATTCACGTAAACAAAAACAAGCAATACTTTGTAATCAACCATCTTCTGTCACTGTTTATCACTGAATGTAAAACAGAGATGGCATGCTCCTCAATATGTCCACTCACAATGATCTGCCTTGATCAACTGACAACATACCGGATTTCAAAATAACTATGAGTATGTATAATCAAATCAATAACAGTGTATTCTGTGGTTAAAAATAATAAAGTATTTGTTGGGGTTCCTTAGAAGTTGAGGAAAAAGATCACAGGAAATTAAAAGCGTTTTCTGAAAAAACGATTTGTCTTTAAAACTTTTCAACTTAGCAAGGCTTAGGAAAGTGTTTTTCTTGTAACTGACATTAAAAAAAAACGGTTAACTGATTTAGCACCAGAAACCAATTAGGGAAATAACAGTTATTTCTTAATTAAGTGCTAAAACCAGTTTGCCATCTGTAGCATAGTGGACGAAGGTCCGCCTGGAGCACGGAGACAGAACGGAGTTGCAGTCAGCCAGCATGCGAAAATGTCCAAAACTTTTAATTTACTAGTAGACCCACGTGGCTTCGCTTCCGTGTTGTACCACCCCATTGCAACCCTTTAAAGGGGTAAACCTGCGGTAAAAGGGCGCCTATTTTTTAAGTTAGACCTCTGGCAATATATCGGTGAAAACTGCATTCAATTCCATGCAGTAGATTTTGCGTGATGCGGGAACAAACATACTTATAGACAGACAGACAAAAATAAAAACTTTTTTTGGCTTCTGTTACTTTAATAAAGACCCCACATTTTCGTTTTTCATTAATATCTCAAATGTACAGACATCGACGTGTTACAGTTTTATTATATGTAGAGAAGAGATGTAGAGATTAGGTACCTATAGTTGAACCTCAATTAGGTACCTACCTACCTACTCGTACTCGTAGCAGATATCCATTAAAACAGGTTCATAAATTTAAAAACATCACGCATGAGTCGCTTGCACGGGTACTTGAACTTTGTTTTTATATTCTTGTATTTTGGTGATGTGTTGGATTGCTGTTATGCCTATTTTATTTTATAAGCTAGGCTAGCGGCTAGCGACCAGAGATAACTATATTATGTGTCGTAATTTCATTGACGAAATTTACAGAAATAGCTTTTTTGACGACCTCTGTGGCGCAGTGGGCGAAAGCCCGCCTGAGACGCAGAGGTTGCGGGTTCGATCCCCGCTGCGGGACAAATGTTTGCATGATCTGCAAATATTTGTTTCGTGTCTGGGTGTTTTCTATGTATAATATGTATGTATTTACAAAAAAAAATGTATCTATGTAGTTTATCAGTCATCTGGTTACCATAACACAAGCATTAAATTGCTTAGCTTGGGACTAGATGACGCCGTGTGAAATGTCCAAGGATATTTATTTATTTTTATTTATTTATTTAAATGTTTGTCAAAACAACAATGTTAGGTAGAAACTTTAGTATTGGCTTATTGTAATGTATTTATTTTTAGGTGCTTTCCAGTGTCGATTTGGTCTTGTACTGTCATGGCATTGTAAATTGAATAAATAAAAAAATGTGTGATTTGAGCAATTTACAAATGTGAAAGATGGCGGAGTTCTAGATACCTACACCTTTTAAATTGATTTACCTACCTAATCATCTTCAAGTAATACACATATTTATTTACAGAAACTAAACTACTACATATTTACATAACTGTACAAAATAAAGTCTTCAAGTTATCTAGAATCTGAAAAAATATGTCTACTCGCTCACTCTCTGGGCATCGCTCTCTGCGACCACAGACGTGATAATATTGTTTTAATAAAGATCATCAAAATAAAGCCAAAATTAAATTTGAAGACTCGTCCCGCTGGAGAGTGGAGAGCATATTAAAACTTTTTCAAGAGTTGCTGAAAGGGTGGATACGGGTGCAGATAATAAAATAATAATAGAAAAAGAGGTTATATTATCACAATTTAATCATAATAATATTACAAATCTAACGACAAAAGATATCGAATCAAACTTTTTAAAACCAAATAAAAGAAATGTTTTTTTTTATAATCCAGTTTTTGAAATCATTTATCATTATTATTATGGCGTACCTATAGAATCAACTAGTAGGTATAGTATTATTTATCTGTGGTTATACTAAATTAAAAATAAATTCTCTAGACACAGCTTCTTTCCTTCTAGTAGGTAAATCAATTGAGTTCAATTACATGTCTTAAAATTACAGCTACACAATTTCTAGCAGTCTTCTAGATTATTTCTAATTTGGAATTTCACTCATGTTTTAGACCTTGTTTTGGCATGAGTCTGCTGAAAAGGGCCAAGATTGTGTTTTTCATGAAATCTAATTGTATTTCTTCTGCTGGCCATCTAAAGGGAGTAAACCTTCACATAATCCACTTTGAGAGTGGGGTCATACCAAGTGGAATGCCACTCGTCTTTCTTATTGTAGAAGTCGACCATGGCCTTGTTGCCCTTGTTGCGCCACGGCTTGTCCGGCTCATCAGGAAAGTCGTGAATACCACCAACACGAAGACCGAGGGACAAGTAGAACTGTGGAGAGAACATTTTTAATTACCATTTAGACATAGACATAGACATATCATTTATTTGCTACTAAGCACACAAAATACACAACACTGAATTACTTATAACAAAAGGTACAATTTCCAGAAAGTTAAAATAAAAACACAGTTATAATTAATTAATTGTCTGAAATAAAATATTTTTATTTTATTTTATTTATTTTATTTTATAATTGTAGTATTTGGATCATTTAACATTTTTTTGAACATTTTAATAAAAACCCTCGATATATTCTACTGTCTATCTTCCGATATCGATATTCCGTCAGCAGTGGACCGAATATTTTTTGGTTGAAGTAAAGTACCTGCCTATGGGTACTTCCGAGGTTGTCCTATACAAAATATTGAGGATCTGAAAAGGGTCTGCGGAGTTATGAACCTCAAGATAATAGGTACCTCAAGATGCGTGATGCGTTGGTACGATGACGTCAAAAGAACAGCTGGAGTGAAATGGATGGAAACTGCACAAAACCGAAGAGAATGGCATAATATGAAGGAGGCCTACATCCATAGGGTTGAAAGTGGCTAAGAAGAAAAGAAGAAGAGACCTCAAGAGTGTAGGGAATTGCTCTCTTCAGTCGGTTTTATAAAAAAAATTGTCACTAGTTCGTTCACATTATTTACGTGATTACCATCTCATCCAATGGCGCCATCACAGACCCCCTGACCCAGTAGGCAGCATGGGGCACCGCGTGCTCCCTGGCACTCATATGGAAGCCCTCACCAGGAGATAGCGCTCCATACTGCTGTCCATCCACGTAGAATTGTAGTCCGTCTGAAATTTACAAAATACCTCATATATATGGATATGTCGTTACGTGTTTAATTCAACATTTTGGGATTCAACATGCTACAAATTCAACTTATTGCAAACTCAACATTTTAGGAATTTAACTTTTTGTTCTTGTTCATATAGTCTACACTACAGGAAACTTCTGCCACCCTAACCATGTTTACAATCGCTCTAGATATACAACAACTCGAAAAATGTATTAAATGCAGTCGATGACGAAAAGTCACATGATCAGAAATGTCAAATCAACTATAGAAAGAGAAAAGATACCTACTGGGAATTTGTCACATGGCTAGCATGTAAGACGAAACTAAGGTGATCCTTGAGGTCCTACCAGAATAAATGATTTTTCTTTCTTTCTTTCTATAAGGACGTACCTACCTGGTTTCCAAACCATAGAATAGTTATGATAATCCTGATTCCAGTTCTGCAGTCCAATCTTCTGCTTCAACAGCAGGCTTCTGTAAGGGTCTGTGTCAGACAGAACTGGTCCCCCGTACAATTTCTTGGCGAAGACATCGTTGCCTTTGACGAAGGCTACTCTCATGAGGCCCGATTCGTAGCGCAGGCTGCCGTAGACATTTTCAAGGGGTTCTAAGTTCAGCTCTGTTAAGAAATATCATAATTTAGTAAATTGCATGAGCTTGGTAACTAGACTACCTAGGATAAGTAAGTAAGTTCGTATGAGCAAGTGGCCAACTCTGGTGACGAAGTTTTTTTTAGGCCGCCTTAAGGCCTCCGTCATGGCTTAGCGACTTTAAAAGCCGGGACCGACAATGCCCTCCGAAGCACGGAAGCGCTCAGATATAAATGCCACTTGCGGTCACCCATCCAAGTTGTGACCGCTCAGAACCGGTGTAATCATGCCGATTTCAGTCGCGTAAGTTCAGCATAGTGTGTTGAGACCCTTAGGCTGCGTTTCCATTGACGCGGAGCTGTGCGGAGCGGTGCTTAGCGGTGCATGAATTGACCAATCACTATGCTCGAAATCTCTGCTCCGCTTCAATGGAAACAGCACGAGAGGAGCGGGGCAGAGCTGAACGGATATTCATATAAAATTCATAGAAAGCGAGGTGATGCGGAGCGGAGGACAGCGGGGCGGTGCGTTGCGGAGGGTAGCTAGGAGAGCGAAGCGGCTCCGTTCCGCTCCGCTCCGCTTCAGTGGAAACACTCACCACTTTTCACCGCTATTCTCCGCTCATCTCCGCACAGCTCCGCGTCAATGGAAACGCAGCCGTATATTTAAATATGTTCTCAAGTCGCGATAGCTTAAAAAGTGTTACAATAAAGCATTTAATTTATATTATTATTTATACCTGGTAACAACCAGCTACCAGCCGGCATCTTCGCACGGATCTCAACCCTGCCATACTTGAAGCTGAACTTGTGCTTGGTGGTGACCTTCCCCGTCATCACTGGAGGAAGAATGAAGGCTCCGTCAGCTATTCGTTTGCACTCCGTGGTGCCGACAGAACCAGTGCATCTGGAAATATATAAATAAATCATTAAATTTCTCTCTCAATTACTCAATAATTTAATTCAATTTCATTTATTTTAGACTTATAAAATTACATAAAAACAGTCCATAGTAATTATTAAAATCCAAAATTTAAAACAATACATAATTAAAATAAAATAAAGCGAGCGAGCACAGTCAGGAGAGAACAATGTTCCCTCGTCCAGTGCTCCGAAAACAATAAGCTTCGTGTATTTCTTGATAAAGTAAAAGTAAGTTTACTTTATCAAAAAATCGACTGGTGTTGATACTGGTAGTTACTTACTCATACAAATCGTTGTAACTTATATTGAAAAAAACTAGAAAAATAAAAAAAACCTTTAAAATTTTCACAAAATAAGATCATGGGACAACTAGACAAGTTCCCTTCTAAATTATCCGATTTGTTTTTATACTTATTATCCTAATCCAATATCAATCAAAAAAGAATTCCATGTTTGCCAGTATATTGCTGGACCGATTTTAATAGTGTTTTTTTTTCCTTAGTCCAGCAAACAACAAAAATTCCTTATTGTAAAACAAGATAGTTCATTTTCTAGTAAATCGAACCTGTTGGTCAAATCCAAGGATTCGTGTATAAACCCTTCGCTCTTGAAGTCTTCCAGAAGCACGGGTGATATGACCAATGCGCTGTCTTCAATCTTCATCGTGCCTTCAGTCATGTACACGTTGAAAGGGTAGTCCTGAAATAAAAAGTTGCGATTTTTTTTTATATAAACTGATTTAGAGTTAAATTTTGTAAGAAGAGTAATTTACAGCACTCTCAAGGTGCATTTCTGTACATAATTCTGAAGACCCTTCAAATCTTCAAATCCTCATCATATTTTTACATTTATTTATTTATTTAATTTTTAAATATTTTATTAAAAATAGTCTTTGAATCGGCGAAATAGGTACAAGGACATATAAAAATACATGCAGGGGAACATGGACACACTAATTTTTTGAGGTCGGTAAAAGACGTCTGTTTCTGTTCTTGTCTCACATTATTTATTTTCTTTTTCCTTATATCAGCCATCATCTCACTCTCCTCTTTTTTTCCTTTAGCTTTTTGAAGCTGCCGGAATGATGATAGAGCATATAAAAGTCTGGAACTTACAGGTTGCTCTGGGAACTTGGCTTCTGACTGCCAGTTCTTCAGATCCTTCAAGGTACCCTTGTCGAAATCCTCGTTGAAGATGAGAATTCCTTTGCACACTGCTCCTATCCCGTTTACAGATGTTAAGGATCTCTGGCATGATACTGGTGGGGCTGGGGTTATAGGAGTTTGGGGTCTTGGAGGTTCAGGACCTGGTTCTGGGCGATGAGTATCAGTTGGAGGGATATTGGAGACGTCGACAGGTTTCCCTTCTTCGTCAACATAACCTGAAAAGAACAATTTGACGGTTTGTCATACATTCCATACTAGGACAAATTACTGTAGGTATTCTTTGAAACCAAATAATCGAAGAAGCGACTTGTTGTTCTATACTCTCCCACTGATAGTCGAAGGCATTCCTCCAAGTATGCAATTATTTTTGTTTTCATAACATAATGCTAATTATGTTTTTTCTCGCCATGCTAGGTAAAGTGTATTAAGATAATAATGAGTAACAACATTATTACTCATTTATTAAATAGCTGAATGTTCGGCTAAAATAATAATACCAATAGGTGTCATAGAATAGGTCAGAATATAAAAACAATAAAAAGTAATTAAAATATTTGTAAATATTTTTTTTAATATATTTTGAAACCAGTTCTATTATTTGGACTAGTCAGACTAGTTTAACAGGATTTCCAATTATTTTTTTTCCTCATTATCAGCGTTCATCGTTCCATTTATGTCTTTAACAATAGTAGTTTGTGATCTCTGCCCACTCCTCAAGTATATGTTTATTAATTTATCAAACAATATCCACAGCTCTCAGTATTCACAAAACAAACTTATTTTTATTTTATACAGCCTTCGACGGATTTTCATTTATTGAGTATTACTTTTATTACGGTATAGGTTTATTGAGAAAGTCTTATGTTTAATAGATAGTTGGTTTGAATCTGATATTTATGATACATAGAACGTACATTGCCCTATTGGTACCTAATATGAGCTGTGAACTGTGTAGATTTTCGAGGTATGATCTAATGACTCATTGAAAAAAAATCATATGCTACTCGTAAGATCATTAATAAACAAGTGACTGACGCTGCGAGGTGCGGAGATGTGGAAAAAAGGGACTGCAGGTCAAATGCAATGGGACGATGCAGGCTACAGTTAAGATAAGATATGGTACGAGTGTCTTTCTTAAACTTTCGCGATCACAATTCATACTTTTAAATAGTTTACAGTTCGCCCGCGACCACGGTTGTTGTAACACAGCCGAAACGTTGGGAAATAATAAAAGGTAAATTACGCGATAAAATCCTGTAAACTATTTAAAAGTATGGTACGAGTGTATTCTATGACAAACCTCATGATTTAAAAGACTTTAATTTTTGAGATTCAGACAGAAACAGGCTTAAGTACTCGAGGACAATTAGACAATGTGAAAATCTATCGATCTTTTCAATAATGTGAAATTTTATAGTGTATTTGCTGAGCTCTTCTACTTCTTACCAGTAACAGTCCATTCTGCGTTGTCCTGACGATAGCCTAGTCCGTTCTTGATGACGTAGGTCCAGAAGTAGATCTTATCTCCGATCTTCAGCTCTGCATTCCTGTCGGTTTTCAAAGTTAATAACACCATTAGGATCACTTTCTAACCTACTAAAAAGAGGAGGAGGTTTATAATATTGTAAAATGTGTGTATTCTGCAAGGCCGCGCACACACATTTACCTACGGCGCTATGGAAGACCAGCGCTTTGACAGGTTCCTTGGTTCCTGTCTAAGCATCATGCTGAGTAGTAGCCATTTTTGTCATTTTTCTTGTTTTTTCTTTCCAAGTGGTAAGTATATAATTTAATAAGATCTTAAAGTACCTCGTTAATTATACCGGTTGTAAGATGACAGCGTTGAAAACTAAACCATAGTTTATAGGAATTTATAATGTGTTTTCTATAATTGTAATGACAAAATAAAGATTTTTCTTTCTTTCTATTATAAATTACTCCGTCAATACTGGACCGATTTTGAAAATTCTTTTTATGTTTGAAAGAGAATACTCCCGAGGATAATTAAAATTTGAGAATCTCTAATTTTACTACACTCTTGAATTGCATTTATGCTTATAACTCCGCAGATCCTCAGCTCAGCAGGAGAACACCTAGTCACAGTATGTAAAGGAGACCTTGCAAATCATTATGAGATTTAACACCTTGATACAATAAGGTACCACACACTACTCTTGTATGGTGGCTTGCTTAATTGTATGGTATCTACCTGTCCCTGAAGACCCATTGTCCATTCTTCACTTTCGTGATGTCTCGTGCCCATTGACCGGCCTCCAAACCTTCCATTTCCACGTTCAGGTTGCCGTGGAAGGCCATAAGGGTGAAGCCATCATCTGGAAACAGCGCGTGGTATATTATAAATATATAAATAAAAATAAATAAATGGCATTTATTGCAGACACAATGGTCCATAGTAGGTACACGAATAAAGTAGTAAGTAATTTTTTAATGTAGGTACAGCTCAGTACAGACATACCAAAATTACATTTTACTATGTAGGTAAATTGTCAAGTTATAAGCACTAAAATAACTAAAATAAAAATAATTATAGGTGATAGTAATATTATAAATGCAAAAATTTGTATAGATGTGTGGATGTATGGATTTTTGTTACTCTTTTACGCGAAAATTACTGAATGGATTTGGCTGAAACTTAGAATATACATAGTTAATAATCTGGAATTGCACATAGGCTGCTTCTTATCCAGGTATTTTTTTATTCATTATTTTTTATCATTACCTACCTAATATTGGAAATCGATGTATATTAGAAAAATGGTCATGTAGTCTGTTAAAGTTCATTGACTTCTGATGAATTTCGAATCAAAGACCCCACCCAGGGCCATTTATCGGTCATTGATCGATAAATTACAAGTTTTAAAAGTGGTAAGTAAGGTACTGTGGGTGATTAACGCCCACCTAACTTCAATTTCAAATAATTTCGATATTTACATGATTATGAAAACAAAGAATGCTCGTAATCAATGGTTGTTTTAAGTGAAACAAAAAAATAACACCTTACATTGAGTTTTATTCTTAATACACATGTTTATTCAGCTATTTAAAAAGTTCTATTTTGGGCGTTATTAAAAGTTATATGTCTATTTACGCCCGTTTCATAAACCAGGCTTTAAATGCAAAAATAGGCTTAAAACAACAAAAAATAATCTCACAACAATTATCGTACGTCGCATTACCGTAAATAAACTGAAAATATAGGAACAACATCAACATTTAAGATTAACTTTAGTCAATTTAATAATACACCTTACATCACATGGTATATTTGTATTTGGTCATATTTATGAAACTTTTTAAGAATTTCCATTTAATACATCATGAGCACATTGCGTATTAACCGTTTTTAAGGCAGAATTGAGATATTTTTTAAATGTTCATTGGGCGCTATTATGTAGACAGCGGGTAATAACGCCCGGAGATATTAGGTAAATAACAAAGTTTTTTTTATAAATACAAAGTTGTTCGGCAAATCTTTCAAATAATATGAAATTTTCAAAATTTAAAAGATAATTATCTAATAAATTTATAACACTAAGGAACCACCTCTACGGGTAGTATCGCGACGATTTCGTCCTCCTATCATTCAGGTAATTTAGACGGTAAGGCGATTATCATAATAATGAAATTTGCAAGTAGTTGTAAAGTCGTTTTTGACATTAGATACTATTATAAAAATGCTCTCTGGTTACAACGCCCATGCAGGCTAATAGCGCCCAACCGTCATTTTACCGGGCGTTATTCCCCAGCCGTACGTTATTATTTGACATTGGCACGTTTTTTGAATAAAACATAGAAATCGACACAAAATATTTAAGTAATAGTAGAACAAGATAATCTTGAATCTCTTTAAACCAAAAATCATACCCAAATCGCAAAAAATACATGAAAAACTATACTATTTGTCGTGGCATTTATTATAGCAGCGTGGCACTTGACAGATCCTGCCGGGACGAAGCGTCACACTGCCACAAATGTGGCGCGAGCGAGCCGCCGCTCGCCCTGCGCTTTCTTATTGGTTCATTCTACCTGTGCGTGAAGTGTCAACTGAATAATACGATATTTAGTGTGTTTTCTGCTACCCGGGCGTTAATAAACAGCGGGCGTTAATCACCCACCCTACCTTACTTATATAATTTTATAATATCTTAAAGTACTTGGTTGTAAGATGACATCGTTCAAACCATAGTTTATAGGAATCAAAAACATATAAAAACGCAATTTAAAATTTATTAGAAAGTAAACGAAAGAAAACTTGATATACCTATTAATGGGGTAGTCAGAGGTATGTCCAAATAATCATTTTGAACATTTAATAGAAGATACCTATATAAATATCTATGTAGTACCTATATCAGTCATCTGGTTACCATAACACAAGCAATATTAGCTTTGGATTAGATGAAGCTTTGTGAAATGTCCAAGAATATTTATTTCTTCCATGTGTTTGAAAAAATAAACGATTTGACATCGGGTTTTCTGAGATGCAAATATTTATCACATAATGAGGAATATTTTTTATTGAAAATATTATCAATAGTAGATAGTTTATTATTGCGCCAAGGGTTAAAAGGTTATCATGTTATTGGAAATAGTATTAAAATAAACTAAACAAATGAAGAGGAAAACCAAAATAAAATACAAAAAAGATAAAATATTTTTGTGTTTTTATGAAGGAATTGATTTTGAAAGTTGTTAACACTTGCATAGTTATTAACTCAAAGTAAGAACAGTATTATAATATATGTGTTAAGACAAAATGGCTGATAATATTAATAAAATAATCGAGATAAATAAAAAATGAAAATTATCTTCAATTATTAGACGGCGAAACGGGGTCAAAATGTTTTTTTTTGTTTGCAACTTACTAAAAAAAATTAACTTCATTAAAAAAATTCGCAGACGGTAGGATTCGAACCTACGCTCCCAGAGGGAATCTGATTTCTAGTCAGACGCCTTAACCGCTCGGCCACGTCTGCTGCTGACGACATTTTTAAAATAGGAAACCCATTTCTGTAAGTAACATCTTGAATTTAATTTTAATTTGTTTACGTACAACTAATATTTTTGGGACTAACGGGTTCTTTTCTATAAAACAACAATAATGATTCATCTGTGTATAGTAATAATGTTTGTAATTACAAAATAAACGTACACTTATATGTATAGCTTAACAGTCATCTGGTTACTATGACACATTAGGGAATAGATGATGCTGTGTGGAATGTCCAAGAATATTTACCTAATAAATTAATCAAAAGTATTAAATGAACGCCAAATTTTAAATTTTATTTAAATCAAAAGTATTAACAACAACATTTTGTTTTGTTTTACAAAACTGTGCCATTTTTTAGACAAGCCGGTTTTCGGCACGAAGTTTTGGAGTTCAAAACAAAAAAATATAAAATTTATTATTCTCAATATGAAACAGCAAATTTTTTGTTTTATAACTTTGAAGCGCAACTTTATTTGAATGAATGAATGAATGAATTCGAAACACCTGTTTCTGATTGTTGTACGCGAATTTCAGATAGGCACCCCTTCAGAAGTTCCGACGTAAATAAGAATTTATTTAGCTCATTTAAAGGTTTAATAGGAAAAGCAATTTTCATATTTTCAGTTTAATTTGAGCAAGTTTTATATTTGACTCATATAAGCCGGTTTCACGAACGCAAATCATCTCAAAAATTTACTAATTATTAGTAAAATCACGTGACAATAGTGGCAATTCGGAGTGTCGTAAAAGCTAAACTTAACTAACTAAAAATGTTGACGTCCCTTTCATAGCGATGGGAATAAAAAGGATGGCATTAATTTTAGTTAGTTTAGTTTAGCTTTTGCGACACTCCGAATTGCCACTAGTGTCGAATTTGTTCCTAATTTGAAACATGTCACGTGATTTGACCATCGACGCAGATCGTTAGAGAGAGGCATTCCTCATAGCGCACCAAGATGAACCGCACCTAGGTAAGTACTTCCACATAGCGCACTCGTTTTGGTGCGTTTCATTCAGTAGGTATAAATGTTAAGTTTTTATTCCTCGAAGCGCACCAATGATAATGTTGGGTCTAGTGATGGGGTTATAAAAACCGGCTGTAAGGGTTTTAATCTTATAAAGTGAGTGTAAATAAATAAATACCCTGGACATTCCACACAGCGTCATCTAGTTCCAAGCTAAGCAATTTAATGCTTGTGTTATGTAACCAGATGACTGATATACCTACTACATAGGTAGATACATTTTTTTTTGTAAATACATACATAGGTACTATAGATAGAAAAACATTCAGACTCAGAACAAATATCTGTCGAAGATACAAACATTTATCCCGCGGCGGGAATCGAACCCGCAACCTCCGCGTCTCAGGCGGGCCTTCGCCCACTGCGCCACAGAGGTCGTCAATATAAATAATCTGCAAATAAACATTATTTCGTGTCTGGGTTCCTTTAGGCCTTTACATCTTTACTAGATGATTTATACAGAGCCAGGAGGCAAGCTTTGCCTACACATAACGGGACACTGTCTTTTTTTTCAGTCGTGTTTTCGTGAAAGAATAACAAACACCTAAACTTAACAATAGCTTCTACCTCTATATCATAAGATACAATTACAGACACACACAGCCTTAAATATATGTAGAAATAAAAAACGTAAACAAAACATTATACCTAGTTCCTACAAGAATTATAAATTTTTGCATACCTTTCACAGAAACCCTCAGTCCCTTAGGCCAGATAGCTTCTAGCTTCGCTGGTGGGACTGTATATGCAGCCCAGGATCCTCCATAGCAGAATATTGCTAGTAATAAAACTGGGAAAGACGTCATGACGTCCGTCGCTGCTCACGGTCGGACTTCAACTGAGGGCCGGCTTGAACTTGGATGCGCTTGCGCAGATGTCGCGTCTGTAATGACAAAACAGAGGCGGCACAAGGAAATTATTTCGTATAAATTAAGTTATAAAGGATTCTAGTATTGTTACTTTGTCACTTGAAGTAGAAGTAGAGGAAAATTGTGTATTGTTTGAAAAACTACAGTGTTGAGGCAAGTATTTCTTATCAGGAGCTATGACCTCGGACTACAAATATTAGTGTGCTAACTTATTATCTCGCTCCTCTGGGAGTCGAACTTTCTTGGCTACGAACCGTTCAGTAAAGAATGATACCTTTGATTGGATACTCTTAGCCATGTCCTGTGGTTAACTGGTTATATCTTCATGTAACGTAATTAATAGGTTTCATTATATTTTATGGACCTGTTTGAATTTGATAAGGATTCTGAAGATCTCATTTTTAATTACACTACGTAATTTCAACATAATTTGTTAATGAAGATCGATCTTAATCGGTTATAATTAATTAAACCTATTGAGTTAAATTATACAATTCACTATGTTAATGAATGTAAAGCAATTATTAGTAGGTACTCGTAATAATTGCTAGGATAATGTGGTAGATAATTAATTATAGAATAATATAAGCGACTCTTTTCCAAAAAGTATTAAAATGACAGAAATATAATAAATTGTTTTTAATCACATAGTTTATTATGGAAAGTGTACTTTCTATAACTTAAAAGCTCTACATTTTTATAAGGCAAGATCTGTTAGTATAGGTAGTTTTACGGTAAACTAACAGTAAACTATCCTCGGAATGTTGAAGACATCATTATATATATTTTTTTAAATTATAAGTATACGGTAGGTACAGATAATTCTTATTAAAATGCAGTTGCGACTGGTTTGTGTTTCTAGTTACTATATGAAGTGCTATTTCTATAAATTAGTAGCTCTATATTTTGATTAGTAAATGACCAGTATTTAACAAGAGGAAAAGTTTATAATGTATTTCTTTGCGATTTGAGATATAAAACTGTTGATGTATGACCGGGACTCGAACTTATAACCTTCAGACCCATCCATTGATCTACACGCAGGTATTGATTGGTTTATCTGAAGAGCATATCCGATAACCGATATTGCTATCTTTGTGGAAAACAGATTACTTTTGTGAATGGATATTAAAAGTTGAGTTATCCTGCGAGTGCTACAAAGTTATTATGTTTCGACGACCTCTGTGGCGCAGTGGGCGAAGGCTCGCTTAATAGAATAGAATAGAAAAGAATAGAACAGAACAGAACAGAACAGAACAGAACAGAATAGAATAGAATGGCTTTATTTGCTTGAAACAGGTGCAAACATGATGTTTGGTAAATTAAAAATTGTATGGTTCCATTGTTTCGTTATAGCATGGTTAATAGCATGCAAAATTAAACTTAGAACTAATAACATTAATGTAAGAATTTTTACATACACTTTTCGATTAAGTAGGTACCTATGTACTTATTATTATCTAAGATTTAAAGAGTCATTAGTGGCAATTCGGAGTGTTGCAAAAGCTAAATTAAACTAACTAAAATTAATGCCATCCTTTTTATTCCCATCGCTATGAAAGGGACGGCAACATTTTTAGTTAGTTAAGTTTAGCTTTTGCGATACTCCGAATTGCCACTATTTACCGTGTAAAACCTTTTATTTGGCAACCATTCACGCAACTTATTATGTTGTCCATTGTTCATTTATCGAATGCGTCCATTTTCATTACACGCTTCGTATTCATAAAAAATACATTAAATAAAAATCCTATACGTCCATTTTCATTACGTCACATATTTTTAGAAATACTTAGAATATTTTTTAAACATAAAGTATTTCTTTCCACGTTATCGCCCGTTCAACCCAATTCACTTCACCCTGTATAATTATCAATAATGACATTATACAGGGCGTTGCGCGTCACAGGGTGTTTAACACGTTCTAACGAGGTCTGCCACAGTCCTACAGTTTTTGGCTAACACACATTATACAAGATTTGTGTGTGTTTAATATGATTATTTTTATTTTATTTTGTTGAGGTGTTATCTTGTTAATTTTACAATTACTTTTACTTGCTTTGATATGCCTAATGCCTTACTTTGTTTGACTGGCTTCCCACAGAAGCTTGACTATTTAGATTGTTAAGAAAGAAAGAAGAAAGAAAGAAAATATTTTATTTAACACACACAAAACATAATTGGTACAACAAGAAGATACAAGGACGGGAGTGGACTAACAGCAGAATATAACACATACAGTACCTAAGTAGGTACCTACAAAATAAAATAAATAATAAACAAACATAGGTACACAAATCAGGTAGGAAGGTAGGTACCTAGGCACTCAGCGAGACACATTTTTACATGAGTAATTAGCCCCTCCCATGGACTACTGTGTGGCTAAAAAGGTCCAATCTCAGCGTGAATCTCGTTAAGGGATCGCTTCTAGGCCCACACGCCAGGTTCTTGCCTGATTCTTTCCCTGGTGTAGGAAGTCGCGTTGGAACAGGCATTAGAATCACCTAGCATGTAAGACGAAATTGAATGATTTTTCTTTCTATCTTTCTTTATTATAATGATTTCGTAATCTATATTTCTCATTTTATATTATTATTATGACATTTATTTCAAATAATGCTTAATTAACTGCTAGTGAATGTTGCATGCGCAAGACGCTGATTGTGGACGAACTGAACTGTATCACTAACCATTTTTTTAATAACACATACCTCATACGCAATAAACAAATTGTATTGTATTATTATGTTTAACAGTGAACTATTTCAGGCTGAGATTATTAGCCTGGAATAGATAAATAAAATAAGTATCACTAACCATTTCTTTAATAACACATACCTCATACGCAATAAACAAATTGTATTGTGTTATTATGTTTAACAGTGAACTATTTCAGGCTGAGATTATTAGCCTGAAATAGATAAATAAAATAAGTATCACTAACCATTTCTTTAATAACACATACCTCATACGCAATAAACAAATTGTATTGTGTTATTATGTTTAACAGTGAACTATTTCAGGCTGAGATTATTAGCCTGAAATAGATAAATAAAATATAAATTGATTGTTATTTTTATAAATTTATCAAGAAATAAAATATTTGCGATATAACCAGCTATTTACATCAACACTGTGTCATCAGCTCGTTAATTTACTAAAGGCAGGCGTCTAAGACTTGGAGTACGTACAATTAATTCTGTGTCAAGAACAGGAAATCAGGTGATCTGTTTATAATTGAGCTGTATTGATGCTAGGGTCGATTTTATCCATCTTCAAACTAAATGGTGTCTTGCTCAATCTTTTTTGATGAATCAAGGAGGATTGTATGTTTGAGATTTTGGTAGTTTATGGTTCGATTGCTTTATTACTTTTTACGTTTGTCGTTGGCACGTTGGCATACAATTATGTACCTAAGCCATACAATGGCTAACAAAATTCAATTTAATAGTTATTTATAGAAACCAAACTACTACATATTTACATAGCTGTACAAAATACAATTAGAACCAGTTGATATAGACCGTTTGTAACATACTTTGGTGGCCCGACGAAAGCATGCCCAAGACACTGGCAGCAATGCTGCGCTAAATGACAATGCTAAAAAGAATACTAATCTTTTAAGCGTATTTTCAATTAATGCACACAAAAAAATATTTCGTGTGAAATATCACAGAACTTGTTTAATTATAAGTTTTATAACATTTTTAAGGCAATTTTGGTGAAATGAAATGTGGTTCAGTGCCCACCCTGTTAGTAACTGTAGCTGTTAGTTCGATCTAAGATCTCAAAGAGTATTCGATTTCAAACGCAAAATTACAATGGCATGAATCGGCATTTTGGTATAGACCGACTCATAATATAAGTTGCAGCTACAAAAGCTAAACTAAACTAACTAAAATTAATGCCATCCTTTTGATTCCCATCGCTATGAAAGGGACGGCAATTTTTAGTGAAATATGATCAAGACTTGTTTTTAAGGTGCAGTAACTAGCCAAGGTGTAGTAAATATTTTAGATTATTAGTAATTTATTTAAGAAAAAAAAATAAGTTTATTCACCAATTAAGTAGGTACCTACTAAACAAAATAAAGAAACAAAAAAACTAAATTTAAACTAAAAATATTTGCTGAAACGGCAACAACTCAGCCTATTTGTCTAGATCTAGTTTTTCAGTGAAAGAGAAAGTTAGATCCTATAAAGATGTTCGCATGTAGGCACAGGGTATGTTCAAATACAATTACATGCTGGGTACATGCGTACATTTTGCAGAAGTTAACATTCCATATGTGACAGGTTGCAAGCTACAAGAAAGCTAACTGGTTTCCTCACGATGTTTTCCTTCGATCGGATAAGATCGGCGATGTGCTTATAATCTGACATTTTGCTTGTGATTTACAGTTTTGTTGAAAATGATTATAGATTCCGACAGGATTAGACCCCGCTTTGATTCAACGATCCTCTATGACATCAAAACGAAATTCTAGATTTCCGGCTAATAAATTGGAAATGAAAATTAAAAATTGGAAATGAAAAAAGCTCCCGTTGGAAATGAAAATTTTGTCATGGTTTTCTTAAGATTGTAAAATAGCAGTTTTAACTTCTTGCAACCGTGATTTCATTGTGATAGTGGGGTGGCCGACCGACAAAGGGATTACTGGCGATTTGTTTTAGTTGCAATGTGTGAACAGATCAAAATACCTCGGATTCACTGAGTTAAAACTATATTTAAGAAAACTTCTTTAGTATAAACAAAACCAAGTTTTATCTTTTGGGATGTGTTTTCAACTCCCGTTATTAATGTATGTGCCACAACCAGTCTTAGACCTGATCTTTTAAATTACCTTGTAGGATATTTGTATAATTGTACCTTCGCTGGATCATTTTGTTAGAGCTACAGTCAATAACCTGAATTACCATATTAAGAGGTTGTTCAAAATCTCAAGGTTGATAACTGCCTTTTTTATTGATTTTAGTTAAAAATAATAAAAAGAATACTGTCTTGTTGTGTATGTTAAGAACGTTTAACTTAGATCCTATTTTAGGTATACCTAAAGAGCGAAGACGTTTATGGTAACTGGTACTTTTATAAATGTGTTGAATTAGAATAAGTAATTATTTGGTGATGACGTGCGTACGCGTCATAATCCCTCAGTTGACGTCGAACCGTCAAAACAGACAGACGTCATGTCTTGCGTGTTGTTTTTTATACTTTTTGTAGCCGCTACACAAAGTGTAACTGGTGATATAGAAACAAAAATAATTGGAGAAGCTGTGAATGTTTACTCTCGTCTGAAGCGCCAAGACTTGCAGCCACAATCAGATGTAGGCGAGGTAGACTCTACAGATGAGAAAGATGATTCTGTTCGCGTAACAGCTTTCGGCTCTCGTCCGTATGTGGTCCCAAAAGCTAGGTTTATAGCTATGTGGCCGAACGGACTGAAAGTTGTTATCAAAGGTAAGCGTTTTATTGTTATTTAATTTAATTAGGTAGGTACTTATTGAGTCTTTGTTTGACGTATATAAAGCGCTAAATTCTAGAAGTAGGGGTATATGGAACTGTCGCTTAATTCGATCGAGCAAGCGAAGAAAGCGACGTTCTTAATGAAAAATTGGCGATTTTACGTTACTATCTTAACTATCGATTCGATCGTTCGCTTCGCTGGAACATGCATTAGGATCACCTAGCATTTAAGACGAAACTGAAGTGATTCTTGAGGTCCTACCAAAATAAAAGATTTTTCTTTCTTTCTTTCTTTCGATCTGCACGAAACTTGGTAGGTTTATTTTGTAGATAGTGCTCAGGAAGTTTCCCAGGTAGGTACCTACAAAGGGACCGGTTCTCTCAACCGGTCAACTCAAAATCAAAGGACCTGTTTTTCGGTTCTTTAGATGTGTTTAGTAAAATATAGGGAAATGGAAGAAGAATACATGTTGTGCCGATCCCACGTAAGGTAGGATAAGGGCAGGAAGAAGAAGAAGAAGTAAAATATATTTGAGAAACCACAACCTCAAAGAAACCTCTGTCTCGGTCTCGAAAGGAGAAGATAGTCCACAGTCTGAACTATATTCAGTGTGAATTGTGTTCTCCTTTTGTATGAACTTTACACATTATACAAGTCGCGTCATGTAACAAGAACTTCGAGGGGAAGTAGCGGGGGTATGTTTGCGCATGCGTACACTCGCTGACGAACCAATAGCACTCGCTAAATTATTGGTATTATGAGCTTTGTTTGACGAATATAAACTTCTCCACCAATTGGACCTAAAAATCGACTACTGCGCAGCTTTTCTCCTCAGGATTCTTTTTACGTGACACGACCTATACCTTTCTTATAATATTTCAGATGACGGATTTACCTCCGCGGAATTTCATGGCAATGTGAACGTGGAAATTGATCATCTGGACGATGGCGAGTGGTCTAAAGCCATGAAGAAGAATAAGAATGGAAAGTGGGTCTTCAGAGATAAGAACGCAGAGCTGAAGATCGGAGACACGATCTACTTCTGGACAAAGATGATTAAAGATGGGAAGGAGTATTTTCAGAAGAATGGGGTACATACGGTTAAAAGTAAGTTTCATATAAGAGGTCAAAAGATATTCAGGTTTTATTTAAATCACCAGAAAGCTCTCGGACTATAATTTCTATCACCAAAAGCAACAACATTTTGTTCTACGACTTTTGTCTAAACTCGATGTTTCTTCAAATATTAAACATAAGAATACAATGGGGGCAATTCGGAGTGTCGCAAAAGCTAAACTAACCTAATTAAAACGATTGCCATCCTTTTTATTCCCATCGCTATGAAAGGGACGGCAACAATTTTAGTTAGCTTAGTTTAGCTTTTGCGACACTCAGAATTGCCACTAATGTCTGGGTGTTTTCTATGTATAATATGTACTTATGTATTTACAAAAAAAAATGTATCTATGTAGTTTATCAGTCATCTGGTGACCATAACACAAGCATTAAATTGCTTAGCTTGGGACTAGATGACGCCGTGTGGAATGTCCAAGGATATTTATTTTTTTGTTTTTATTTATTTAATCGACGCTCTACCATGAATGGCTACGTCCTTGCGTTTTGGAAACGCATCATGTGAGGGGCAATGCACTTTTGCTGATTCATAGAGTAATAACACGTAACCAAGATATTTTTTGAATGAAAAACAGAAATACTAAATTTCGAAAAGTCGTATGAACAAACGCAGTTGCTTTTTGTGATATGAATAATAGGCCGAGAGCTTTCTGGTAGGTAATTTAAATTTTTCTGGTAATTTAACCCGTATCATCCCAATCATAATAAAACTAGTCCATTTTTTATGAAAATCGGAACAGAGCACGTTTATACATGTATAATGAAATCTAGATATAAAAAAAAAAAAAAACTTATATAGATTTTTAGTTATGTAACCGTTCCAATAATGGAACACTAGGATTATACATACCATGCTTTTTGATACATTGACTATGGATTTCGTTTGGAAATAAAACTATTAGGGTAAACCCAGGATAGATGCCCCACTTTTTGAAAGAGCCTCGTAGTTTTTAAACTATTAATTTACCATGAATAACTCCTATGAATATAGCTAGTTAAATATTTTATCTTGCATTACGCGTTGTTTTTGTAGTCCTAATAATTACTGATTGTGCAGAAATTGAGTTTTCGCAGAACCTTTTTTTTGGGGATAGTTGCCTACCCATATGGATAGATGCCCCACTATGAAAATGCTAAGGAGGATAGATGCCCTATAGAATCAACATAAGTAAAATACAATTTTTACTTGAGCATTCCTATAGAATAATGTTTCTGTCAGTCGAATTTGACTTTGTATTAGGTATCAGCTGTTCTGAAGTCCATAAAGTTACTCCTACCTTTCTTTTGTACTTTCGTGGCATGGTTCACCTACAAACATGAGGTATTGTATACAAATATGTATTATAAGATTATTACT
Organism: Xanthorhoe designata; assembly: GCA_963582015.1. NCBI lineage: Eukaryota > Metazoa > Arthropoda > Insecta > Lepidoptera > Geometridae > Xanthorhoe > Xanthorhoe designata. The sequence continues at coordinate 10,337,953 of OY757045.1, forward strand.
TGAGTATAATTATACATGTATGTACCTACTAACACAAAAAAATGTTTCCGACGTATAATTATGTTTTTCAACAAACACTGCACATGCTTAGAGTATTAGTGGATAGATTTTCCTAAGGGCACCTATCCCCTTAAAAAATTGGGGCAACTATCCTTTTTGATACGGATAGGTGCCTTTCTAAATTTAAACTTAACTAAATACAATAGAGTGGGTATTGACATCTAGGTATGTACTCAAAGTACCAGAGTATTAAAATAAAAAAAAAATTAAAAGAATTTATGACCACATTAAAAGTTATGCAACACTGAATACTCATGTTTCAAACTTTGACGCGTTATCCTGCGTTCGCCGCGCAGATAATCGCACACACAAGAAAACCAAGTATACTCTGCTCAACTGCCTTTTGGGCCTGAGGAGTGTGGCACGTACGCTCCTTATTTAACCTATTAATTAGTATGTGCGACTTCGGGAAGTTGTGTTTTTTGAAAACGAGGCATCTATCCCAACGAGGCATCTATCCTGAGTTTACCCTATATTCAATTTTTTATTTATTGTACATAGTAAAAACTTATATAAACCAACATATTCCTTAAATATTATAATTATTATGTAAAAAGAATGTTACTTAGGTAGGTATGTACCTAAGTTATTCAGTATGAAAAATAATAGAACATTTACTATGCATTACAATTACATTTTTTGATACACACTTCATAGCTGTATTTTTGTGACATTGAGTTTGTTTAATTTGTTTGTAAATTAGATGTCATAACTAATGTGTCTATCATCCAATCTATCCAATCAGGCACACGTTTTATTACTGCTAGTGGAGATCTAGGCTTTCTCTTCATCAACAAATTGTTCACAGGGACACAAAATCAACAGGGTTTTCCAGGTTTTCCTGAAGACCTGGTAAACAGTAGTTACTTCTTCAGAGCCTTTTCTCAAATTTCTACAAACCTTTACTTTCTTGTGACTTCGACACGTCTTCTTTTTGGCGGTGGCTGTGTTATCCACCAGCGATGAGTAGCTGAGCTCTGAAGGCTGCGTCACTGACGATGTGGTATTGGGTCCACTTCTTCTTCAACTCCAACAAGCTCATTCAATGTCCTAGGACTCAGCTTTGTACGATCTGGTGACCCATAGTTTACCTTTGCAGGTACCTAACTGATGTCTTGACAAATTATTTACCCATACTTGCAAACTCTTCGTCACCACTGGTTTCGTCGCTATTTTGCCAATTATTTGTAGTTGTAATGAAAATGTCAGCCACAAACACGTCGGCATATTCTTCCAAGTGTAAAAATAGCTGATTTACATTCAATCTACAATAAAATAATAATCATAATTACAAAGCAATACTGATAAGTATAAACCCTAATGTATAAAAATTACATGTGTGTATGTTCCTACTGCTCAAATAATGGAACGGTACATAAAACTTACACTTACCCACAAATTAGCAATTTTTTTTCTAAAACGTAATAAGACATGATAAAACAATAATATTACACGTGTATACACCATACATTTTCAATAGTATAATATAAAACAGCATAATTACTTACATTTTTCTGTTCGCCATAATTTTCAGTAAAAACTTCCAAATAAAATATTTTTTTTCGTGTATAAAAAACCGCGCAAAGTGAAATTACATTTATTCAACTGACAGCTAGAAATGTTAGTGATACCAATATAAAACATCAGTTTTAAAGATACGTTAAAAAATTGGAATAAAAAAATAAAAGAGTAACCGCTTTAAAAATGGAACACTGGGATGATATGGGTCCCATTTATATTTTTTTATAAGCCTTGAGAACAATACTTCTTCTGTACCCTGCCCGATCTAGCAGTTTTATTATTGTGATGTTTTTTAACCCCGTATAATTAAAGGCAGAATGATGATGATTATGATGATGAGTGTCTGCTCGAGACTAGTATAACCTGAGTTATTCATTAACACATGACGTTGTTTTGAAATAAAAACATAATTTTAATCAAAAAAACTAGGCACAATAACTCTTTGGATTAACTAAAGGTCGTCTGGCCTTTGGTCTTTGGGTATAAGGAAAAAAATAATATTAAATTATCTCAAAACAGTGTTTCTTGTAAATTTTTGTATCAAGAACTAATGGGTAATTGGGTATACATAAACAATACATACAATCAAATCACGGCAGAAAGCTGTCGTCAGGCAGGATCACTTATAGTCTTTCGCTATCACAATTCATACTTTTAAATAGAATCGCCCGCGACCACGTTTGTCGCAACACAGCCGAAACGTCGGGAAATATTAAAAGGTAAATTACGCGATAAAATCCTGTAAATTTATATTTAAAAGTAAGGATTACTTATGCAGAATGCATTATGTGCAGGATCAGCAAGGATCATTACATTCTTCATACAATCTTGCCGATCATTTTCATCGATAAAGTGTATCAATGGAATGCATAATTATTGTGCGTGCTATATTAGTAGTTTCCACTCGATAAGATGTAAAATTCCTGAAACAAAATATTGAATCTTGCAAAGAGATTTTTCTATATTTCTATGAATATTTTCAGGATATCTTGATGAAAATGAAGCGCCTGTAGATCCAAGCACGTCACCTAACGGCGCACCAAAAGTTCCTCCAACGAAAGATCCAGCTTGCAAGTCCTCACAAACCCTTGTAATGGGAGTGAACGTAGTCTGCAAAAACGCCCTCATCTTCAGCGAAGAGTTCGATAAGAAGACTGTTAAGGATCTAAGTAATTGGCAGGTGGAAAATAAATTCCCAGAGGAACCTGTAAGTTTATAACTATAAGTGAAATTAGTTTTGTAATTACTGGGAACTTAATAAGGGGAATAGTAGGGTTACCGGTAGAATTATAATCTTTCCTCACGTGTCAAGTAATATGTTTTCAAGTCGTGATAGTTAAAAAAGTATTATAGTATCCAATACTACGGTAAACTGGGGTATGATGCTCTGAGGGCAAGTCTTAAACCGTGAAAGTTATCAAAAAGTCATGTTATTCAAAATCAAAGGTTTTTGAAATAGTTGTTTTTAAACAGGACTACCCTTTCAACGTGTACATGGCAGACCCTCCAGGTATCTATACATTGAAAGACAGAGCTCTAATTATAGCTCCTCTGCTTCTAGAAGAATACAAATATGAAGGATTTATCCATGAAACCTTGGATTTATCAAGCAGGTAATAATTTGAGTATCATTTTTCTCTTGCATTATTTGAAAGCCTGTTAAACTGTTTATTAGTGGCAATTCGGAGTATCGCAAAAGCTTAACTTATCTAACCAAAAATGTTGCCGTCCCTTTCTAGCGATGGGAAAAAAGAGGATGGCATTAATTTTAGTTAGTTTAGTTTAGCTTTTGCGACACTCCGAACTGCCACTATTAAGCACCTTAGATAGAACAATAAAGTAGTGTTATTACAGTTAAACATAATTTCTTAGCCTAAGGAAATTACAAGGTTCACAATGTGATACAACTGATACCTAAACCATCCTAAACAAAAAATAGATTAGAATAGAAAAATAATCCTGCATGATAGGTACCAGCGCCCACCCTCATTAAAGGTGTATGGCAAAGTGGATTAGTACTTCGACTTTCGCAAATTAGATTATTGAAAAAAGAGACACAATTCTAGAAGGTACTTTCTACCTACTAGGATTAATTATTATTTGGGCTATGAAATCGTACATAAAAAATCATATTTAACTGCAAAAAACTTATTCTACTGAACATTGTTACTTGTCGGTTTCTTCTCTAAAAGCCATGCACTAACATTTGAACAACTCATTATGCAACTCATTGTATATCAGTCATTTGGTCACCATAATACAAGCATTGAATTGCTTAGCTTGGGAATAGATGACGCTGTGTGCAATGTCTAAGGATATTTATTGATTGCACATCCGAAATGGATAGAATAGAATAGAAGTCATTTATTCAGCATCAGCACACACAGGAAAGAAAAAAGAAAAAGGTAGGTGTAGATACTTAGGTACTAGGTACGTAATAACATTAGCCCGAGTGGAATTTAGTGTGGCTGAAAAGTCTCAGCGTAATTCTACTTCCAGACCCAAGTGGGAATGGGAAGTAGCGCTGATTTTCAGACTGGACCACATTCAGAGTGAGTATAACAGCTGATGAGCAGTATGATAGCTGTATAAACTTGTACTCATCAAGACCTGCCCTTTGTCCAACAGTTTTGCAATAAATATTTCTGATCCTGATTTTGATTTTTAGATGCACAGGCCAAGCAGGTACATCAGAATGCAAGAGAGTAGCCAATGGGGCTTACATTCTTCCTCCAGTTATTACGGGGAAGATCACCACAAAAAATAAATTTAATTTCAAGTATGGAAGGATCGAAGTGAGGGCAAAACTACCGGCAGGCAGCTGGTTACTACCAGGTGAGGCTTTGGAACTTAGAGAAAGTTAGAAACAGAACCTATATTCCTTTCTCAGTCACACAAAAACAAAGAAGAATATAATACAACATTCTTGTGTAAAAGAGACAAAGCATTAGATCCTTTGTCCCTCTTAACGTGCCGTTTTTTTGTATGGCCGGAAACTTGATGCTCCGAATGTTGTACTACGAAACTATGAGTTCGCTGTTCGTCCAGGTACTACTAGGTCCATGGTTTGAAATATTTTTTCACGTCTTACTTTACTAAATAGTTACGAAGTTTTTCCTACAGGCCTTCATCATGGCTTAACGACTTTTAAAGCCGGGACCAACAATGAAAGGTGCCCTCCAAATCACGAAAGCGCTCAGCTGTTTGCCACTTGCAGTCACCAATCCAAGTCGAGACCGCTCAGAACGTTGCTTAACTTCAACGATCCATGAAGTTTTAAAAAGCTTCGCCTCAAGCGACAATGACTAAAGAAGGATTATGTTGTGTTCTTGATGTAAATCAATTCAATGCTATAGTTAAAATTCATAAATTTTTGCCCCACATCTGAAATTAATTGATTTGACTACTGTAAAGTATAAGCATGGCCAAATATCTATAAAAAAATCAAATTCAAAGTTATTTATTTATAGAAATCAACCTAGAACCTCTTCAAAATATCTACGGCAGCCATCACTACGAATCTGGCCTCATGAAGATAGCATTTGCCAGAGGCAACGATGTCTTCGCAAAGAAACTGTACGGGGGACCAGTTCTGTCTGATACTGATCCTTACAGGACAATGCTGTTGCAGCAGAAGTTAGGACATGACAGCTGGAATCGGGACTTCCATAACTACACTCTACTTTGGAGACCAGGTCAGTCCAACTTCAAGAAGTTCTTTAGGTTTAAAACACTAACGGCTATCATTTTTACAAGATGTTTTTTAACCAACTTTAAAAAAAGACTAGACACCTCCGGGATTTGAACGCACGACCTTTGGATCGAAAGTCGTATAATTATCACACACACTCAAATATCTTTTACTTCACACTAATATTATAAAGGTGAAAAATTGTGTGTAAGTGTGAATGTTTGTAACTCCTTCACGCTCAAACGGCTGGACGGATTTGAATGAAATTTGGTAGTTTACTTTTGATCCCAGTATTCCTACGGGAACGGGAACTATTCAACGAGAGTAATACCGCGGGGCGCACCTAGTCTATATAAAGAGCTTTTTTTAGGGTTTGGAGCTTTGTCGCATGCGGGTTTGAATCCCGTCAATCGAAAATACTGATGAGTTTAGGAATAACATTTTACAGCAGTTTTTGTACCACAGTTGTGTGTTACAGATGGTCTCCAACTCCTGGTGGATGGAGAGCAATACGGTTCAGTGTCGCCTGGTGAAGGTTTCCACATGACTGCGAAGGCGAATGGCGTTTCTCATGCTGGGAACTGGCTGACGGGATCCTTGATGGCTCCCTTGGATGAAATGGTTGGTTGCTTGTCGATTTTCTAAGCTTGTCACTTTTCTAATCATTTATTCTTTTCATCTGCGTAATAAGTGCCAAATGAATTATTTTATGAAAACCGACTTCAATCGTAAGAAAAAATAAAAATCTTTATCTGTCATGAAACACAAGACATTTTTTAAAAATGGCTACTACTCAGCTACTCAGAGAGCCATTCCTGCTTTCTCGAAGTGCATTACCTACTGTTCTTAGCACTAAAGATCCTCTATCTATAAACAGCTGGTCGCCTTGACCACCCAGAAACAAATAGCCCGTTTTAATTTATTTTAACCCCTCACGACTCGATAGAAAAGATATAGAAACTACCTATTACACTTTCCTTTCTCTCGCGAACTTTCTAATCGCGCGCACTTCAGAAAAATTATTAGAAAAAAATAACTCGACCCTCTATCTAAATTAACAAAAAAAACCTTGCTCAAAAGTCTAATGATGTTCTCTTCACAGTTCTACTTGTCCCTCGGTCTTCGTGTTGGCGGTATCCACGACTTCCCTGACGAGCCGGACAAGCCGTGGCGCAACAAGGGCAGCAAGGCCATGGTCGACTTCTACAATAAGAAGGACGAGTGGCATTCCACTTGGTACGACCCCACTCTCAAGGTGGACTATGTGAGGGTCTACGCTTTAAACTAGCAGTATCCAGTCTACCTCTGGCCAGTTATCTATAGGTTTGGTTGTCCAAGCTCGGAGCAAGGGTCTAGTAAAGATCTAGGGATCTTGCCAAAAACAATAATGAATAAATGAAAATTTGAAATAAAGTTTTTTTTATTTTTATTTAACCTATTCTGTCCCACTGCTGGGCAAAGGTCTCCCCCAAACTCTTCCAATCATCTCGATCTTTAGCTGCGTCCCATCATCCTTCATCGAAGGTGGCGAGATCGTCCCGCCAACGTTTTTTCGGCCGAGAAATAAAGTTGGTAAATAAAATAAAGTTGGTAAATGGTAAATTATATAATTGTTTTTTGATATTGCAACATTACGTTCACTCACGAAAAGTAGTCAGTACAAATACTTTCAGCTCTTTTTTATTTTAGGTCTTTTGACGATGTCTTAGGGCACTTACACAAACAGTGTCCAAATACATTTTTACTCACATTTTTCAGAAGTTAACATTCCATTCGTGACAGGTTGCAAGCCCATCGATGCTATTAGAAAGTTTACTGTTTTTCTCGCGATGTTTTCCTTCACCGTTCTTCTTCTCTCGAGTCAATGGCTAGACCTTAAATTTTCGTTGCCCAGTACTCGGCAACTCTCACGCCCCTTTCTGACGCTTGGTTTAGGTCATCTCGTGTGCAGGAGGTCGGACAGACCGTTTAGAGCTCTTGTATAAATTTTTCGAAACGAAAAATCCATTGATGCACTGCCGGATTCAAACCGACGTCTTTTATAGCGAAAGTCAATTCCCAACACCAACACGGCTCTTAATTAATACAAGAAATGTTTCTGAAAAGTAGTAAAGTTACAATCTCAATAAGACGGAAGCCACCTAGACGGAACCATAACACTACAATATCATAAAAAAACTCGTAAAAAAAGCAAGTTTTATGATGGCCCACAGCGGGTTCCGATTTATCATCTGACAATTTCTCAGGCAATTTACTTCTTGTTTTCAGCCATTTATCTTAACTGAGGAAATAAAAGAGGGTTTCCTTAGATATTGCGACCGACACAAGTCGGCCGTCAAATTCTATTAATTTTTAGAAATGAACTAAAAGGAATATACGATACAGCGTGGCAGCTAAATCATCCTACTAATATTATAAAGGTGAAAGTTTGTGTGTGTGTAAATGTGTAAGTATGTAAATGTGTTTACTCTTTCACGCTCAAACGGCTGCACGGAATTGAATGAAAGGTACCAGGATTGCTTATTATCCTGGTTTAAAAAATAAGCTACTTTTGATCCCGGTATTTCAGCTGGAACGGGAACTATTCTATTATGATTAAGACTCCCAAAGGCGTGATTGATTCACACAGATCTTTAAGCATTCAAGATCCTTTGAAGATATTTGAGAGTAGTGAATGAAAACATGACGTTCCTCGTCATGTTTGGTACATGCTCTCTATTAACGGAAGTTCTATACGTACAAAGTTTGGTTGTAGTTAAGTTTTCATTTTAGAAAACAAGATGGTGTGCTCATAATTATTGTTTTAGTGATTTTTTAAATCATGTCTTTAGCTATATTTAAGTACCTATGTTAGTATTGATATCTTACATAATATTTACGTCTTGCGAATTCAGTGACAATTAGTTGATGGCCGTAAAATAGCGGTATTCGTATTTTAAGACACTAAAGACGCAGGAAGTGGCACTCGCCAAAATTAGTTTTTCTGGGATACTCAGATTGTAATTAAATAAATCAAGTAAAAAGTTTGTTAACTAAAGCTTATTATTTCGTTTCCTGATAAAAACGAGTATAATTCATAATGAACGAGATATTAAGGGAAAACGAATTTCGACTTTATTACTAAGGTACGGTAGACGAACTCTTGCAGATCATTTTAGTCATTTTAGATCCTTTAAAGATGTCTAAGGAGTAGTCAAAGGTATGTCCAAGTACATATTTGGTACATAGGTACCCATATTTTGCAGAAGTTTACATTCCGTCAGGTTGCAAGCCCATCGACTCTATTAAAAACATTACTAGTTTCCCCACGATGTTTTCCTTCACTGTTTAGAGCTTGTATTAATGAGCATAAACGCCCATTGTTACACTTTTTTTTTGTTAATTTAGGCTTGGAATAGACAATATAATCACCTAGCAAGTTAGACGATTTAAAATGATCCTTGAGGTCCTTCTGAAATGAATGATTTTTATCTTTTTTTCTTGTTTTGTTCTTTGTATTCATTTTATGGTGTACAAGTAATATTCTACTCAAAGCTACCTAGTAACCGTTTTTATGGCGTAATTTTATCGTAGACCACGCAAATTTTCCTAACAGTAAACCTGTCCCATCAAAATATCCACTATTTATCCTCCACATTGAAGTCAGACCGATAAAAACGTCTCGCAAAGCTCACAGAACAAGAAAATGTAAATTAATGCTAAATTATTGACCCAAGAAAAAAATGTGCTGTTTTCTATCAAGAGAAATTTACGGGATTACTTTGCGTTTTAATTTATTCTTGTATACCTTATGTTTTGAACGTATTGTATTGTTGTGGACTTTGTGTGTGAACGATTTATGCAACTTTTACTCTGAAGCGAAGATTAATTTGATGTAAATTATAATTTACATAAACCTAGATAAAATAACGCTTAAATAATTTTACATCTTAGAAAAAAAAGTAAAATGTGTTTTCACAAAATCCAAAAGTTTTTTTAGTTTCATTGCCAAACAGGAATCATTTTATTTTTAGTTTTTAAAACAAATCCAAAACAATCATAAATTTCCCCCATCTTTACGATCCATTCACAAACCAAATTAGTGACATTCGAAAAGAGTAATCCACTGAATCCACATGCAACAAGTGCGGGGCGCAGGGCGGGCGGGCGTCAGTACCGTCGCGACCATGGCCACGGACGGACGTACGAAGCGTTCGCAGTCGATATGCGCTCCTGCATCCGCCAGCATGGAAGCTCTGGCGGCCCCAGAGACGACCCCTGCACCGCGCCGCCGTCCCGCCGCTCGCTCGCAGTCCGCGCGGATCACCGGCGGCCGCTCCGTCCGGCATCGCCGCCAGCAGCAGCAGCAGCAACTAGACCGGGAGACCCGAGCCCGCTACAGCAGCGAACCCCGGCTTGCTGAAGCCGAAACTCCCCCACAAGTGAGGCGGCAAGCTTCAGCCCGCCGCAGACCGCCCCCCGGACAACACAACCAACCTCGCCGCTCCAACGCCTTCCTCGACGTCCCTCGTCAGTCAGCTCCCCAACCAGAGGAAGAACCGGACGAAGACTCCTATAGACTCCGCTCCTTCAACACAACGCAGAAAGGAGGTCAGTGACTTTTTTTGGCAAGAAAGCTTCTGTTTTCCAAAAAACCGGGTCAGCGTGAGATCGTTAAATTATTTTTGTGCAAGTGATTCATACGAGGGATACATCAAATTGGAAAGCGTGAGGTGGAAAAGTTTGTGTCGTGAAAGTCTAATGAGTGAATGAGATACTTCCAAAAAGATCTGTAATCCTTCCAAATGATTAGTTTTCGAACCGAAACTATTGTTTAGGCAATATAAATAGACGCTACTGAAGACATTTCTATGACAACCTATTGCCTAAATATAAACAGTGTGCTAGTTTAACTGTTTTACAGATCTACTGACTAAGAAACTTACAGCTGCATCTTGTTGTTGACGATGTTTCCAACAATAGAGATGAGACAATAGCCGATGAGTATAATGCATATTGAAAACGATGTCGATATTGTGTTATCTTGTGCAAACAGACAGGCACATAAGATTGTTGATCTAAAGCCGGCTTAAACTTTGCGTTTTTAAATGAAATAAGTTACTCGATTTTATATTATAAAATCATAATTATTTCACTTATTAATAATAATACTTTTATAAACATGGACAAACTTTAAAAATAATAACAACCTATTTTGATTATTTCTTTTTTGGAATATGAGATGAATTTTGTAGGCAATTTAAATTTCGAATTATTTTTGTGGACTGCCACAATTTATGTGATGAATTAGATGATATGGTGTTGATAAATAAACAAAACATACCTACATATTTTAGCAAAGCGGGTGGGTGGTCTTAGCAATGTAATATCTTCCAGAAAGCCTGATGATAGACATAATCGTTTTGTATGTTTATGTGTAGGTATCGGTGAAATATTTAAAACGTTTTGTAGCCTTCGTATAGATGGTGTGTTGAAATGATTCTGTACATTAATATGTCGATAAGTGAGCTTTAAAAAACCTAGGCCTCAGTGATTTCAGTTATGGTTGTTGATATTATTATTGGTCTCTATTGAACCATTATATAAAAAAAAATTAATACCTAGGTAAATTATCTAGCTTTTATGACTATTCTACGGAACAAATGTTTGTAACACATTAGCGGCCCAGCCTAATCTCCAATTCCTATATTCAATCCGACGAACGATCGCAGATTTATTGCAATAAAAGAACCAACCCCTTATGAAGCAATTTAATTTTATGAGTGACGGTTTGTTTACAAAATTGGCACGTCGAATTTGGCTGGATATACATGCGTGCATAGAGTACAATGGTCTGAAGTTACTAATAAGTCAAGTTTATTACTCTCCAAAAACTGGTAACAACGGTGAAATGCATTTATATAATAGGTTATTATACGAAATTAGACTTAAACCACGTCATCACGCTTCGTGTGAAAACAGCCATCCACATGTATAACATTCAAACGTTGGCAGAGAAAGGAGAATTTATTTTAGAAATGAGTGCAACTCTTCATTGTTTGTTATTTAGTAACATACGACTATACTCGTTATGATCTGTAGAAAATAGACAAAAATATTTCTATATTAATGATAGAAGACAACATAAAACATTTAAGATGAACTACCTACATGATTATAGGTATTAAAGCTTTTGAATCAATAGATACTTTTATTTTTAAGTATACACATACGGTGTGAGAAAACATCATCCTACTATCCTACTAATCCTATACGTCCTATCCTATACTAAAGTTTGTGTGTGTGTAAGTGTGTTTGTTACTCTTTCACGCTATAACTACTGAACGGATTTGGCTGAAACTTGGAATATGCATAGTTTATGACCGGGAATAACACATAGGCTACTTTTGATTCCGGTATTCACGGGAACGGGAACTAGCGCGGGTAACACCGCGAGGCGCAGCTAGTTATTAATACTTTAATGTGAATGTAGGATTATAAACAGTCTATTTTTTCCAAAAAAATATAGGTACTATGCCAAAATTAGATACGAATCCGAAACATTAAGTTTTGTTTTCCGAAAAATCTACCAAACTGTGAACCCAAAGATAACGAAGGATTTGTGCTATAAGCTGAACAAAACTAAAGTTGAACAAGAATCTAATTGGACATCGTCCTTAAACAAACTTCTAAGTGTTGTTAGGGTTTAGTTTTGCTGAAGATATTAAACGATTTTTTCATCTAATTGCTAGCAACTTACGTTTCTGAAGCGACAAATTTAGAACTTTTTTAAAGCTTTTATTTAAATGTACGAAAATAAAATGAAGTGTATTTGTTAAACCTAAAGAACACAATTAACATAATATTATTAACATAATATTAATCAAAATAATAATTTTTGTTAAATGGGACATGCTATTGTATATAAAAAATTATATTATATTGTGTAAAATATTACATTGATTTTGTTTGATAATTAAATAAATAAATAAATTTTGAAGCAGATATTAACTGATTGAGCTGAATTATTGAAATAGTCTTCTTTTTATGTATTTGTTCTAAATTTACTTTGAAGTAAAAATTTTCTCATATTTTCCACTAGAAAAATAAATATATTTTGAATTTGGAATCACGACTCCCTCAATTTATTTGTCTCGGTTTTTACGTTTGCCCACGTTCTTTTCGACGTCATTGACCTAATGTGCTATTGGACGACTGGACTCAGTACATTATAAATGGGTATAAAAGAAAGAGCCCTAGGACTTAAGCCTTGAATAAAAAGGTCTTACGGTAAAAGCTCTAGCTCGTAAAAGGGATAGTTAAAAGACAATCAAATCAGAACTTTCACAATAAAAGTTTGTTTTATTGACACTGGGGCTTTTCACCGATACGTGAGGTCTGAAAATCAGTAAAAAATATTCTGGTACATAAAATATAAGGACTCTTTCCTAGCGGGGTACGTACGACCACGGGATTCCTATTGCTACGATCCTGACACATCCAATAGTTAATAAAATATATATTTACGGGTATTTATCGCGATTACCTACTTTTATGCACCAGCTGTGGTCACGTGCGATAAATAATATATATAACTGTAGCAAAACACATCAAGCCTGCGCGCACGCACACATCGCTGCGCCTACGTCGATCGCCCGCTAGCCCCACTCTGGCGTCCCACTCCACGGAACGGCCGCCGCCCGCCGCCTATATAAGCCGCCGCGAGGCCGTAATCTTCGTCAGTCGTGCGCTGCTCGCTCACCCGCCAACGGGAAGTTAGCTCCGACCGATTTGACGCCCCCCCCCCGCTAGCGTGTAAGGCGCGCCCAGACACTCGTATTGGCTGGACCGTCGAACAACTAGCTCCGCGTTCCGCGTACTTAGTTTAAAGACTGTAACCTGACTATTGTGTTATAATAAATTCTTATATTGTGACAAAGTTGTTTCTGTGAAGAGAAGTAAGGAGGCAACCGTTGTTACAAATCTGGCGCTCAACGTGAAGGCCCGGAAAAAGGCCAGTCCGCCGAATCTACGACCTACGATTCGAAGAGTATTGAAGAAGGAATCCGATAATATGAATCTGTCTACGGAACAATTCGAGAAGCTGTTGGCAGTGATTGGCTCACAACGCAGTGGATCTTTTGCTACCAGTAAAGTTTCTTTTAATGGTACAAGGGACACCGAAATCGTGGAAGCTTTCCTGACTGCCGCAACTGTTTTTAAATCTATGGAGAAAATTAACGACGAAGATGCGGTTCAGAGCCTACCCCTGATCTTAAAAGATGAGGCAGCTACCTGGTGGAATGGCATCAAGGAGCAAATCACGTCGTGGGAAGATTTCCAGTCCAGACTGCGCCATGCTTTTGCTCCCAAACGACCAGCGTACCAGATTTACCAAGACATCATTGGTGGAAAACAGGGGGAGAGTGAAATGACTGAGGTTTTCATAGCGAAGAAGAGGGCTCTTTTCGCACAACTGTCAGGACCAGCACACACAGAGACACAACAAATGGACATGATTTACGGCCAACTTAGATACAAAATTCGGGAGAAAATGCCTAGAGAAGTCATATCGAGCTTTGACGTTATGCTTAAGGCAGCTAGAAGTGTCGAACGCCTACTGATAGAAAAGCAAACTCAAGCCTCGACTTCAGACGACAGACAGGAAAAGGACAAGGAAAAACCAAAAAAGAGCAGATGCAGCTATTGCAGAATGCCAGGCCATACTGTAGAAGTGTGCCGGAGAAAACAGAACGCAGTAGCCAGCACTAGCACTAGCTCTTTGGTCAGTAAGCCGGAAGTGGCGGTCTCTGCCACTCAAGCTCCCTCTCCGACTGCACCGAAGTTCTCTTGCTATGGGTGTGGAGCTCCAGGTGTAGTCAGATCAAGATGCCCAAGTTGCTTGAATAAATCACCTGGCAAACCAATGAAACAAGAAATCAGCTTCTGTTCGCTAAATGTGAAGACTGACGTACGTCCCAGACCTATCATCGGAATCGGAGTAGGTACGATTGTGGGAAACGCGTATGTCGATTCATGCGCAAAAACCAGCGTCGCTTCCTATGAGCTGTACCAATGTCTTAAAAGACTGGGCTACCACTTCGATGAGCTACAAGTAGTGGTTACCTTGGCTGATGGCGGTAAGACCCAAAGGAACGTTTTAACGGTAAGAGTACCTATAAATCTGTGTGACCGTATAGTGCCCACAACATTTATAGTATTTCCTGAAGCCAGAGAGTCACGTACGCTTTTGGGGATTGGCTTTATTCAGGATGCTGGCATGGTCCTGAACATTCCCCAAATGAGTTGGCACTTTGTAGATGACCCTGAAATCATGTTTGATTTGAACGAGGAAGACGTGCAGGAGATGTCCATGTCTCAGGTAGAAATGACGCCACTGTCCAGTCCATCCTTACAAAAGCTGCTGTCGGATGTGCAGCCACCGGAATTCATCTCACCACTAGTCATAACCCCACCGAGTATGAGTGAGTTCCTAAAACGATTAGAAGAGGATTATGTAACTCAACCCGTTTCCTCTAACTCAGATGAACCTTCATTGCCTCAAGCCAGTGCATGCGCCGCAACAGATTTAGTAGTTCCCGGCAACACGCGTCGGAATGCAGAACCAGCGCTACCAGAGAATAGTGCCTGCGTAACCATTCCATACAGAGCTATCCCAATAGACCCTGCATCGCCACCAAAGAAACGTGGGAAGACGCTATTTGATGGCTTCTCGCCCAGATACGTGGACTTCATGTATAGAGATGCTCAAATGAATATTCACGGGGCTGACGTTGAACTGTCTCCTCACTCCAGGAATCTGTTCCCAAGCGATGATGGCAGTGATGATACTGAGATCGGCTCCATCTCCATGGAAGAAGTTACTTCGGATACCCTTGATGAATCACAGAAAACTCAGTTGATGGAGACCCTGTGGAGTAATCGAGCCGCGTTTGAAGTCAACACAGAACCTACCTACCTAGCAGAACATTGCATCAACACGGCCCCTGATCAATCAATTCGTGGGCGCGGGCGACTTAAGAAAACAGCGACCTGATCTTTGTTTCTGTCTACTCGTCGGGGCGCCTTCGTATCCAGAGGGGGAGCCTGTAGCAAAACACATCAAGCCTGCGCGCACGCACACATCGCTGCGCCTACGTCGATCGCCCGCTAGCCCCACTCTGGCGTCCCACTCCACGGAACGGCCGCCGCCCGCCGCCTATATAAGCCGCCGCGAGGCCGTAATCTTCGTCAGTCGTGCGCTGCTCGCTCACCCGCCAACGGGAAGTTAGCTCCGACCGATTTGAGGCCCCTCCCCGCTAGCGTGTAAGGCGCGCCCAGACACTCGTATTGGCTGGACCGTCGAACAACTAGCTCCGCGTTCCGCGTACTTAGTTTAAAGACTGTAACCTGACTATTGTGTTATAATAAATTCTTATATTGTGACAAAGTTGTTTCTGTGAAGAGAAGTAAGGAGGCAACCGTTGTTACATAACTACAATATATATTTATCTATTATAACTATTATATATAATAAATATAATATTTTTGGCAATCAGAAGCACATTTAATTAAAAAAAAGAACAATTTATTAACCTAAAAATAAATTACTCAAACAATAGAATTGATTTGATCACAAATTAATCCTAGCAACAAAATAACAAGGTATATGGTACTCCCCAAATAACAATAAATCACAATGATACAAATTACGCAAAAAAGGTTACGTCCAAGCAGGGTGATGGTTCGCAGCAGAATTATATTAATCAAATATTTTAATCGCGAAAGTTAAAAGACACTCAAATAATACTGTTTGAATAGAACAAGATATGTATAATGTAACATAATATATCTTCATTATTGTAGCTATCGTAGCTGATCTACGAAAACATTTTGTAGAGCCTCTACGAGCAATTTCGTAGCACCTCTACGTTAAATTTTAAAATCAGTGATAAAATTTGTTCAACCAAAACTACACCTCGATAAAGTGGCCAATTTGTATCTTCTTGTACTGTACAGCTCCACAAATTCTTGTTAATTGTCCCCATAGGCTAACAACTTTTTGGTTAAAAATAACTTTAAAAACTATTAGGTTATGAAAATGTTTAACACTAAACTATTTACACTTATTGTAAACTTTGATTAACCAGGGTTGTATTTAATACAAGGACAATTGCAATCGTAACTAAACATAGTATTATATTTTGTAAAGGATGAGACTGAGGCTCATTAGGAAAAAAAAAAAGTAATTGAGGGCTGAATTTTTTTTATTTATAATTTTAATTTAAAATGACTTATTTTTGATGGAGTAGACTGTACCGAATCTTAGTAATGAAAATACCTCAACCATCTTGGATCCATCTTCAAAACAAGCATCCCGAGAACTTGAGTAATTAACTCTCGAAACCAAATTAAAATATTTCCAAAAGTTTTATTGAAAGGCAGGATTCATTATTAATTTTCCATTTTTGAAACAATAAAGCTGAGAAAATTGGTGTTTCAGTATCAAAGTACAGTCAGGAAGAAAAATACCTAGTAGTTAAAGTTTTATAAATTTTGTTGCATCAAATTAAGTTTATGATGAACTTAAAAAGTGATAAACACCAGCCACCGAGGATTTTTCCCAAATTATAACAAGGAGTCATATCAAATGTAAATTACTTTAACAACTTTATTTAAATTTTATTACCTGCTATATTTCTAATCTCCATGCTTCTCAATGTAGCATGATTTTAGTTTTAATTCTATAAAATAAATATTAAAATGTTGCTTTAAAGAATATTTACAATTTTACACAATTTTATACTTGCCCCAAAGCACAGAATCCTAAAGTTACTTAAACATGAAAACTTAAAAACATTCATCAACTTTTGTTGCTGACTGTACAATCCTTATCTTACCAAAATTATAATATTGTAAATGTAAATGTGAGTTTGTTTGTTAAGATTTCTCGCCGATTCCAGACGATCATAATGAAATTTGGCTTTTACGTTGTCAAGTAGGTAAAGGACACCTTTCATACAAAAAATATACCTACTTTCTTAAAAGCGGGCGAAGCTACCGACAATTTTTTTTTATTGACTCGTTTCGTCCCACAGCTGGTCTCCTCCAAACTCTTCCAACTCCTATCTTTTGTCGAGTCCCACCATCCTTCGTCAAAGGTCACGAGATCGTCCCGCCAACGTTTTCTCGGTCGACCCCGACGCCGCCTTCCATCGTCTGGAACCCAAAACGTTGACATAATTATTAGCCCACCTTTCTGGTTACATGCGGCTTAATTTTTTCTATTTCCACAGAAAAAATAAAACTACGAGTATACTATTATAGCGCCATGTAAAAAGAGCGCTGACTGACAGGCAATTTATTTGAACATATTATTATCATCGCGCATAAAAGTTTTAGATTGCGAAATGGTTTTACATAAAAAAGTAATAAATAATGATGTAAATAATATGTATAATGTAAGTACCTACCTATATTGTTTTAGGAAGCGACTCATAATAATGTAGTTGATAATTTAAAACAACTATGAGAACAACAGAAGCAACAAAATATAAATTATTAAGTTAGTATTTTTTTTATAAAGATACTTATCAATAAAAATCTATATACTATAATCTACAAAGTCGCGAGTGAAAAGCTAAATGCTAATTTTATGGGAAGGAAACTCCTAGCGACACCTAGCATGCATTTTAATAACTAATTTTAGAATCACGTTTTGAAGTATTGGATGAACCAGTCCTTTCTATATCGTCCTTCTAGTGTATTATATAATCTGTGGTATTACTTAGGTCGGCTTGTCGGTCGTAAGCCGACAAAAATTTGTTACTTATTATGCTGGTCTAGTTTGTTATTATGTATGATACATAATCACGATATTATCACATAATTATTATGTAGATAGAGAGTGGTATATAATTTTGACGATGTGACCAATATATCCAATCGGTCATTCACCCCTCATAAGGTAAACGTCGCTGTCCAAATGTTTACTCATTGACACAACCATTACCGAATGATCATGTTTCTAAGTTGTACAGTCAGCGTAAGGTATTATAACTATTGGTGAAGGAGGCCTTTAGGTGGCTTAAAAACTCTGTCACTAGAGTTGGCCTTCTCATGCAAACTTACATTATTTAGTGAAGGATCTGCTAGCCTTATTATAGGGTCAGAATGTACACCTTGCAATGAATTATAAAATATTCAGAACGACTTCACTTTTATATTTTAAGGCATTTTTAGATATTTGTACAGATTTCTTAAAGGTTATTCAGAAGTATGTCCTAATACTATTAGGTATAGGTATGTCTACGAAAATACATGCCACACTCCTATATTTTTCGCAAAAAATCGTGAATATGTTAAGTAGTAGGTATCGTTATTATTTGCATGTTATGATATCTGAATGTGATTAAAATTGAAAATTTAACATCTGTGACGTGTAAAGGTGTTTACCAAATAAATGACTATTATTGACTATTATTGACTATGTAATTTAATTACCTACATTGACCATGTTCAGAGCAAATAAATAAACTAATCTTATCTTATCTTATCTTAAAGCTTGAGCATCAGATCTGGTTATAACTTTCATAAACTGATGCATGACCCGGAAAGTTATCGCAGTGAATAGTTTAATTAACAAGCACATGAAAACTGGCTTAATTAGCTTCCGAATTCCAGATCGGGTCGAGAAACTTCACAGAAACTTAGGGAGATTTAGATTAAATCTTGTTGTTTTATACTTTGTTAGCTATAGCTTTGCTAGCTTAGAGAATGAAGGTTGTCTTTTATATGACAATAGTGGCAATTCGGAGTGTCGCAAAAGCTAAACTAAACTAACTAAAATTTATGTCATCTTTTTATTTCCATCGTTATGAAAGGGACAGTATCATTTTAAGTTAGTTAAGTTTAACTTTTGCGATACTCCGAATTGCTACTAATTTTGAAATAATTTACAATTCACCTAGTTTTAAGACGTGTCAAAGTCAAAGTTGTGAACAGCATCGTATTGAATAATACTTTTTGACTTTGAGATTGAATATAACTTCCTGTTAAGTGCAACTATACGGTAAAAAATCAAATAATTATGCATTCAATCTAATCTCTGAGATCACATAAAAATGAAATCATAGTTCAGTCGTCGACTTTCTGTTCCCCAAGATTTAGAGCTCGGAGAACTAACTAAAATGTTTTTTTAGTAATGCCTATGTTTGTGTTTCACTGACAGATAAATCAACAGATCAAACAAATTAAAAAGCTAGATATTTGGAGTTTTTGACGCGAATTCTGTGAGTTAAAAATGTTAATAATAATTTGTATGATTTTTGACCTTGGTTTCTCGCAATCGCTCAACCCAATGTGAAAAAGCCATACGATTTAATTGATAAAAGTGTATAGCAACCTATATTTTTTTGTATTGCTAAAACTGTTTCAATGTACCTTCATTTATTTTATTCCAAGTGACAGGTTAAACATCACCTATATTATCAGCAGATTACCTTTCAAAGTAATATATGAAAATTCATCTTCCAAGGTGCGTGTTCCCCGATATTCATATTAGACTAGTAAACTATTTTAGCTAAAACGGATATTAAATCTGTTGCTATCTCTTTTTATTACCATAAAAAACACTCTTTAAATCTACATTAAATTGACAAATCTTTATGAATAAAAGCCAATAATATATACTTCGTATTTTTAGGGTTTCTTATCCTATTGTGATAGTTTAAAACATTATTTATTTTCAGTATAATATACTTTACAGAAAAACTTATCTCAATTTCGTTTCTGACCGTTCCGTGGTTTTTCCTATACGGGTCGTTTAGAAGAGTATTAAAAGTTCGCAAAGGAATTTCGGGCTAACACGAAACTTTTAAGTATCTTCCCAATCCAATACCTTGTCAAACAAAGTTACTATCATGATCTCGTATCTAAAAAAGAACGTAACTTTCAACCTTTAAGTTGATTTAGATAAAGGAAAATACCAAAACCGTGAATCATTTGATATTCGGTTCGGATACTTTATAGCCCTTTGAATACGAGCTTTGAATGGTGAGGAAAGACATCGTGAAGATCGAGGCTCAGTTAGATTCGTAAAATAGATGTGACCATTCAAATCTAGGTACCTACTTCTCTCAACAATATCCCAGGTACAACAGCGTCCCGTTAAGTGTAGGCGTAAGGAATAATTACGACAAGTTAAACATTAAAATAAACTTATTCCAAAAAAATATAAAGTAAAATAATAACCGAGTTCTTTCTCTTAAAATTCCCGCTCATTATAAACACTTTCAAATCAAAGACTAATTAAAATGAAGTGTCTTGTTACCTAATTAAAAAAGCAGAAATAATTACATCGTTCAGAACTTATTAAAAGATTAAAAGTAGGTAAGTAGGTACCTAAAGTCAGTCCAAGAGGCAACAGATTTTTTGACTAATTATCAAAATACATTCACCACGGATCCTGAGTATACTAAATTATGTAGGAATTAGGTATATGATTAGATAAACGATAAAAATAACTTATCTTTTAGAATCATATAAAGTACTCGTGTTCAAAGAACTTTATGTTTTAGGGTTTGATTTAAACTCAAGAAAACAAAAACAACATACCACCCAGAACGAAAATGCCCCAAACTAACTTAAAAACAAAACCCAATTAAAAGTAAAACTGTGCTCATTAAAATGTGCGAACCTCCTAATTCTACAAAGTCGTATCTGCCACATCTGGTACATTTGGAACTACGAGTATGTCAGTTTAAATTAGATGATGAATAAAAATGAGTTCTATTGCAATGTGCTAAGTACAATTTGAGCATTTCAACGGTAAACTATCAAATATGTTTTTATACTGCAGATTTTTAGCTACTAATTACAAGGACTTCAATTTATTTATTTAACAAACTTGTGTTCTGAATTCTCAACACCCCCTCGTTTGCTCATTCGACTGTGAGGACATGCTACAAAGTGCGGAACAAACTCGGAACTGAGTGATTCCGATTAGCATACTTTGCTTCCGAATTCCCGGACGAAAATAAGGCGCAATATTAACTTTGCACAAAGAATTACATTCTACAATACATCTACAATTTATAATCCTACTAATTTTAACACGAGCTTTTAACGGTGATAGAAAACATCGTGAGGAAGCTCTCTAATAGCGTCGATGGGCTTGCAACCTGTCACGTATGGAAAGTTAACTTCTACAAAATGTGGGCATGTGCCAAATACGTATTTGGACATACCTCTTACTACCCCTTAGACATCTTCAAAAGGATCTAAAAATGTTATAAAAGATCTGAAAGAAATGTCTACCGCTCCCTGGGATACAGTCGTGATCATATTTAATTTTTTTATACATATTCTCTATAAGCTTTTGGTTTGAAAGTATAATTTTGATCAAATGTTGTTTAATTACGTCTCCTAAAGCCTTGACAGAAGGCTTGAAAATTCCATCATCAGAGTTTGCTTATACACACATACAAACAACTTCTTTTGTAGCTGACTGTAGTTGTAACTCGGGTCCTACTTTCTGGGTTCGAGTTTATACTCGTACATCAATCTTCCCGTGACCTTTAAAATGTCGAAAGCTAATTATCCTTGGTCATTATTTTTGCTCCGTCATCGGAGCAAGAGAATTCTAATTAAGGGGACTTTGGGCCCTGTATTAGATTAGGTACCTACAGTTTAAAATAACGAAGAAAAACCATCCTACTTAATATTATATACGAGAATATTTTGTATTGATGTGTAGATGAATGATCGTTCGTTCGTTCGTTCGTTCGTATGAGCAAGTGGCCAACTCTGGTGACGGAGTTTTTAGGCCGCCTAAAAGCCTCCGTCATGGCTTAACGACTTTAAAATCCGGGACCGACAATTTAACGTGCCCTCCGAAGCACGGAAGCGCTCAGATGAAAATGCCACTTGCGGTCACTCATCCAAGTAGTGACCGCTCAGAACGTTGCTTAACTTCAACGATCTATCAAGAACGTCTTAGCAAGCTTCGCCACGGGTTAGGCTGAAACTTATAAACATAGTTTATGATCTGTAATAACACATAGGCTGCCGCTTTCGTCTGGCAGTGACTTGGGTCAGTTAAGCTACCTATAGATCGATACAACGGTGGCTCAACTGGTTCTTATTGTTATTTGTACAGTTATTTAAATATGTAGTCGTTTAGTATCTGTAAATAAAGTATTTATTAAAAACACATATGTAGGCTATATTTTATCCAGGAAGGTACCTACCATGAGGGCGAAGCCGCAGCCGAGTAAGCTTGTCTTAAGAGCGGTCAACCCGGCTCACTTTTCATACAAACGCTCGTACGTGATTATGCCGTTGTAACCGATCTTTCTTTTAAACTTTTGGACTAATAGGTATCTTGTGCACTATATCTAGGTTTCTATCGAAACTAAAAATCAAAATTTTGAGAAACAAATTCAGTATAAGCTTCCAAAAACCTGCTTTTAGCATAAATTTTACCTGAACTTTGGCCGTTCATAATGTACTCATAAAATGTAAAAGTAAAGAAGATATTGTCATAGAAACCTTGCAAATCTTATGGAGATTCTAAATGACTAATATTTATTTTACAAACTTGTAAGGCTTACTGAAAAACACGTATTTCCTGGAACACTTTTTATGAAATTTCCGCACACTATTTTTCGAGTGAGCGAGTGAGCGGCGAAAGTACCTACTGAATGCCGAGCGCTGAGGCGCTATCTCTCTTTTTTCGCTTTGCTTCTTTTTCTAGCATTGCGCTGGATGAAACAACAAGCTTTTCAGCTATGCCCGCGTCGATGATAGACGCACCGGGAAGGGCCACCTTAAATAATAACATTTTATTTTTGAGCATTGGTTCCAGAAACTATTCTCCACACACACTCATAAAATTACAAGTTACAATTGTTAGTAGATTATGTTTACTTGTTACGTTTCAAGGATATTACTTTTCATTTGGGAAACATAAAGGTTATATCCAGGTACTTATAACGACAATAGAACACAACTGAAAATATTTTCTTTATTTCCTTTATAATACTTATAAGATACCTATAGCGATATAATTGACAAGAGGGCCATCTGCTATTTCTGTTATCAGTTAATTGAAATACCTAGAACACAGAAAACGGTAACCGCCATAAGAAAACCAGTGTTGTTCGAGTGGGTTAGTATTTCGACTTTTAAACAAAGGTCGTTGGTTTATTTATACCGTGCATCGATTATAAAGAAAATAAAATTTTCGATTAGAACAATTATATGCGTATCAACACGCGGTCAACAAAATCTTGAAGCATAGCTTAGCTTTTTTTGTATAATAAGAGTCGATGGGCTAGCAACCAGAATGTCAACTTCTGCGAAATGTAGTCGAAATGTAGTATCGACTACAGCGAAATGTAGTATCTAGGTAGTCAGAGATAATGTCCTAACATGTCCTATGTTTGGACATTATCTCTGACTACCTAGACACCTTGAAAGGATCTGAAAATAGTTTTATATAACTTGTATTATAGTGTTAAACCACACTCAGGTATTTCATTATAAATGAAAAATCTTACTAAAAGTTTATGAATCCCGTCGAAGTTAAAAACTTTAAGTAAGATTTTTCATTTATAAGGATTTAAAAATGCCTAAATATCTGAAAGAATATACCTACCGTACGTTGAGAATACAGTCGTAACTATGTGACTGAAGACGTGTGCAAATGACAAAAAAATAACAATAATATAAGGCCCTTCTTTTATTACGTCAGAATTACTTACTCAAAGTAGTATCAAGAAGAAATAAAAACGGACAAGTGCGAGCGGTAATTGCGCCCTGAGTGTTCCTTACTGCAAAAGCAATCAATTTAGAGCAGACATAGCTCTTTCATTGTCTAAGGAAAACGGTTGTCTGTTTGTCCATTTTCCTCTGTCAAGCCTTCTTTGGAATAGAGAATCATTTTTAAGAGTCTCATTTTCCTGAGTATAAATTATGTGCACTTTAAATATTAATGATTGCTAAACTTATGTAATAGTACAATTTGATCTGTAAATAGTGTAATTGTTTGCTTAAGGTGGTTGTATGCGTCAAACTATTTTATTTATGCGCTCCCGCCTATTATATTTTATTATAACGTTGAAAAATGGATTTTTAAAAAACTGAATGTTCCGTTTGTGAAACCTATCATAAGATTTTTTTGAAAACCTCTGTAATAGTTTGTAGCGAAAACAGGCCACCAAGTGCAACTTACTACTTGCAAGCTACTCCTCCTAAACTATTCAAAATAAAACTTTGACAGAGGTATTAAAAAAAAGCATAAGAAAGGTTTCACAAACGAGACTCCAAAGAATAAAGTCGTCATTAGTGGCAATTCGGAGTGTCGCAAAAGCTAAACTAAACTAACTAAAATTAATGCCATCCTTTGTATTTCCATCGCTATGAAAGGGACGGCAACATTTTTAGTTAGTTATGTTTAGCTTTTGCGACACTCCGAATTGCCACTATTATCACAGTTTCCATTAAACTACCACGTCCAACAATTTCACTGTCTATCACTATTTTACGACCATCACGTGTCGTTCGCAGCTGTTTAAAAAAACCCCAGCTAGTAAACTTTTATCAGGCCATAAACCTTATCATTTCCAGTTTTCCAACACCAAAGACGATTAATATCTAGAAGACAGACAAAGGCCATATACAAAATCGTAACCCTAAAAAATAGCCTGAAAACTCTAAAACATCAATTTTATCCAAGAAATTTCAATTACTTTCTAGTTAAAAATGTTTAAATATTGAATATTGTTGCTACCTACTACTAAGTATTGAAATTTCTTGGATAAAATTGATGTTTTAAAGTTTTCAGGCTATCTGGTACTGCGGGATCGGGTTACGATTTTGTGTATGGCCTTTGTCTGTCTTCTAGATATTAATCGTCTTTGCCAACACAAAGGACTGTAAAACAAAACGGGAAATATTCGAATTATAGCTGTCCCTCTCGTAAACCGGATACTGAGCCAAGGGGTCCCATTTCAAATGAAAAATATTTGCATTTGTGCTTCGGTTCACATGAAACAAAAAATATAGGAATGTCTTTGCCAAAACTGAAATAAACTGTATTGTAAGGTACGGTACCTTTAAAATTGTATGCAGGAAAAACTTTCTGCCCGCGTTGCGCTCGTGTGTTACTAACCCAGATAAAAAATAGCCTATGTGTTATTCCAGGTCATAAGTTTCAGCCAAATCTGTTCAGTAGTTTTTGCGTGAAAGAGTAACAAACATCCATAAAAACTTTCTCATTTATAATATTAGTAAAACTGTCTAAGTTATACCTACTCATGTCAACTGCTTTCCGATCACAATGATTACGAGTACTTATAATAATTGTACTCCTACATCCACCCACATATACCTATATACTGTTGTTGTTAATAAAATGTATAAAATGACTTACTAATTTTAATCACGGGCTTCTAATTAATAATTAACTGAATTGTTAATTAAAACATGTAAAATTAATTACAAATTAGTTGATAGCTCAGGAAATGGCTTGTTTATTAATTTTATGGCCCAATATGAATTCTTCGCAATACTTCAATAATAATAACCCTAAAAATGCACAATACACGATATTAATTAAGAAGAAGAGACGGAAGTTCTTTCAGATCTTTTAGACATTTTTTAGATTCTTTGAAGATGTCTAATGTAGTCAGGGGCATGTCCAAATACACATTTTGGTACATGCCCACATTTTTCAGAAGTTAATATTCCATACGTGACAGGTTGCAAGCCCATCGACGCATGTCTACCGTCTCGTGGGAATATATTCGTGATCATAATAATTTCATTTTTTTCTTTTTATTTAATAAGAATAAATGTGTTACTTAAGAAATGCTTACAAAATAACAGAGACTAGATATTTCTTTTAATTACTATATGCTATAGACGTTTTTCAACCCAGCTACCCTAGCCATGTTACATTTCAACAATCGCTTTCGATTAGATACTAAAAAAAATGTATAGGAATTGACATTCGATGACGAAAACTCGAGCGATCAGAAATGTCAAATCAAAGGTGTAGCGATGATAGAAAGAGAATAGATACGAAACATTTGTCACTTGTCTACGCGCCCAGAACATACGAACCTAACTCGTCAGCTCGTATAAATTGATTGGGACATGTCATGCTGTACCCGTCTCTGCCACTTGACAGAAACATTATACCGAATATTTGTTTAGCACAGACTAAACAAAACTTATCAAAGACAGGAAACACAAGAAATTGTACTGTCTTTCACACTCGATATCAATACACCCCAGGGGGTGACTGACCCCATATAACTTTTACCTTCAGGCAATATGTGAAATTGAGAGAAACTTATTAAAAGTTGTACAAAAGTTGTATTTTTATGCCGCGGTCGCTTTTGTCCTACCCTTAAGAGCGGCCAACCCGGCTCACTTTTCATACAAACGCTCGTTACGTGATTATGCCGTTGTAACAGATCTTTCTTTTAAACTTTTGGACTAATAGGTATCTTGTGCACTATATCTAGGTTTCTATCGAAACTAAAAATCAAAATTTTGAGAAACAAATTCAGTATAAGCTTCCAAAAACCTGCTTTTAGCATAAATTTTACCTGAACTTTGGCCGTTCATAATGTACTCATAAATTGTAAAAGGAAAGAAAATATTGTGATAGAAACCTTGCAAATATTATGGAGATTCTAAATGACAAATATTTATTTTACAAACTTGTAAGGCTTACTGAAAAACACGTAATTCCTGGAACACTTTTTATGAAATTTCCGCACACTATTTTTCGAGTGAGCGAGTGAGCGGCGAAAGTACCTACTGAATACCGAGCGCTGAGGCGCTATCTCTCTCTTTTCGCTTTGCTTCTTTTTCTAGCATTGCGCTGGATGAAACAACAAGCTTTTCAGCTATGCCCGCGTCGCTGATAGACGCACCGGGAAGGGCCACCTTAAATTAAACGTTACACCTTGATGAATTATAGAGCGTTGGAAAGTAACTTATGCGTACAAAAAACCCCTTCGTAGGGGATCTTCGCAAGGTATTTTTGGACTAAGCCACATTGAACGATACAGTATTATGCTTAGGATATTGTTGAGTTCGGTAGGTAGGCTTGAAAAACACCTAAACCTCCATAATTGTCTTTATGCCTCAGAAATAATATCGTTATTAATGCAATAATTACGCACACTTGACGTTCAATAGTTGTAAGCATCAGCCCCCTGATTGTGTAACTTGTTTCGATTGTATCCAAGTTGTATCAAAGCAAAAATGAAAGAAAGAAAGAAAGAAAAATCATTTATTCTTCTAGGACCTCAAGGATCACTAAGTTTCGTTTTACATGCTAGGTGATTCTAATGCCTGTTCCAACGCGACTCCCTACACCACAGTAAATCGCAGTAAATCGCGAAAACAACTGCCAAATAATGACAGTTACTAATTTACTTAAGCAGCGTTAAATCTGAAAGTTATTTTCGCGATTCACTCTGATTTTTGCTTTGATACAACTGTGATACAATAAAGATAAGTTACACAATCCAGGGGCTGTTGTTTATACCATGCAAGTCGTGATGACAGTCAATTTAATTGTATGCAACAGGTAAGAATCTTACATCGTGTAAATGACACTTTAAGGACCAACTAAACCATGTGTTTCATGGTGTTTTCTGCGTATCAAAGAGCATCGACAAATGTATAAAATTACAATAACAGTGACTTCGATTTCGTAAGAAGAGAGCATATTATTTTAAACAGCATTCTCGTGGTTCGTTTTTGTTCATAACTCCAAAGAGATCTTCAATATTTTTATGAGACTACCTCGAACATACTCTTTTAATAACACTTAATAACATACTCTTATTCATTTTTTTTTTTTTTTCATTATAAATGAAAAATCTTACTAAAAGTTTAACCGATACAAAATCATCTTACTAATAGTTTCAGGCCTCGGCTTAGAGGGTCCGTAGCCTAGTGGTCAGGCAGCTCGGCTTAAGAGCGATCGCTTGTATCTACGCAGGTTCGAATCCTGCCGGAGCCTTTAACTTTTAGTAAGATTTTTCATTTATAATGAAATTTCCAATACCTAAGTGTGGTTTAACACTGTAAAATAATAAATAAATTATACTCTTATTCAGTCAAAATCTGTCCAATATTGACTGAATAAACGATGAACGTACATAAAAAATACACACTGAAAAGATACATAAATATTAAACTACAGTAAGTAAAACCAGAAATAGGATATTGAATCAGGCTGTAAAAGGATAATGAGAATAATAATGTGTAAAAGGATAATAATGTGAATAATGAGAATAATGTGAACAAAGTAAAATAATTATGTTTCTCACTACTTATATTTTCTAAACAAAAAAGGAATGAAACACTGTCATGACTGGTATTCCCAAGGTGCTGTAGTAAAATCCTTTCAGATCTTTTAGTAATTTTCGAAGATTTGAGAGAATATTCACCCACAGTGTTTGCTAACATTATATTTATTTAGGGTTTCAAACTGTGTCGGAAGGCAACCCTTATGGTTTTAATCCTGGAATGCCATTAAAGATCGACACCAGGAAATGTTTTTGGGTGTGGTTATAGCCGGAACGGGCTAAGGCCCTTTTCATGTGCGCACGGTCACGGCTTCCGTGTTGTTCCCGGGACCGTGTCCATATGAAGGCGTCTGTACAAAAAAACGCGGAAGGTCACCCACGTGATGGACTGACCAGATTAAGTCTGCAGTCGGAGGTTCACTGAACCAGTGCAGCAGGATGACCTCCAGCAGACAGAAGTGGCGAAACATCGTGAGGCGCATCATCTGCCCCCTCCAGTACTGATACTACATAGCGATCACGACCGAAGAAGAAGAAGAACAAAAAAACTTATCATCTCTAGATGTTACAAGAAATGTTCGGAGGCAATTCGTGCCTCCACTTAACGGGCCACTGTTCTGCCTGGGACATTGAGATGGAATTTCCCAGCTTCTGAAACTATCTTCTCCAAGCCATTATCCACTGGAAAGACAATGGTCAATACAGTGTATTTCTGTTTCGACCCGCTGTTTTTATTTTGATTTTTATTTCTCACCAAAATATGTCATCCCTTCGACCCGCTTGACAAAGCAGTGGGAAACGAAAAATACATTGAAGCACGACTGGGAATCGAATCCAACACCTTCTGAACGAAAGTCGAGGTACTCACTACTCGGCCAACACGGCTGAACGCGTCTATACAAGTCCATACATTAGCTCATAACCCTGTTTTTAGTAAGGATGTGATACGCAGTCAAGGCCCGGTTGCCGCGACTTGTGATAGCTCTTATTGTAGCTCATACATTTCTACTTTGCACGGTATGGTACAATGCCGTGGCCGTATGCATCTGAAAAGGGCCTAAGCGTTTCACGAAGCTGAAAAAAATTCAAGTCACGTTGTGTGAAAGTCACTTTGGGATAACTTTGATGGGTTTCTTTGGTTTATACTTATCGATTGTTTTTATGAAATTGGTTCGAATGTTGATTTTAATTATTAGTAGTATATGCCCGTGGCTTTGCTTGCGTGGTATTTACCCGGATTAGGTACTCTTTGTTATATTTATTTTCGATTCGTAGGTCGTAGGTTCGAATCCGGCCGTGTGGATTTTTTGTTTAATGTAGGAATCGTGAGGAGACCAGGTTTCTAATAGCGTCGATGGGCTTGCAACCTGTCACGTATGAAATGTTAACTTCAGAAAAATGCGGGTAGGTATGTTAACCAAATATGTATTTGGACATACTCTGACTACCCTGACATATTCAAAGGATCTAAAAATGACTAAAAATACCTGAAAGAATTTGTCTACCGAGCGTTGGAAATACAGTCGTGATCATATTTAATTTTTTTCCGAAAACTTACAACAACGAGTATGTAGGTATAATACATTATTTAATTTACCAAAAATCTTTAGTTTACCTTCCGTCCCTCTTTGATCGGATTCCAGAAATGTTTGCATTCTCTGCAAATATTTGTTACCGGTTTCTGGTTGTTGACCGTATGTAACTACGAGTAAGTGGAGTACCTACCCAATTGTACCCAATCTACTTTACTACTTCACTACTTTTTTACTTTACGCTACTAAATGCCTATAACAAATTGAACGTTGTAACAACAGAAGGGGTTTGTGTGGAAAGGAAACGTGTAAAGTTAGATAATATATATATTTAGAAGAAAATCATACAATCCAAAAGAAGACACGGTATAGACTGATGTCAAAAACCTTTGACAGTTAACTATATGAAGGTTATCCTATTTATAAATAAATAAAGCAACTTCAAAAAAAGAGGAGGTTCCATCCATTATGTTTTTGCCCGAGCAGGGTCTGATATTTCGTACTAGCAGGCTCATTCTGTAAACTCACTTCGAACCTCGCTAAGCTGAATCTGCAGTGAGATTCAAATTTCGTATTATGTACCACTCGATAGAACCTGTGACGAGTGTGTCAGAGATAAAATTAAAATAATGGTAATATCCAAGTCACCACAACACTGAAAATATGAATTCACTTGTCGACAAGGGACAAGTGAGTTCAGTCACTTGAGTTGAGTGAATTCAAGTTCGATTTGTTACAGTAACTCTACTGAACATCAGAGTGTGACAAGCCTGTTAATAGTGACAATAAAATTATCTCTCTAAAGGTGGGTACTGACCAACGTTACGAGGTGTAATGTAACATTCGCATCGAGCGTGTTACGCATCGAGTTACTCGAGTTACTCGCTGGTTTCCCCGTAACACGACGTACTGACTGCACGAATGCTCGCGGTGTAACACGTTACATTACGCCCCGTAACGCCGGTCAGTACCCACCTTAAAATTCCTCTTTAATTTCTGACATTCTTTTTAAATGCCGCCGCTTTTTAGGAAATAGTGTCAAAGACACGCAAATTCTAACGCTCGTAAATTGAATTTCATACAATTTGTAAATTAAATCACTCCTTGAGTTTGCCGTTCTATGAATAATAGGACTCCATTATGTTGCTCTAAATCGCCATTTACCTCTTATACTTTGTGATTATTAAGTTGGGTACTTATAAGTGACGTCATATTAGATAGGTACCCTTAAATGGCAGCGCACACAAAAAAAAGAATGTTCAAAATCAGTTAACTATTTACGAAGCGCTCGTGGCGAAGCTTGCTAAGACGTTCTTGATAGATCGTCGAAGTTAAGCAACGTTCTGAGCGGTCACTACTTGGATGGGTGACCGCAAGTGGCATTTTCATCTGAGCACTTCCGTGCTTCGGAGGGCACGTTAAATTGTCGGTCCCGGCTTTTAAAGTTGTTAAGCCATGACGGAGGCCTTTAGGCGGCCTAAAAACTTCGTCACCAGAGTTGGCCACTTGTTCATACGAACGAATGAATGAGGAATAATTGATGAACATACATAAAAAAAACATTCAACTTCCAAGGCACTACACTACAGTGTACCCTTACGCGTAGGCAAAGATCGCCTCCTAAGGCTGTATAAACTATTAGTAAACATGAAAATAAAAATAGGACTATTAGAACTTCCTCCTTTTTGAATTCAGTTAAAATATGACCCACCTCTAACAAATCAGGTATGAAATGCTAACTTCTGCATAAAGTAAGCATGACACCAAATAAATTATACATGCATCTGACTACCCCCGTAGACATTTACACAGGATCTCGAACTCCCCAAAAATTTCAGGGTAGGTACCTACCTCATTTTGGAAATAGAGTAGTAATCTTATTTTTTTCTCGATTGTAAGAAAATAACAGTGAAATTATTTATGATGCGCAAGCGTCTAAAAATATCAACACATGTAATGTTTTTCTTCTCTTCGGTTTAGTGAGTGATTCATGATGATGCTTTGAAACACATTAATGAGAATTGCTTCAATGGTGTTGTAATTACTTCTTTTAACAATTAATTACCATCCTCTCGACAAAACACTGATTTGTACTACAGATAATATAATACTATATACACAGATATATTTTGTAATCGTTTTTTTTAAACGATGACGTCATTGCGTGGGTGCCACGTACGCCCCGAGCGTTGACCGTAGTCCTTGACAAGTGACGGCTGATAAATGTCGGTCGTTAAAGTGAGGAGCCGGATTTGGCAAGACACCATATGGAAAAAAAACCACTATTTGTAAAAATTAAAAATTTCGAAAACGAAAATAAATATTTCTTAACACATTTAGTAAAAGCTGTAAAAGTGAGGGTTTAATTATATTTTTATGGCAATGAAAATGCTTAAAA
The DNA here is from genome assembly GCA_963582015.1 of Xanthorhoe designata. Lineage (NCBI taxonomy): Eukaryota > Metazoa > Arthropoda > Insecta > Lepidoptera > Geometridae > Xanthorhoe > Xanthorhoe designata. The sequence continues at coordinate 10,370,470 of OY757045.1, forward strand.
ACAAATTTAGCTGCTGTTGAAGCAATAGGAAGTTATTTTATTGCATTAACTTTTATAACTTGATTCGATGAAAAGTTGAACTGTTCTTGTTACTGCATAGTTATAATAAGAATATAATATAATAGGTATATAATTATTAATTTTTTATTAATTAAAAACACCCCACCCAGACGTGGAACAAATATCTGCTGAACATACGAACACTTTGTTGTGCGACGGGGATCGAACCCGCTGTCTCGCCTTCAGCATCACCCACTGCGCCACAGAGATATAACGGTGAACGCTTTTCAGAAGCACGCAATGTTAAATTGTGAAACATGTACGAAAAGCACGAAATAATTTTATCACACATTTTAAGGGTTTTTCGTGGAAATACGTTTTTCGTGTCAATGGCTTCCTTATGTTGCATGCAAACAGTTGAATATTTTAATCTGAAGCAACATGCTATTTAAAAGCAAACATGCTATAAAAGATACAGCCTACTCAAGTACTTACAACGTGTCTGTCATGTAGTGGCGCAGTGGGTGAGAGCCCGTCTGAGACGCGGAGGTTGCGGGTTCGATCCTAGCCACGGGACAAATGTTTGCAGGATCTGCAAATAATTAAATTGCTTAGCTTGGGATTAGATGACGCCGTGTGGAATGTCCAAGGATATTCATTTATTTATTTATCATAACACAGGCATAAAGTTGTTTAGCTTGGGACTAGATGACGCTGTGTGAAAGGTAGGATATTAACGGGTCTGGGTGTTTTTCTATCTAAAATAATGTATGTATCAAAAAAAATGTATATCATCCATCTGGTTACCATTAAATTGCTTAGCTTGGGACAAGATGACGCCGCATTAAATTGCTTAGCTTGGGACAAGATGACGCCGTGTGGAATGTCCAAGAATATTTATGAATTATTTAATTATGTAGGTATATAAATATTTAACGTGTCCTCCTAAGCACAAGAGCGCTTAGCTGTGAATGCAACTAGCGGATTGGCCGAGACTTACCATAACTTTCAGTCCGAGTCCGAGTTTACCAAGTCTAGAAACGCCCCACTAGGCCAACGGTTCTCAGTAAACCACACAAAGCCAGAAAATCGATTATTCTCATTGCTTTGTGCAATTACCTATGTTTTCATTTCAGATTGTGTTGGCGTTTATAATTTTCCAGGAAATTCTGTACTTTCAGTGTGTTCAGCTACTTTTGTTTGGCCGAAGTTTGCTCTCATAAACAATTCACGCCCGAGAAATTAGCCAGGTTTTATCTTATGCTCCGTTGTATTTTGATACCACAGTTAAAAAACAGTAAATGAACTTCATGTAAGGCGCAAATTATACAGAATATTAAGTTGAAAGTGCGGCGCAGGCATCTTGCCGCTTCAAAACTTTTCAATACAAAATGTAGGTAGACGACACGTTGTGAATTATACTCAAGCGGCGTGGGCAGGGTGGCGAAACGACGGCAAGATGCTTGCGCCGGCGTAGAGCGTAGAGCCTTCTGTACTCGCCAAAGCCCGGTAAAGTTATAAAGGTCCCAACGACCACTTAACAGAAAAGTCAATCCGAAAAAAATTAGGTATCAAAGTTAATTGTGTGTAAAGTAAATTAGTTACAAATGAGCTTCACCGCACTGTGGCTGGCACCACGTGTTTCGCGTGTTACGTGAGCTATTTCCACGCGTCTGTTTTGAGAACTCGCTCTAATTAATTACCCGCGATATTATTACAAAATTTCAATTTGAAATCTTCCGAGCGCGGTTTCATTTTACACGAATTGATCAATTTGAGTTGAAGTAATTGAATATTATAAGTATTCGTAATGAGTATGTTGCGAATTCTGGTGATTGAGTTTTTTCTTCAAATTTTTAGGCATGATAGATCATTTCAAAATCTCTTAAGGTGCCTGTATGGGTGAAACTAGCGCCACCGCCTATTTTATTATTACGTTGAACAAAGGAATTAAAAAAAACTGACTGTAAAGTTTGTGAAACTTTTTTTAATACCTCTGTAATAGTTTCATTTTGTATAGCGTAAAGAGAGTTTGGTGGCCACCAAGTGCAACTTCGCCATTCCTCCTAAACTATACAAAATGAAACTATTACAGAGGTATTAAAAAAAGCTTATGATAGGTTTCACAAACTGTACATTAAGTTTTTTTTAATTCCCTTGTTCAACGTAATAATAAAATAAAATAGGCGGTGGCGCTAGTTTCACCCATACAGGCACCTTAAGAGGGTACTGTCAGAGATGTCTAAATTCATATTTGATACATGCCATTGCCTCAGAATAGGCCATTGCAAAAGTTCGTTTCCATAGGTTGCAAGCCTATTGACGCTATTAAAAAGCTAACAGTCTCCTCAAAAGTTGTCTTTCCGCGTAGAACTCGTGTTATAGCGTGTTTAATTTTACAAGGGAGGTAGTCAGAGGTATGAAATTAATTTAGATATATCTAGAAATTGCAAGATCTGAAAGAAATGTCTATACTCCCTGGGATACAGTCGTGATCATATTTTTTGTTTTTGAGTTTTATAAAATGAAAAATTAATTGGCGGCCAGGATTCAAACCAGACTCAACCTACACAGAAATAATATTAATTAAATTCATACTCACAAAGAATTTGTAAATATACATTTCAATTTCCAAAAAATATTTTAAGGTAACAATTTATTGAAAACGCGAATAAAGCTTTGATGTGTAAAAAGTAATTGGGATTCAAAAAATGGGGGACTCAGGGGATTGAGATTGTAGCAGCAAAATAAAATATGAAAAAGTTAATCACAGCATGTCTTTGTGATACAAAGTTTCAATGATATCAGGGAATTTTTATGATTACATGTTTTTATTTTACATTCGTGACTTAAATTAAAAAACAAATCATTTGTCACAATCATTTTAATTGGTTGAAATACACTTGAAAGTCCGTAGCAATTTTCTTTCAACGTAACATTTTGATTTATAATTATCAAAATCCCGTAGGTCCCAAAGGTCCCGTAGACCCCTGATTTTTTTTTAATATGAATTTGAGATATAATTTATAACTACCTAGATATCTAACTCGCTTTCCTTATTTGAAATTGTATACGATCCATCAATCAGCGGCATTAGTCAAAGCAAATTGACTGAACATCCCAAGATTGATCGATAGCTTATAAGTTCATTCTCGACGACCTCTGTGGCGCAGTGGGCGAAAGCCCGCCTGAGACGTAGAGGTTGCGGGTTAGATCCCCGCTGCGGGACAAATGTTTGTATGATCTGCAAATATTTGTTTCGTGTCTGGGTGTTATAATATGTATGTATTTACAAAAAAAATCGCCCAATGCACGGTAGACATTATTTTTAACCGACAGCAAAAAAGGAGGAAGTTCTATATATCAGTGTAGTGTAGTGAATTTTAGATATCTAGGCATTCAATGGTCTTTGTAGATGTCTGAGTTAGAGAAATATAGTTAATAAGTAACTTAATATAGGTGCAAATTGATTACTGATCCTACTGACTTAAACTAATACATCTATACTGTGAAATTTTCATTATAACTAGGCTTTGGCATTTTAATTATATCTGTACTGTATCTTGTCCCAGTTCAAGCACAATATAGTTGCAATTACACGCTGCCATGTAGCACCCTTGAACGGCCGGATTTGACCCCTCATCCCCCGCTACCCCTTGCTCCCCTAACCTGCCCCTCAAAGGAGAGCTCGAGTCAAGTGCCACTTGATATATCGCCTTTATCTGGCACAATATGCTGTGCACTATAGATATGCCAATATTGGAGCTATACATACAGGGTGAATTTTTGAGACGAGCCAGTAAGGGCAGGTACCTTAAACGTTATAGTTACAGGAAAACGTTTTTAGGAGACTATCCATAAATTTTTAAAATATTCTGAACTACATTTACAGATTTTCGAAAAAATATACAGTCAGCAAGAAAATGGTCATTTTACACAAAAACTTTTTTTGATGCCAATCGATCCTGTTTCATATAAGGATCAAAAGTCTCTACAGGACCGACTGAGGTTTGAGTACTAGAAATGTCAGAAATCGCGAAAAACTTTTTTCGGAATTGTACTGTTGTATTTTTAAGGAAATAGGCCTAGGCCACCTGCGTCAGGCCAGCCATTTTTCTACCTAAACAGAGGAGTGCTCTTAGCCTGGTTGTATGTTCTGCCGAAACAAGTGCCCCTTTACCACAGAAACACGCGTAAGTAATTAAATAACGCTTATAAATGCAGTTGGACCAAACCCCACCGACCCACGCTCGATAACCGACCACGCCCTTACTATGTAAATATAAACCAAATTAACGTTGACCTACTCACTGTAGAGTATCTAATTTATCCTCAAGACATTCGTAATAGAAAAATCTAATATCCAATCAGTGATAAATTGTAGCTCATTCATAAACTTGACTGGTTTCGGAAACCTTAAAATTCCATTTCCGCAGGTTTCAAGCCCATGGACGCTACTAGAAAACTGACTGTTTCTCTCACGAATGTTTTCTTTCACTGTTTAGACCTCGTGATAATGCTAAAAATGCTTTGCACAGACGGATTCGAACCCACGACCTTCGGATCAAAAATCGAAGCACATCTCGGCCATCGCGTCTCAATGAATAGGTACCTACTTTAAGTACCATTTCCATGATGCCATTTTCTTGTAGGTACGTACGTACCAGAGCAATAATTGGATGCAATAATTACGCGCACCTAATTGACGTTCAATTATTATAAGTTGTTCAGACCATGCAAGTCATGATGACAGTCAATTTAATTTTATGCAACAGGCAAGAATCTTGCATCGTGTAAATGACACTTTATTTCAATAAAAAGGCTTTTTAAATGCCCATAAAATGTAAAAAGTTCTAAAACTCCGTTTAAATATATCTATGTGTCACGTCCGACATGGTTTCTCGCTTATTTTAATGGGTCATCAAGTTCCATTGAAATATTCAATACTTGGACGATAAGCGCTACAGTGCAGTGACTATAGCACTAGTTTATAAATAAATAAATACCTATCCTTGGACATTTCACACAGCTTCATCTAGCCCCAAGCTAAGCAACTAAATGCTTGGCATTAGAATCACCTAGCATGTAAGACGATACTGATGCGATCCTTGAGGTCCTGCCAGAATAAATGATTTTTCTTTCTTTCTTTCAAATAAACTGTCGTACAAAAAAAAAGGTATTTAAACTAGCCACCGACTTACTAAATGTCTGAGCAAGTCCACAGTTTTTGTTATAAAACATGTGTCGGAAGTTTTTAGACAAAAACCAGATGAAACTCAAAACGTTCATAATGTTTTGATAAATACAAGAGCATAATCTTGTGCTAACAAGAACACTGTAAATCATCTTTATGAACCACCTCGAGATAAGATTCAAAAGATAGGAAATTACATCAACAAAATCTGGAGCCTCCGAGCGGAACTCACTCAAGTTACAGACTTTAAACACAGTCGAGTAAAGTCAGCTGAATCAATATATATAAATTAAGAAACGTACTTCAGCCGAATTAAACTTTAATGAATCATTGGCTTTTCTGAAGTGATTCAAAATAATAGGTGAATCCATCAATGTTATTTAACGACCTCTGTGGCACAGTGGGCGAAGGCCCGCCTGAGACGCGGAGGTTGCGGGTTCGATCCCCGCCACGGGACAAATGTTTGTATTTTCTACAGATATTTGTTCCGGGTCTGGATGTTTTTCTATCTATAGTATGTATGTTTTTACAAAAAAAAAATGTATCTATGTAGTATATCAGTCATCTGGTTGCCATAACACAAGCATTAAGTTGCTTAGCTTGGGACTAGATGACGCCATGTAAAATGTCCAGGGATATTTATTTTATTTATTTGTTTATTTAATTAAGTTTAATTTTTTATTATTTTTACAGTGTTAAACCACACTTAGGTATTGGATATTGGATATTTTTCATTTATAATGAAATATCCAATAAGTTTAACTTGTTTGTTTTACATAAATCGTTTTGAAATGTATTTTTGTACGTGAGCTTTTAATGTCTTTCTTTTGCTAGCCTTTAAGGTTTGCTGTTGCTGAAATATGGCAAGCTTAAACCCACATAAAGTTTTGTGAGTTTAAGCCTTTGTTCAGAAATTATAGTGTTCAATGCAGGTGAAAGAATGAATCTCAAACTTCGTGTATCATAATTAATTCACTATTTTTGAGATATTTTTTTTAAATTCACCATTAGGTTGAAGTGTATAATAAAAGTTTTGAACACTTTAGTACCTACCTATTCAATTCCTCTAACGACAAAATTATAGATTAAAAAAAACGTGTTTGATGGGTCAACCGGTATATTCATGACAAAAACTCATTTACGTTACAAACTCTAGTTTCAATTATATAGAAAGCGGAAAGAAGTGATCCAGCTGTTTCAGTTATCTACATTCTAAACGCAAGCTCCTTCAATGAAAATGTGCCGTTACTCAGACAGAATTGGTATCACATAAAATGCGGTGAGCACCCTTAATGGCTGCTCGAAATGTATGCTCTTAAAGGAATTTATAAGAGACATATTTTATTCAGTTGTCATAACATTTGGTAATTTAATTTCTTGAGTTTCAGCTCTGTTTTTTGTTAGGCAATTTTTTATGTAAGAATCAATGTAATACTAGTATTATTTTATCTATGATGTAATATTATTTTTGTGTAACAATTTAAAACGAGTAGATTAGACAATGCGTCAACTTTAAGTTGTGTAACAATTGAGCATAATAAATAATAATTGATCAGTTGAGCTACTTAAAGATAGTTTGTAACGATCCTTAGCTGGCTCAACTGGTTCTAATTGTATTTTGTACAGTTATGTAAATATGTAAGTAGTAGTTTAGTTTCTTTTTTAATAAATATTGTTCAAAATACAATAATAATTAAATATATTGGCGGGAATCTTTTATAACTTGAGCACAATTTATTTCATGACTTTGCCGTGTGTGATAGATAGTACCCATAGCACAGCTTTGATTTAACTGCATAGAATTCCCTTATTTAATTTCAGCACAATTTATTTCATGACTTTGCCGTGTGTGATAGTAGGTACCTATAGCTTTGATTCTGCATAGAATTCCCTTAAAATATATTTTTAATTACAAAAACCACCCATTAAAAAGGTTTATCATATTTTTGTAATAGCGTTGTGGGATGTGTGACCTTTATAATTACATTCCATTTGAATGCCTCGAATATATTTTTTTACCGACAAGCAAAAACACGGTTTCATATTTTAACGCAAAATATGGCGGATGAAATATTCATTCGACATCGATGGCTTTTATTAAGCTCAGCGAATACCAGGGCACTTTGAACGTTGAAATGTTTTTATTAATTTTTAATATTTGTATTGCCCTCGTATTTTTGGAAATCATATTATCATAGCTGATTACTGAGCTGTATGATTGCCTGTGCCGTCTGTTTTCATTAATCTAATAAAAAACAATTTGTACACTCGTGTCTTAAATTTAACTATTCATAAATATGTGAAAATCCAAATCACTGAAAGACTATAATTTTTTTTAAATGAAATAAAAAAATTAACACTTGCAATTAAAAACAGCCATAAATGGAAAATAATCATTTTTTTCAAATTAAAGTCCAAAATAAATTAAAATATTTTTAAAGTTGGTGGTAAGTACGCTCTCTGATAATTTTATTTTGATTAAAAATAAATACTCAAATACCAATCAGATCAAAGTACTTATGGGATCCCAAAGATGTACAAACCATTTGATTTCCTCTTCAAAGTTATAAGGGTTAAGACGGGTAGGAGGGTAACGGACAGATCCCATAACCTAATGTGAATATGTTCCGATGCCTAACTGGGTATGAAATGGATTTGCAAATAAGTTTAAGTTATATTTCAGACGATGTCATTTAAAATGTAAAAGCTGAAATAGAAGTACACCCGAAAAATTAAATATGATTCAAGAATAAGTGAACCTAGCTGCGCCCCGCGATGTTCTCCGCGGTGAATAGTTCCCGTTCCCATGGTAATACCGGGATCAAAAGTAGCCTATTTTTAATCCAGGGTATAAGCAATTCTGGTACCAAATTTCATTCAAATCCTTCCAGCCGTTTGAGCGTGAAAGAGTAACAAACACACTTGCACACACACAAACTTTCACCTTTATAATATTAGTAGGGTTAGTAGGATAGTAGGATGAAACAAAACGTGTTTTTTGTTTCATTTTAATTCAGCGGGGAACGCACCCGCAACCTTCTGCGTCTGCAGCCTTCCCACTCCGCCATAGAGGTCGTCTCAATGAGCCTTAATATTTTAACAGAAGACATAATGAAAAGATTAGGGCATGTGAGAAGCTTTTAATGAATTGAGTGTACCTTAATTTCGGACTCCGAGGAAACACATAATTCACTTTTAATCAGGTTGTACGAGTGAATCTTAAAAATAAATGGCCGTTTTATTAGGATCATAATTTTTAGCTCGTATTATTTAAATAAATATTATTATATTATTCTTTATTAACTATTATTTGCATTACTCGTTACTTTGTTACTAGGTTAGTTCATGAAAATAGTGAATTATTAGTGATAAGCTCTTAGCATACGAGATTCTATTGAGTTTTTGACTCATCTGCATATAGTAGTGGCAATTTGGAGTATCGCAAAATATAAACATAATTACTTAACCAAAAATGTTGCCGTCCTTTTCATAGCGATGGTATTAAAAAGGATGGCATTAATTTTAGTTAGTTTATTTTAGCTTTTGCGACCCTCCGAATTGCCACTAATATGAGTATATATTAATGTAATATCTGTTTCTCAAGTAAGTGATCTTTTTTGGGAAATAAACATTCTTTGAATCTATGTACAAATAAAAACATACTTACTTACTCCTAGTGTAAGTGCTTTTGCGTTCACGGTAGTAAAGGAACAGAATCACGTAGCCTTTAAAACTATTTTATAGAATCCTTGCGGTCAAGGTCTGAGTAAATTTCTATTGACTTTCACTTTACCAAGATTTTTCTCAAACATTTCTACTACGAGCATCGACTAACGTCGTAACTTCGTCTTGTTTTATGGAACCAGAGCTTAAAATCCTTTTCATTATTATATATTCAGTGAGATGGGAATGCCTACCTTTTAACAAGCCTTTGCGCAAATTTTTAATGAATGGATCAACGATTAAATTGAGGATAACTTTATCAGCTTTACTGACATTTTGTTCAAAGGTGTCATTAATAAATTAATAAGTTCATTTACTGTTGTACCTACTGGGTGCAAAAAAACAGATTCTAAAAAAAGTCAGTTTAGTCAAACGAGGTTAAGTCCATGACAAAGACAATCTTTTTTTTTAAAAACGTTCTGTTAATGTCTAACTGTATTAGGTACAACTTATATTTGTATAATATATGTAAAGCTAAAAAATAATGTATTTATACAATATATTATTAGAAACAAAAAAAATACGACTGTATTTAAACAGTACTAAGTAGTTCACTACACTCATAATATTACATAAATACCGAAATATGAAGCGCAAAACGGTATTTGATACTAAAATTAAACTAAAAATATATAACACGGTACTTATACACAGGCTAATTTCGTTCGGCTGTGTCTCAGCCGAACCAAGCGATGTTTAGTCGGGAACATTGAAACGTGCACATTGTTTTAGATTCGTTAGCGCAGTTGGTTCAATGGTTTATTGGAAAAACATTTTGAAACGTTTTGTTCAAAATGGTTGCAGAAAAATTTAGGTTTGAATCGATGAAATGGAAGTTAAACTTTTGTTTATTGAATTTGCTTTTCAACTTATTTTGATTTTGACTTCTATTATCAAAATATCGTTCTTTGGTGACTAACTGCCAGTCCCAATAACCTATCTATCTGTTTTTTTGCTTACTGTTTGTAAGATACTTGGTATTACTTCCATGTGGCGTAGACAAATGCTTTTTACTTTTTTAGTCATTTTTAGATGCTTTGAAGCTATTTTCACACTAATTCACAGGTATCTATGTCCAAATACATTATTTGGTACACACCCACAGATAGATAGGATATTTAAACTGGACGTAAATAAGGTTCACGTCGATGAAAATTAAACCTACAAAATTATTTTGAGTCAAGTCACAAGTTAGTAGCATTCTGTCATTCGCTTAGAGCTTTAACAGGAAATCTTTTCGTATTTTCCGTGAAAAACACGAGCTTCAAATAAATTCAAGATAGCTAAAAGCTGAGTCAAATAACCAGAAGGTAGAGCATGATTGGATAGTTTGCATAACCACAAATCCACGATTCGCCACCTCACCCTTTTTACCTTATCTAAAGAATAACGTTCAATGTAGTGCTATGATCATACTTTTCTCAATTACAGCGTCTTACTTCTCTTTGGAAAGTTAACTTAATTCTGCAAAAAATTGGGCATGTACCAAATATGTATGTATTTGGACATACCTCTGACAACCCCCTTAGACATCTTCGAAAAAGATCTAAAAATTGCCTAATGATCTGAAAGAAATGTCTACCGCTCCCGGGATACAGTCGTGATCATATTTAATTTCATTTTTTCACTTTTCTTTGGATTGTAAAGCGCTTGTGGCGAAGCTTGTTACGTTCTTGATTGACTGTTGAGGTTAAGCAACGTTCTCAGCAGTCACAATTTGTATGGGTGACTTTTTTAACAAGCTAGAAAATTTTAAGAACTACTAAAACTACTAAAATAAGTTAGTTTGTATGAGTAAGTGGTCAAATCTGATGACGGAGTTTGTATGCCGTCTTATAGTCTAAGATCCCGTCATACAACGACCTTCACCGAGATGTTAATTTGATGAAACGTATTTTATATGTAATTTAATATGTAAATAAATATATTGCATATGGACTATATATAGGACTGAAATTTGTTAGCCAACCCATATGCAATATATTTATTTACATATTAAATTACATATAAAATACGTTTCATTAAATAAACATCTCGGTGAAGGTCGTTGTATGACGGGATCCTATACTATTAAGGCTTCTGTCATTGCTTAGCGACACTATGATTTTATAATAACACTTTCATAGCAAGATAAATTAAAACTTGAACCTCGCTCTAGTTGACAGAATCCCTTAGAGGATAAGGAAGGCTACAATTTGTATTCACAACTAGAACACCTTTCGGCGCCTCGCTTAAATAAATTCTTCCTACGAATCAGCTAAAAGAAAGTTGTGCCAAATTAACTAACGAATTCCGGGTAGGATACCTTGTACTATTTTTTATTCTGTGGTAGTATTTACATACGAAATGACGATGGGTTTTGTACAACAAAAGAAAGAAAGAAAGAAAAATCATTTATTCTTGTAGGACCTCAAGGATCACTTAAGTATCGTACCGTACCTACAAAACTTTGAACCTACAAAACTTTGTAATCAATGTTAACTCATATCTGGAAAAATTGGATTACTTAACGCTTAATTCATTCTTTTCAAACGAGAAATAGAGACAACTTTTTTTGTATGTGCTTGTAATGTTTTTGTGAAATCGACATTTATGCCCTATAAAATTATTCAAAAAGGATGAATAATGCCAAAAATCGGCACATAACAGTCGTTGTCATAGAGATTTTTTTAGGTAGATTGAATGAATCTTTCAACGAATAAATGCAGAATCCAGTAAAATTAACTTCTATTCTCTGACTGAAAATAAAACGTGACAAAAAAAAAAACAACTTTGACTACATCCTAGTATTCTTTTATCTGTGCTACATGTTAAATTAACAATGAGCTCAAAGAGGCGCTACATAAACGCGCTCTTTTTCGCAAAGGGTAGAGTTAAAATAAGGTAGTCAAATGTCAGAGGCAACGTGTGAAAGAACATTTAAATAATAAATAATAAATAAATATCCTTGGACATTTCACACGGCGTCATCTAGTCCCAAGCTAAGCAATTTAATGCTTGTGTTATGGTAACCAGATGACTGATAAACTACATAGATACATTTTTTTTTTGTAAATACATACATATTATACATAGAAAACACCCAGACACGAAACAAATATTTGCAGATCATGCAAACATTTGTCCCGCAGCGGGGATCGAACCCGCAACCTCTGCGTCTCAGGCGGGCTTTCGCCCACTGCGCCACAGAGGTCGTCAAGGTCGTCAATAAAAAGGTTGGAATTGTAGATATTTGAAGCTCTTCTGATCTGATCTTTATATAAAATCGTGTTTGCTATTAAACTCATGACTTGGGATAAACAGATATACTCGTTAAATAAAATTTATTTACAGAAACTAAACTACTACATAATTACATAACTGTACAAAATACAATGAGCCAGTTGAGCCAACGGATCATTACAAATGATCCAAAGCTAGCTCAACTGATCCACTGCCAGACGTGACACTGGCAGCCCGTGCCAGCCGTGCCCAAGACACTGGCAGTCTCAAAATACAGAATGTATTCTGAGCTGGCAGCATTGCCGCGCTGAATCACAATGCTGATCCTTAATATGATTTTAGAAAAAAGTTGTAGTCTTCAAAATTAGTCATTGAAATAAAACATAATATTTTTCCTTTATAATAGATTTTACGTACCTACATCTAACTATTATCAAGGTAAGGGCTATTTTACAACCTCCCACGTTAACCAAACATGGGTTGAAGCTATTGGAATGAAATATGTAAAATAAATGTTGAATTAGGCAAGCCCCATTATACAAAAACATGTTATATTAGTAACAAGCTTTTTGTGTTTTATAATACTATCTCCTATTTTTACTTCGATTTTTCCTTGTCTCTAGCTATTCTACTCCATGTCTTTCTAAAAAACTTATCTATGTCGTCGCTCCATCGTTTGTGTGGTGTGCCTGGTCGTTTCTTGTCAAGTTGGTACCAATTCGTTGATATTTCAAGAGATGGTTCTCTCGTGCGCCAAAATTTGTACGTGTCCAGCCAATTTGCACTTTAAAAAACGCATTAATCGCGGTCAGTAGGTAATATTGTAATTGAGTAATCTAATGCAAATGTTAGGTGTAAAGTTTTATGACATTGTTCTTATGTATTTAATAATTTTAATTTTAAGACTAAATTTGCATGCCTTTACTTGGCTAGAATGTATTGGAACTACCTCATATTTTGATATCAATATTGTACTTACCTACTTTCTAGCAAATAAATGAATTGAATTGAATTGAATTGAATTTAAAAGTAAGTAATTAAGATTATGTATTTACATTATTTATACCGTAAGATCTTGCATTTTGACAAACACAACTTAGATCAACCTGACATCTATATTTTGATTATAGTCTAAGATCCCGTCATACAACGACCTTCACCGAGATGTTTATTTGATGAAACGTATTTTATATTTAATTTAATATGTCAATAAATATATTGCATATGGGTTGTCTAACAAATTTCAGTCCAGTATATGCTTAATTAATAATAAAAAAAAAATAACATTTCACCGGTATGATTATTAGACAAATTCTATACCAATCGAAATTCTGAAGCCCATAGAATATGCAAACGTTGGGTTGCCTATTCTTTTTCGGTCACACATTTTACGTTCCTCAATATACAAATTCTCATAGCCACTAAGAATCGGCATTAAAGTAAAACCATTTATTGCTCCACTGAACATCCCCATTTAAAGTCAATCTTTATGGAATAGTGACATGGCCACTCTAAGCTATTTCCTGATATTATTTCGAAGGGACTATTGTAAAGGTACACGTCGATTATACCTACTGCCTACCTAGTTCATTTAAAACACTATTTAACATCATTATGTATTGTTATTTTTGTATTAAAATGAAATTTCGTGTCTTATGCTTGCATCGCGTGAATATACAAAGTAGATTAGCAATTTTTTACTTAAAAACTAAAATTCGTAGTATTTTAGACAATAATATCGTAGGTACAACAACTGCGTGACTTATTCTCATCATTTATTTAATAATTTTTCAAAGGTAAATGTTTAATTAAAAATATTTTTTTATCTAAACGTTTCTATTCCATGCTCAGAATACTAATAATATCTACATAATAATCAGTTTAGAAAATTTTTAGTTAATGTATTTCAATATTGCGGATAGTGTTTCCATCGACTAAACAAACCCAACAGAATTTCGCTCACCAGGCTAATCGAATCATCGACAAAATTAGGTCGGCTAATCCCATCACTATGGACCATATTACCCGCTGTCCGGCCATTAGATAATTATCTATTGTTCAGCTATGGCCGACAATGGCCCTTTCTTTCTAGAATCTAGGTGGAAAATGTTTTAATACAATGTAAGCTGAAAAGTTGCAAATCTAGGTTCATACTAACCTATAGAATAGAATAGAATTCATTTATTCGACAGGTACATGGTGGTACACATCATACCAAGTAGTATACAAGATCTTAAAACATAGGATTATACACGTAACTCATGTCCTTGCCTTATTGGCATGCAAAAATATTTTAAATTTCATTTACAATGTAGTCATATCGACACTCCCTACGTACACTTGTGTAACTGCCGGATACACACTTATACGTTTATTGCATTTTTGGCATCTACACGTGTCAATCTATCATTATAACTTACAAAAAAATAAAAAAGTCTACTCTAAGTACTTTTTTCTCAATCGTGTAACTGTCTAACTTCATTATTTGCCCGCCGTACAATGTTCTATCTTCCTCATACACACTTTGACGCGGGGGGAATGAGGTCCAGGTGGCGGGTAACTGCCACTTACTTAGTTCTTGCGCGGACAGCGAGTACAATGCGTGTGCGATTTGTAAATATTTTATTGCCGCAACTATGACATGTGAACGTTTCTATTCTTAAACAACTTGAAAGCTAACGCTATTAAAAAACGAAAAATAGATATATCAGACCCTGATATATCTACCTTAAGACCAGATAAGTAAATTATAATTAATTATTTACCAATGTTTTGTACTTTTTGATGTCCAATCATAGTTATTGGGCTTTTTTAGTCAGTTGTGTTTTATTGCCTTCATGGTTACCTTAACTATTATGGATATTACTAGTAATTTTTGTTACTTTCATAATTTTTTGTATTACCTACGTACAAATATGTAACTACGCACTTACATATTTATGCATCGGGGTTCAGTATGATCATAAGTGTATCTACGCACTTACATATTTATGCATCGGGGTTCAGTATGATAATAAAGTGTATCTACGCACTTACATATTTATGCATCGGGGTTCAGTATGATCGTAAGTGTATCTACGCACTTACATATTTATGCATCGGGGTTCAGTATGATCATAAGTGTATCTACGCACTTACATATTTATGCATCGGGGTTCAGTATGATCATTTAAGTGTATCTAGGCACTTACATATTTATGCTTCGGAAAGATGTTAAATCATAATTCGGTAACTTACCTTTACATAATTTTACATCGGAAAGTTATTTAATTAAATGTATGGACCCATGCACTTACATAGTTCTGCGTTTGTTTTTTCATGTTATTTTAATAAAATAAACAATTACTTTATTGTATATTTTATAAAATAATATATACTTAAGTAACTACGTCCAATTTCAGTAATAAAAAAGATAAGAAATTCCAATTCACGAATATGGTTCTGTTATATTCTACAAAAAACTAACTACCTTAGAATAAGCTTAGTTACGTAAAACCAAGTGACAATTCGTCAATTAGGGTCAAAACACAATTATGTAGAAGCATATTATTAGATCATACTTTCTAACGTTAAACCATGTAAGTACCAATGAAACAGAAAAATTCTCTAAGTATATCCGTGTAACAGGCAGTTACAATATTGCCTTTCTATTAAGCATCGACGAAAAAGTATGTATGTGCCACATACGTCATCGTAAGCACCACGTAAAAATATGTATGTGTAATAAAGTCTAAACCAATCAATATTAAAATAAAACATAGTATCCATCTTAAACGTGATCTACAGTAAGAGTGTCTCACCAATTTTCACAGCAATATCTCAAAAAGGGCTACAGTTATAGGCATTTCAACTTTTTCAAATCTTAAAAGCGCTCTCCTGTAAAATTTGTGTTTTGCAGATACACAACTGTACGTAGGGAGTGTCGATATAACATAAAGTTGTAGTTGCATAACCTATCAGTGGATATAACTACGTATAACTATGCTATACCCGTTGATATCAACGGGTATAGCATAGTTATAAAAACTTTTGCATTTTTGTATATACACAAAAGTAATATATCACAACTGTATCCACAAGGTGTCGTACATCACAAATCTTTAGGCATTTAAGAAAGCGATTGTAGAAATGTAGTATGATATGACAGATAAAACATGACAAAGAATGATGATAATTTTCAACCTAAAACCAATTATATTGGTTCAGATTTCCTCAGTAACTCAAAAGCTTTTTAAACGGTATCTTGTAAACAATGTCCAATTAAAATTTCAGTCGTGAAGTCACCAATTAACTAAAGTTAACCAATCGACATTCCTGTGGTGAAATAATGAAATGAACGCTTGCTAACTGGTTTGTGATTAAACGGTTAGTAACCGAGAAAATATTGCTTCTGCCTCTATTAGGTTTGATAGACAACGGGATGGGAATTGAAGGCAATTACGTGCTTATTGACATTACCACAGATTATAATAATTCTTAACTTTATGGTTTTTATTTTCAGGTCAAGATTGTGGGCCCAATGTATTATCTAATGTATGTACATTTCATTGCCTGAAATAAACAAATTTTATTTATTATTTATTTTTATTGTAATTTATTCTTATTACTCACAGATCGACTACTACTACAAGTACTAAATGAAACTCACGTTGTTTATTTACCATAGGTAGGTTCATAATGAGTAGGTACGTATTGTTACAAAATACCAGATTATGTACTTTTAGAGACTATCCTACTAAACTGTTTATCTTGAAACAAATCTTTATTTAGTTTGTTAATAGTAGAAAAGATACATCATAAATGGTATACTCGCAGTATTTCCGTTGAGATGGAACATGTTATTAAAAATTTCCTCGATGAAAAGTCACGATTATACGAGTATGAGTGCCTTTTTAAAACGCGAGTTCCGATAATTACCTAACTTAAAAAAATGTTGGTGATTTGATTAGTGATACGACTATTACATCTCACGCAAAAATTTTCATATAAGATAAAGTAAACTTATGTTCAATTCTAACTTATGAAGTTGCCATCACTTTGTTTCACGATACGTAATAAGTCTGCGGTTGAATTATTAGTCGGGCCACGACATTAACTGACCGTAATTCTTCTTATTGACAGGCCTGTCTATTATTACTTGACTTGAGAATATGGACATACTTAGTTGAGATCAAAGACGATTAATATCTAGAAGACAGACAAAGGCCATACACAAAATCGTAACCCGATCCCGCAGTACCAGATAGCCTGAAAACTTTAAAACATCAATTTTATCCAAGAAATTTCAATACTTAGTAGTAGTAAAGACGATTAATATCTAGAAGACAGACAAAGGCCATACACAAAATCGTAACCCTAAAAAATAGCCTGAAAACTCTAAAACATCAATTTTATCCAAGAAATTTCAATTACTTTCTAGTTAAAAATGTTTAAATATTGAATATTGTTGCTACCTACTACTAAGTATTGAAATTTCTTGGATAAAATTGATGTTTTAAAGTTTTCAGGCTATCTGGTACTGCGGGATCGGGTTACGATTTTGTGTATGGCCTTTGTCTGTCTTTTAGATATTAATCGTCTTTGGTAGTAGGTAGCAACAATATTCAATATTTAAACATTTTTAACTATACTCGTTCCAACCGTTTATTTAACTTTTGACAGCTGTAATACTGACTCAAATAGTGATACCCTGACCCGTTACCGATTCGATTTATTTTATCGATCGATTTTATTCATGAAGAAGTTTTAATCGATTTAACCTGTCAACTAACGGGCGAATTATGTCGAACCGCCGTCAACCGGCGGAACGACCCCGGGGTCGTTGGTACCTTTTACAGAAAGTTGGAATTAAATATTCAAGATTAAAAATTTTAATTTAATTTTAGTTTTTATCTTTCTATGACTTTTTAAGTTTTAGGTAATCGCTTTTTTAACCGATTCAGATTCGAAATGTCGAAATTCGCGAATTATTCGACAGAATTAGTTAGATAAAGTACCAACGACCCCGGGGTCGTTCCGCCGGTTGACAGGCACACTCATTATTTACTATGAATTTCAACATTTTGCACCTGTTCATTACAAGTAGGTACCGCAGTTCATTCACATGTTTTTTATTTGAACCGACTACAGTAAGTCTAAACGATTATTTTAGATTTATTAATTTTCAGCGAATAAATTCGATCCCATTACTAGGAAAGAGTACGATGGAACTGTTTTCATTACGCAAATTATTTATGCACAGAGACATTTAGGGCATTTTAATGCAAAATAATAAAGGTTTTTACGTGATTTGATATAAAAATAATCACAATAATTTTATTGTATGTTTTAATATAATCGATAATCGATTTATTTCAAAACCAGTTGTCATTAATTACGAATGAAACATCTCTAAGTGGGCGGAGCCCGTCCATGACAGTACAGTATTCCCTGTAGTACATTGTATCAAAAATTATTATAAAACTTTATGTGCGTGATCTGTCAAAAGTTAAATAAACGATTGGAAAGACTATAGAAAGTAATTGAAATTTCTTGGATAAAATTGATGTTTTAGAGTTTTCAGGCTATTTTTTAGGGTTACGATTTTGTGTATGGCCTTTGTCTGTCTTCTAGATATTAATCGTCTTTGGTTGAGATGAATGTGGTCAGTAGAATATTGGCAATATCTAAAGATTTTTGTTTAAAAGCATGAAGAAATGTTACTTGGCTAGAGGGGCACCTAGCCAAGTAACATTTACATCATCATCATCCTGCCCTTATCCCACCTTAGGTGGGGTCAGCACAACATGTTTTCTTCTTCCACTCACTCCTATCACCAAGTAACATTTACATATCCTCATCTAAATTCGCTTTAGAATAAAAAGGAAAAAAATAAACGATGTCGAAAACTCTAGCGATTAGAAGTGTCAAATCAAAGGAATAGCGATGATAGAAACAGAATAGATACGTTTATCAAATAGCTACTGGCTCTGGATTGATATTTTATATGGCTAACCCAGATTTTATTAGGCAGTTAGTACAGTTTGGCTAAAGTTTGTGAAGTTTAGGAAAAAGGGAAGAGTTGCACTTTAACGAGGACTTGGCTGAAATGTCAAATTAATGATTAATAAACATAATAACTTAACTCATCTGGTTTAAATGCAAGTTGTTAAGTTATGTATACAGGGTGGAATTTTTTAATGCTTGTATGTATTTAATAATAAAGGAATGTTTTCAGGGAAATTTGCTATCTCCATTCTTAAGAGTAGGTAGATTTTTTTACCTCCAGGAAATTTTTGCATTTTAAAATTCCGGCCTGTATACAAATTGCATCTAAACCAGTAAATATAAAGCCATTTTAAAGATTATTGCAAAAATAAAATGTTAATCTGATTAAATAAAATCTAAAATTTACACAAATTTATTTAAAATTTACGTTAATTCTGACCCACTGGTCGTTAATTACAGAAATCTGTTTCAAATAATATTTGCAAGTAAAATATTGTGTCGACAAATGAATATTCAAGTTAATTGGTATCGGTCTCGATTGAACCACTGTATTGTGTAAATCGGATTTTAGAGAGACAAAATATTTAAATTACGATGAATTGTGGTCCTCAATTTGATTGGTGGTAGCGAGATAAAGTATTTAGGTCAGCTAGTCACATTTTCAATATTATCGCAACATTATTATGTATAATATACCTATTATAACCATGAAGTGTCATTTTACACGATGCAAGATAGAGCTTCTAATTGTGTCCTCTTTGATAAAAATACACTAACATATTATATGACTAACCTCACATAATATTATCACAACATGACGTCACATAATGACCTCACAGTGCTACGACGTAGCTGGGCTCTACGTGACGTAGCGCGTAGCAGAGCGTGAAGCCTACGTCAGATGTTCATTCACTTGCAATTGATTTAGGTAACCTTAGCCTTATTTACAAGCAATTTGAAATCAACCTTTTATTTTATCCCTAATATCATACAAGCATATTGAATTAACCCGAAGATCAACGAAGTATTAATTTTAAGTTGTATTTGTATGTTTATTCTGTGTACAATAAAGTGCTTATTCGTTCAATCACTGACGTTCTTAGTTAATCTTCGTTTATTCATAAGGGGGTAACTGTATAATGTGTTATACTACAAGTATATTTATATGATAAAAAAAGAATCAGGAAGCAATCCATTAATAAGTTATGTAGTCTAACATAACTTTTATAATATTGAAAAGAGAACAAGCCTCTTTAAATATATGATCTCCGGAATCACTACATTAATTAAACTAAATAGATATATTAAAACCGAAATGGTACATGAATTATATTCTTGAATGGACTAAGTACTACACGATTTTGGCAAATAAATTACACATCAAAAGTTCCCTTGCTGTATGGAGTGATATGATAATTAAATGACTTAATTAATATGTGCTATTAAATAATATTTGTAAGTATTGTTAATGGGTGTCAAGAGCACATGCTACAAAGGTAACCAAAAATACTTGTTTCAAAGTTATTTGAGAAAAAAAAACAATTTTCCTCCACAATTTTGAAAATACTTCAACAGCAATTTGTCTTAATTACTCGCTACTCTCGAGGTTAGGCAATTTCATTACAGTCCTCGGCTATTGCTATGGCAAAAAATCTATAAATTTCAGGGAAAAAACAGTAGTAACGTTCACGAATGTTATTGTGTGAATGGTACTGTACCTTGATATTTGATTGCATGGTTAACAAGGTTGGAGGCGAATTACGGTCGTGCAAAACTTATATAAGCACTTTGACACGTGCTGTCATGGTACATATCTTTATTATTATTATCAGTGTCCCACTGCTGGGCAAAGGCCTCCCCCCACTCTCTCCATTCGTCCCTCTCCTGCGCTAATATGGTCCAGTCGGCGCGGAATATGGCGAGCTCGTACTCGTATTGGTACATCTAAATATATAAAAATTAATCCTATTGGCTGGACCGATTTTGATAATTCTTTTTTTAATGTTTTCTAATAGATTATGGTATAAAAAAACTGGTGGTACGAAGTGCGCCGGGTCAGTTTGTTGTCTATAAACATGATAGTGACATGTTACAAGGCTGTCAAAATCTAATTGCATACCAAATACCAATGGTTTCCATTCTTTACCCATTACAATATACGCGATTATGTCGAGTAGGTAATTACAAAAAAACAATCTTATTCACGCCATACGAACAATCACGAACTGTACCGCACCTGACACGTAAACATAACAGATAACACACAGATCACGTAAACATGATTTACGTGTCACGCACAAAATGTCCTCGCGGTTTTACGAATTAAGCTCGGTTTAGACGCGCGAGTAAAGGTTAATCTGCTCTGACTAATGACATAACTCTATCATAATACATCCTATCCTATCCTACTGATATTAGTAACGCGAAAGTTAGTATGGATGTATCGTATAAAGGGATGTATTTTATAGAATATCCACACGCCGCGACAAACGCGGAGCTGTCAACAATCCTTTGATCGTTCACATTCCTTTGTCGCGGGACAAAATACCCACAAAAACGGGAGCGAAACGCGGATCGCGCGCGAAGCCGTGATGAATATGCGAATGGAATCTACACTACTGTGCCGCGGGCGAGTAAAGATAGACTATTATTCTTGAACGGATTTATCTGAAGCTTGGAATAAAGGTACTCATACATAGTTGTTAACCTGGAATAAGCGAAGGCTACTTTTTAAGTATTTTTTTTTTTAAAGTGTCATAATCATGAGAGTTTTTAACTACTTCTGATCTGTAATGACTTCCCGGTGTGCTGTAAATTGTTGTAATAAAGTACCAACTCTTATTGTTACATTAATATCTATATTCTTCATTTTAAAATACAGCTTTAAATTAAAACTAAAGATCAACCAACGCTTTTTAGTTTGCCTCTAAAATGTAATGCTATTTTTTTATGTTTTGTGTGGGTTTCTATTAATTCTCAGTAATTTTCTTCAATAATTTAGTTAAAAGTCTCAATTAATAATTAATAAGTCAGCCGGACAAGATATTTCGGTTCGGGGAAGACAATTAGTACCTATCGAGTGCTAATGCCCCAGGCAAATTGTACAAATTAATTGCAAACGTTTGTCTCTTGCTTTAAATGCGTAACTTGATACATTGCTTGATTAAGCTGGTGTCGAAAACATCGTAAGAATTCCAGTAAAGTGTCATTTACACGATTGCCTGTTGCATACATACATACATACATACTGTCATCATGACTTGCATGGTCTAAACAACAGTTGCTTACAATTATTGAACGTCAATATGCGCGTAATTATTGCATTCAATTACTGCTCTGGTACGTACAATAAAATGGCATCATGTACTTTAGTTTTCTAATAGCGATTGGCTTGCAACTTAATATGGCATGCTAACTTCTGCAAAATATGAACAAGTACGAATATATGTATTTGGACGTACCTCTGACTACCTCCTTAGATATTATATTGAAAGGATCTCAAATGTAATTTTCTTAAATCTTTATCTATGAGTTTATAATAATCGTATGATTTCATTTACAAGTTCTTTCAATGCTTACTTTCATCAAGCTAAGATCAATCAAATCTAGCAACCTTTTTATTCGTAGATATTTTTGATGACATAATATATTTTTATAAGAGCAGGTAAAAAAAAAGGAAAATTTGTCGTGTATTTTTCTACTTTTATAAAGGCTTTGTTATGCAAATTACTTATTCGTTTTCAGGGTTTAAAAAGCAATTCTATACATAAATAATTGACAATGCTGCCAGTGCTTGGGCACGCTTCCGTCTGGCAGTGGCTTGGATCAGTTGAGCTACTATAGATCGTTTGTAACGATCCTTAGGTAGCTCAACTGGTTCTAATTGTATTTTGTACAGTTATGTAAATTATATAATATTTTAGTTTCTGTAAATACTTAAAAGAACATCTTATTCTTTTTTCACCATTTCAAATGTCAAGTCTAGGTCCCACTAAGCACACACAGCATTAAAACTGCACTCCACTAAATGATTTGACGTAGGTAGTTTATTCAAGATTCCACTAAACCAACGGTTAAAAACTGCACTCCACTAAATGATACGATGTAGGTAGTTTACGATTACGACCACAGAGTCACTAGCTTTCACGAATAAACGGCACATGGCGAGTTTTAAATTGAATTTTACGTCACCAGAGAGATGACGAAAGCTTTTTTGTTAGAAAAAGTCTCTTTTTTGTTAGAAAAAGCTGTACGGTCAGATAAATAAAGGGTTTCTGTTTATTTTTTGTTGGGGAAAGATAATATTGTGACAACATTTTGTGAAAAATCCGAGTGGTTTTAGGTGCTAGTAACATTGTTGATTCAATTCTTTGACACAAAACGTGTGAGTTTGAGACTAAAGTGTCATTTACACGAAGCAAGATACTTGCATACAATTAAATTGACTGCCATCATTACTTGCAATGGTCTAAACAACTGTTGCTTATTGAACGTCAAGTAGGTATGTGTGCGTAATTATTTTATGCATTCAATTATTGCTCAAAAAACTGGCATCATGTAAGTAAATACTACCTACTTAAAAGTTGAAAATCTAGATTTGTATTGATAGGTTCATTGAATATATTCACGGAGGACACAATTTAATACAAAGAAATACAAATATATCTAGCTAGATAGATCAAAGCAAGATAAGTACCTATTTTTATAGATTAGTCATGTTGACTTTATGCAGCTGTTAGCCAATTTTGATCTTTAAATATTTGTGGAAGTTCACGGAAGCTTTAAACCGTGAGAAAAGTTAAAAACTATGGTGGTACGTAATGCGCCGGGTCAGCTTGTTATAAATAAATTTAAACTACACTCTTAAGCCTGAAATTGGCTGTCTTATTTACCCTCATAGAAATGTTTCGCTCAAATGAGTTCGCCTTAATTTGCTTGGGATTCAGACATCTGGCTCCCATTTCTCTCGATATTTCAACAAAATATCGCATTATAGATATTGAATAAGGAAAATCTGGATAACATCTGTGAGTCTTTTGGGGTGAAAATGATACCATTTTGAAAGCTTTACGACAACGTAATCAAGGTTTCAATTCAATTGATGGGGCTTCTTAAGAAAATGAAAGATCACGACTGTATTCCCAATATGCGTAACACATTTTTTTTCAGATCTTTTTAGACATTTTAGATCCTTTGAAGATGCCTAAGGGGTAGTCAGAGGTATGTCCTAATATATATTTAGTACTCGTACATACCCACATTTTTCAGAAGTTTAAATTTTATACGTGACAGGTTGCAAGCCAATTGACGCTATTAGAAAGCTATCTGGTCAACGTTTCTTTAATCCCACTAATCCCACTAATATTATAAAGGTGAAAGTTTGTGTGTGTGTAAGTGTGTAAGTGTGTAAGTGTGTAAGTGTGTTTGTTACTCTTTCACGCTCAAACGGCTGAACGGATTTGAATGAAATTTTGTATCAGGATTGCCTATACCCTAGAATAACTAATAGGCTACTTGAAATTCCTGAAAAGTGCAGTGTTCCCGTGGGATTATAAAACAAAATGTACATTAAAATAGTTTCGGTAGTTTGGCCGTGCAAAAGGCAGCTGTCAGACAAAATAACTTCATAGATGGCAGCACAGGCAAAAATATAACTCCTTCACGCTCGAACGGCTGGACGGATTTGAATGAGGTAGCAGGATTGCTTATACCCTGGATTAAAATATACACTACCTACTTAAAATTCCTGAAAAATGCATTGATTCCGTGGGATTATTAAACAAATACAAAATAGTTTGGCCGTGAAAAACTAACAAAATAATTTCAATAGATGGCAGCACAAGTAAAGTTATTATTCCTTCACGTTTAAACGGCTGGATGAATTTGAATTAAATTTAGTAGCAGGATTGTTTATTCCCTGGATTAAAATATACGCTACTTAAAATTCCTGAAAAGTGCATTGATTCCGTAGGATTATTAAACAAATACAAAATAGTTTGGCTGTAAAAAACTAACAAAATAATTTCAATAAAATCAAAATCAAATCAAATCAAATACATTTATTTGCAACTAAAATTAAAACCAAGATTAACATTAACGCAAGACTAACCTAAATATTATTAAAAACAAAACAGACCTATAATGTACCTTTATCAAAATTTCAGTTGCAAAAAGGTTCCAACTCAGCGTGTGCAAGTAATTAATACCTGCGCTGGTCTTCCGTTGGTACCTTTTTACTATACCGTTATTCTACTATTTCGTTATTACCGTTGGTACTATAAGCAATAGATGGCAGCACAAGTAAAGTTATTATTCCTTCACGTTTAAACGGCTGGATAAATTTGAATTAAATTTGGTAGCAGTACCTACCCTGGATTAACAAATAGGCTATCTTAAATTGCTGAAAAAAGGAATGGTTCCGTTCCGTGGGATTATAAACCAAATCATTCATCAAAATAGTTTGGCCGTGAAACGTAACTGTTAGTCAAAATAATGTTAATAGATGGCAGCACAGGCAATGTTATAACTCCTTCACGCTCAAACGGCTGGACGGATTTGAATGAAATTTGGTACCAGGTCGATTGATATCCTGGATAACAACAATGTCTTAAGCTACTTTAAATCCCTTAAAAGCGTATTGTACCCGTGAGATTATCAAAATACCTAAATTATGCTTCTTCAAACTCAAACGGCTTAACGAATTTTGCTCGCATGTAGCTTTTTCAATCTTTTGCAAGCAAATTGAACTGTGTCAGACCTTAGAATAGGAACCGACCAGCGCCTTTTCTTTGAGCACCATGAGCAAACATAAGTGTCAGTCATGATGAATTTATCTTAAAAATTTCGAGTCTGAGAAACTCGATGCGCTTGCTTAGTTCGAAGCTCGCTACGTTCGCACGGTAGCTTCTTGAATATTTTGCTAGCAAATTGAACTATGTCAGGCCATAGACTAAGAACTGACCAGCAGTCAGCCTTTTCTATGAGCACTATAAGCAAAATCGAGAGTCACACGACGCATTTTTCTTAAAAATTTCGGCTCGAGTTTAAAAGGCTCGCAACGCTTGCTTAGTTTGAAGCTTGCTATGCTCGCTTAGTTCAAAGCTCGCTTCGCTCGCACGGTAGTTTCTTGAATACTTTGCTCGCAAATTGATCTATGTCAGACCATAGAATAGGGACTGACCAACAGACTAAGAACAGACCAGCAGTCAACCTTTTCTATGAGCACTATAAGCAAAATCAAGTGTCACATGACGTATTTTTCTTAAAAATTTTGGCTCGCTTCGCTCGCATGATAGCTTCTTGAATATTTTGCAAGCAAAATAAACTATGTCAGATCATAGAATAGGAACCGACCAACAGTCAGCCTTTTTTATGAGCTCCATAAGCAAAATCAAGTTTCATGTACGTCAGGAGTATTTGTTTTTAAAAATGTCGGCTCGCTTTGCGAGTTTAAGACGCTCACTGAGCTCGCTTCGCTCGCACGGTAGCTTCTTGAATATTTGCTGGCAAATTTATCTATGTCAGACAATAGAATACCGACCAACAGTCAGCCTTTTCTGTAAGCACTATAAGCTACATCAAGTGTCAGATAACGAATTTGTCTTAAAAATTTCGGCTCGCTGCGCTCGCTTGGGTCGAAGCTCGCTTCGCTCGCATGGTAGCTTCTTGAATATTTTGCGAGCAAAATAAACTGTGTTAGACCATAGAATAGTAACCGACCAGCAGTTATCCTGTTCTATAAGCACCAAAATCAAGTAACACAATGACGCGAGCAAAATCAAAAATTTTATGAAAAAAAATTCAATTAGGTAGGTACTTACGTAAGGAAATAGTAATTTTCTGCACTCTCAAGGTGCATTTTTATTCATATCTCTGACGATTCTCATCAGATCAAAAAAATAATCATCAAAATCGGTTCACCCAGTCGACGTAATTAGAACCTCCTCCTTTTTAAAAGTCGTTAAAAAATCTATTAACTTATTCACCGCGGGTAACACCGCGGGGCACAGCTAGTGATATAATATATCAATGGTCATCCGTACGTCAGATATCGAATCGAGTCAAAAATCGAGCAAGCAGTAAGCGGGAATCGAGCAACAGTAACTTTTAGTAACAGTCTGTGGTTGGTAACCATTATAATACAGGGTGTAATAAAAACCATGGGCGATAAATGAGGGTTATATAATGTTATTGGGTACCTACCGATATTGTGAAAACATGTAAATTGATTTTATGTTTACGTAATACTAAATCTAAGTGCATTGTTATTTTTTGCTGTTATTATTATTTTTTTATTTAATTTTATTGTTAGGTTTCTTCTGTGTATTATTTTGATTTTGATTTTTATATGAACATGTTTTATTAGCTATAATGATTTGGAAATATTCTGTAACATAGCTTCATTTGTTAATAAGAAAATTAAAATATTAAATTACCCCAGTTTCATAAAATCAGTTAAATGATCGCAAAGTTTTTATTGAATTGTTATTGGGAGTACATTAATAATTCAGCTCAGGTTATTTGCTATGACCTAATAAAACGTAAAGCGACAAAACGCGACATTATCACGTAAAATTCAATACGATAACGTGGTGATGAGCCGCGTTTTAATGCGTTACGTTTTATTGCGTCATATCGAATAACCACCCAGGGTGTTTTTACACACTGTATTAAGCGAGTTTTTGGGGAGGGGGGACAGATTGAAATGGTTCTAAAACACTCCCCTTAAAATGGTGAATCAAGCCATTCTATCGCTCGTTAATACGAATTTATGCTTTCCTCGTGATCATTCGAGCTGCAGATTTTTAATACCAATTTCGTGGCTTTTGAAGTGTCCATTAATAAAGCCACCCTTGCCATTAGGGTACATTCGCAAGGAAATTATTTTTATATGAAACAGTTTTATGAATAAAAATATGTAGTCTATGTTTTTATAGCGACGGTTGGGTGCGGGTTCGATCACCGCTACGGGACATAGGTAATGTTTAGGTATATGATCTGCAAATATTTGTCTTCAGTCTGGATGTTTTCTATGTATTGACAAAAAAAAATTATTTTTTTTGTTTTATTTTTTATTTTTTAATTATTAGGAAAACTTACAGCAAGACAAAGAAAATAGGAAATTCAAGTAGTATATCAGTTATCTGGTTACCATAACACAAGTAGGTATTAAATTGCTTAGCTATTGGGACTAGAGGATACTGAGTGTAAAAAAATTTGTAACACACTAGAAGTGATGAAATCATAAAACATTATTATTTTCAAAACCTAAACTAACTAACTCCGTCACCAGAGTTGGCCACTTGCTCATACGAACGAGTGAACGAAAACCTAAAACAATGCATTTATTAGAACAATATTTATTTTCAATATTTTTCCTATAAATATTCTTCAAGTTAGTACTAGAATCAGTTGAGCCACCATTGCAAACGATCTAGACAGCTCAACTGATCTAGGTCATTCGGAAGCGTGTCTTGGGTTGGCTGCATTGCCACTATGAATGGCTTTTATATACTCCATTGAAGGCTTTTATAACTGCCTGAATATAAAAAGCTATTACTTAAAGGCTTGTCAACAAGACCTGAGGACCTAGACAATGTAAATAAATAAATAAATAAATAAATATCCTTGGACATTTCACACGGCGTCATCTAGTCCCAAGCTAAGCAATTTAATGCTTGTGTTATGGTAACCAGATGACTGATAAACTACATAGATACATTTTTTTTTTGTAAATACATACATATTATACATAGAAAACACCCAGACACGAAACAAATATTTGCAGATCATGCAAACATTTGTCCCGCAGCGGGGATCGAACCCGCAACCTCTGCGTCTCAGGCGGGCTTTCGCCCACTGCGCCACAGAGGTCGAATGTAACAATCGATTAGCGAAAGCGATAGTAGAAAAGTCCAAATATGACTTAGGTATGCCTTAGATATGTCACGTGATCTGAGGGCCTAGCCAACCGGCATTCGCTATGAAGCGTACGTTGAAACAGATCACGTGACATCTAAGGCATTGTCATATTTGGACTTTTCTACTATCGCTTTCGCTAATCGATCTAGGCCCTCTGGATGCGATCGTCCCAACACCGGAAGTACTGGCAGAGAATGAAGGCCTACACCCAGCAGTGGTTTGACACGGGCTGACAATAATGATACCAGCCGCCTGATTATGTACACTTGTCTCGGATTACACAGTACACTTGTATCAAAATAAAAATCACAGATAATCTCGAAAACAATTTTAAAATATGACAGTAATTAAAGTAAGTTACTAATTTATTTACTAGGTACTTAATTAGCGTTAAATCTGGGGGAAGGACATGTAGCCAAGTGACAAATTTATATCTGTTCTATACTTATCGCAATTCCTTTGATTTGACATCGACAGCACAGGAGCCTTACTCTGGATCAACGAACACGAAGTTTCGTGACAATTTTCGGGATCCAATTATGTTGGTGAACTATTACGAATTCAGTATCCACCAACATAACCTGACCCCGTAAATTGTCACGAAACTTTGTTTTCGTTGATCCCGAGTAGGTACGGCCTCTGCTTACGTTTAATCCTTAGTCGCGGTTTACTTTGACGAGCCTTACTTTGATTGGTACTGAAGCTTAGCTATAGCATGGATCACGAAATGATGTGTTGGCCTTTTCTTTTGATTAAAATTTTTTGGATTCGGATGCCGATTTCGCTAAAATGGGTTTTTTGTTTCAGAGAATCTTGAATAGCTAAAAATCAAAGAAAATTTATACCGTATGTTACAATGCTATTAAATAACTTATTTACTTAAACTAAACTTATACACATTTAACTATAAGTACCTACAAAATACAAATTGAAAATTCAGATAAATTGACTGATCCAAGCCACTGCCTTACGAAAGCGTGCTCAAAACACTGATAGCTACTTGATTTAAATGTAGTCTGTAAGTCCATTATATATACCAAACTTAGTTTAGAGTAAAAGTAATACATTTTGGTTCTCCTTGAAAATAGAGTAACGAATTGGTTAACACGATACAATCTCGAATAATTTCTGACATGGCCTTATTTTATTATTACGGTTCAGTGCGTTTCCACAAATTGCACGCCTTTATATTTACGCAGCAATATTGCTTTTCAGAGATTCTATGAAAAGACTCGTATATTCTGTGTTAGAAATCTTACAATTTAAAACAAAATACTTAGGCACAATATATTTATTTTGTACAAGCAAAGCGCATAATGAATTCACCTATGGATCCATCTGAAGTAAGCGTGTGCACGTGCATTGTAGAAAATCCCTTGAATGGTATATACCTAGTATTTTTTTGTTGCATAATTGACTGTCATTATGACTTGCATGGTCTACAACAGTTGCTTATAATTAGGTGCGCGTAATTATTGCTCTAGTACGTACAAAAAAATGGCATCATGGAAATGGTACTTTATTCTCTCTTATCACAGAACTACTGGGAATTCATTTCCTATTTGTTCTGTGAACAGAACTTAATGCTCAAAAAAAATTAGTGGTTAAAAATGAGTTACTAATCAGCAGAACAGGTAGGAATAGAAGGTTCCCTCATGTCAAATCGAATTATCCCACCTTAGATCTTATGGGCCAGTAACTGGACGGTAAAGTTATTCTCGTTTAATCCCGAATCCACACGCTACGTAGGCAGTAAGTCGGGTAGTTGAATTCAGTTTCAATCGGCTCACTGTAAACAAACTTTGTCTACGATTGCTAGTTCCGAGAATGCAGAGACGGAATTAGGGACCCGTTTTTAATGGAATTTACAACGGAGTTTAATAAAAGTAGCAGTTTACTCGTACTTTAGTATGTACCTACTTCGTCAGAATTACTTGGCCAATTACACACCTATACAAACTTAGGAGGATCTTAATTTTTCGGTATCTTTAACATTTTTATAATAAATTATTATTATATGTACCTATGTATGTTACCCGATTACCTACTCAATGACACCTTTTTTGGACCGATTTTGAAAATTACTTGTTTGAAAGAGTATTTGCCCGTGGTGGTCCCAGAAAATTGATGATCTAACGAGGATCTCCGGAGTTTGAACGAAAATGCACCTCGGAGTTCAGGAAATTGAGCTCTATTAACGATATTGAAGTCGGTTTTTACAAAAAACTAATTTTTCCACTTGTACGTTTTCATGGTACGAGTATTAAATTGGTGATGTGTTGGAGTACGTTCATGAAAATGAAATGAAATGAAATGAAATGAAATGAAAATTCTTTATTGCACACCTTAAAAAAATAAATAAACAAAGAATAAAATAAAATGTAGTAAACATGTACAATGGGCGGCCTTATCGCTAAAAGCGATCTCTTCCAGGCAACCTTTGGATGGAGAAGAGTGACAACAAATAGAAGATTGGTCGGGTGCATAGAAAATAAAAAATAACAATAAAATAAAAATAAGGTAGGTAGGTTCATGGTAGGTATTAAATTAAATTGGTGATATTTTTTAGAAAGGCCAGGTCCGAAGTAACCCTAAACCGGAGAGCGTGTATGAAGAATGTAATAAGAGTGAATGAGGCGAAAGAAGTGTGTCAGGATCGTAGCAAGTGGAGATCCGTGGTCTCTGCCTACCCCCATGGGAAAGAGGCGTGATTTTATGTAGGGTACGTTTTCATTTAGGGTATCTAAGTCCGTCCTCAGGTAGGGCACACAAGCGTATATTATCCAATACTCGGTGACTATACCCACAGTTATTCCGGGTACGGCGGCGGCGGCCGCCCAATTACTGAGACTGGCTGTGCGTGCGGTTTGACCATATACCGTATTACTGAATTGGTTCATAGGATATGCTAAGCTCTGCGGCACTAAAACAAATCAACCAAGTGTAAGATAATTTCAGACTAGCGTTTTATAGAAGCGCTTAAGCTCGTTTTTCGAACGCAAAAGAACGCGCTAAAAAGCGCTTAAGCGCTCACATCTGAATTCCGCTCATATCGGAAGATGCAAGTTGTGTAACTGCACATCGGAGACATACATTATAATGTGTAAGGTTGAATGTTTTATTCTACTTGTCCATTCTGGCGTAACGCAGCCGATACACGACGCCTCTTCCGCCTATATATATTTTTGACACATAAAATACTCGCGAAAGATCTATTCTTGTACCTATAGACAACAGAGTTGACACCACTGTTGGACTTCAAACACTCAAGCTCTCATTCTGATTCAGTATTTCAGGTTACAATATTCTAGTGGAACAGTTGAAGGCATTCAAGATTGACATTACAATCCGGATAACGGAAAACACACATCCGGCTTTCGTTGCCTCCCTAGACGCGGCCGCTTAGTAAATCGTTACTTTCATCTCTCTATCATCAGTGTTCCCTGCTAAGGGGGATTTCTTAGGAGGAAAAACTGGAATAAGCTAATTGTTTCAAGTCTGAATGCGGCAAAAAAACAATGTCATAATATTTATATACTTTTATGACTCATGTGAATTCACTCTTTCACTATCACAACATTTTTACGCTGTCGCTCAAAGCTAGCTGCATCTTTCAATGATAAGGTACAGCCCCGCCTTTTTAGAAAGCATGGCTTTAGCTTTTAAGCTGATTAAAATACCTCTTTCTATTGACTAAACCATTGGAGGTGGGATACAGGGTGTAAAAATACATCAGCATAAAAATAAAACGAAATATCTCGTAGAATGTATAATGCGGTGCTTTCACAGATGTATTTAATCGTGTGGATGCACTTTGATGTAGTACCTGTAAAGCTTATTCGACTCGTAAAAACTGACAATTAAATATTTAGAATCACTAAAAACTACACAAAGATGCATTGAATTGTAAGATTTTGTTTATTTTTATACGCCGCTAAGCTTATCGACGCTCTGAGCGTCCACGATTTGAATGGTTCTGTGCTTCGGTAGGCACTTTAAATTGTTGTGTCTTAATGTTACGTTTCCGGAGGCTTTCAGGCGGCCAAAACTCCATCCCCAGAGTTAGCCACTAGCTTATACAAACATGGTGTTAAACATAGAGGAATTTTCAGCCCGACACGTATTGACCATTGTCTTACCTGTGGATATGGCCGGCTAAGCTGAAAGGATGGTTTAGGTGTTGGCAAGCCTATTCCATCTCAACAATGTTCCAGGCACTACAGTGTTCCGTTAAGTGTAGGCAAAAATTGCCTTTTGATACTGTATAAATCAGGTAATCATGATGTAAAGGCCTGAGATTTATACAAACATACATAAATCAAATAAATAAATACTTATCCTTGGACATTTTACACGGCGTCATCTAAGTCCCAAGCTAAGCAACTTAATGCTTGTGTTATGGTAACCAGATGACTGATATACTACTTAAATACATTTTTTTTTCGTAAATACATACATTTTATAGATAGAAAAACATCCAGACCCGGAACGAATATCTGCAGAACATGCAAACATTTGTCCCGCGGCGGGGATCTAACCCGCAACCTCCGCGTCTCAGGCGGACCTTCGCCCACTGCGCCACAGAGGTCGTCAACATAGATCTATCTATCAAAAACTTAAGGCAGACATCACCCTGTAAAGAAAAACTTTTTAGAAAAGAAATTAATAGAGTTTGCACAAAGAAAAATCTCTAATCTCCTCACAACGGTTTTATACAAAGAATTCTATTTGAATTGTTAAGCTACTAAGTTCTTAGAATATTATGTTTTTAACACTTTAGGTATCGCGACTTGAAAACATTTATGGATATTATCGGGACTTAATCGCGTATTGAAATCATTATATCTTGACGTTTCGATGACGTTCACGAGTAGACTCTATAAATAGAAATTATAATGATAATGATAATAATGGTAAAAAAAATGATTTCAATACGCGATTAAGTCCTTAATATTATGTTTTTATTGAACAACTACTAATTAGTATTTGCATTGTTACAGGTACGTCAGATTATTATGACCTAGAAAAAGAAAAATGTTAAATATAATCGAACAATAAAAGTAAGTGTACAAGTAAAACTATTTACTATATTATATACTATTTTATATTGTCCATTATCCATCCGTAGGTTGTCTGGTAGAGATCGCTTTTTAGCGATAAGACCGCCGATTGTATATCATAGGAAAGTTTTTTGTTGTTTTTTATGTATATTAATGTATTTGTAAATTATGGTGTGCAATAAAGTATTTTCTATCTATCTATCTAAAACCTGAGCTTCTGAGTAGTTTAGTACTTGTGAAGCTCAAGTTTTACTCAATGCAAACATACATTCTAGTCAATATTTGCTTCGTCGACGTCGGATAAAAAGAACGTTCTGCAAGATTCTGATTCATTTTTAATATCTTAAGTTTCTCTCTGTTTTATAAAGAAAATGGTAATTTTAATTTTAATAAAAAGTTAGGAGACGAAGACGACCCTTTGAAGATTATGCCACTACTATTCGTTTTTGCTTTTATGATTTTTTATTTTGATTATTAGAGATACCAACCAGTTCTTAGAAAAAATTAAACATTTTAGATTACTAAAACCTTGAGTTTTATCAATTACTCGTGCAGTGAGTCCTACAGTAATAATTGTAGTTTACTACCAAATTAAAACTATTAATTTCGATAAAAAAATACAAAATCATTATCTGAATCTCAGTTTTAAACTGTAAAACACACCCTGTATATTCTAAAATGTAGTATCGAAGTTGACTGTTTGAGTTCGTTTCAACTTGAAATGCAATTTCGTTTTAAACGAGCTACTTGTTTAAAGTAAACGTTTTCTTATTGCTAACGAATCAGGGTTTCTGAGAAAAGGTATAAAAGAAGCACTTGTATTACTTCGTCGTGGGTTTAAAATGTCTTATTGTTATTACTAACAGTGAGAGAGTATAATGACGGCTGGAAGAGTATAATGGGAGAAAAAAGTTTCTGTGCCGATTTCAGATAGTAAAGTATTTTTATTGATGCCGTTTTATACTTGTTCTGATGATACCTATCAAGATTCGTTTAACATTTGTATCGAAAGTTTCATATCACTAAATTTATTGAAAAAAAAATCATGTAGGTATTTTTATAAATTCAAAAGTCTTATAAATAAGTAGGTACATAAAAAATCAAATTATCTTAAAAAAAATTACTAAAAGAATTCCTTATAAATATTTGGTTGAGGTGGATAATATAGTGGTCATGGTCAACCCAGCCCGCACCCACGGGCCGAAATGTCCACTACAAAATTTAGTTATATTTTTATATGGTCAACTCAGCCCGCGGGACCTATACCATATTAGCCAACCCCATTTAGTGGCATTTAATTCAAGCATAAACGATACGTAATTGTCAATCTGTAACACAAGCCTTAGATCGTGTTAATGCATATATTTTCAGCAATTAATATAAAGAATTCGGGACCGCGGCATCATCTACGTATAATGCCAGCCAGTCAAGACAAAATCTGTATCTAGTATTATAAAAAATATGCAAACAAGTATTTATCACGAATATTCGCCCGACGCGACCGGATTGCACCAGCCGTGGTCGCGGGAAGACTGAAGTATTGGAGGTACCGCCACAGCAACGCGAAGGCGTTTATCATGATACCTATCAGAATGATAGCAACTACCCTCATGATCTTCATAAGTGTCAATTAGGGCCACACTAGCACAGCACATTACACTAACAGTGTCCACATACAGAGATGATTTCACTTGACGAGTACACTTTACAATCATTGAATTACATGAGGAAGAGAGTCTGTACCTAGTAGTTTAAAGTTCAACTCTAGTACAAAACTCATCTCACCAAAACGCACAAACAAAACACTTCCAGCCGCATTACCGTCCCGGATCGCAAAGGGTGTTCACAGTTCATTTGCCAATGTACGGACACGGATCAGTGGGCCAGAAACAGGAACTTTCAAACAAACGGCACACGGTTTTATTAACAGATTAGTGCGACTTTACCAGGTAAAGTTTAAAGTAGAACGCTTTAAATGCTTATAGGTTTTTTGACAAAACAAAACTAACTACAGAAAGGCTTTTTGGCGAGAATTTGAGAAGTCATGTTGTCTTTTTGTTTGATTTTCCAAGTTTCGGAAAAGTGTTCGAAAGTTCGTGTTTAAGCGAATGTTAATGTGTAATAATTTGTATTTGTGTACCTTTATCTCATAACTTGAATTATATTACTTAAAACATGATAGTGGCTAAATGCACAAGCCGCGCGAAGCCAAAAAAACTACTGAAAATCACGACTGTATTCCCAGCGAGCGGTAGAAATATTATTTTTAGATCTTTAGGTAGTATCTTTAGATCCTATGAAGATGTCTAAGGGTAGTCAGAGGTATGTCGAAATGCACATTTGGTACCTGCCCACATTTTGCAGAAGTTAACATTCTATACGTGGCTATTTGTTTTTAAAATCTGTTACGTGTTACTCTGAAATAAATCAACAAAAGTGCATTGCCCTTACAATGATGCATTGCCAAACCGAAGTAAGACGTTGCCGTTTATGGCAGAGCATGAGTAATGAAAATGAAAAGTTGAATTCGAATTTATAATAACGAGAAATGTCGTAAAATAAACGTAACGTAACTTCGTACATAGTGATAGGAATTATGGTTATAGAGGTTTCTGGTAACAATAAGCTTTACAATTAATCATGTAAGTATTTATATTTATATTCATTTATTCATTGATTCAAGTTGGTACATAAGGTCTTAAAAATTAGGTTTGGCCGCAACAAGAGCCCCGTTGGGACACCACAATCTTTGAGGAAATAGTAGTATACGTAAACAATAATACAATAACAATAATGCAATTACCTACCAATTACTTAGTATATTGAAGTTTGCATTATGCTAGTCAATTCTACAATACAAGTGGCAAAATTAAACAAGGATGAATAAAAAAAATGTTTTAAAGAGTTTTTTCATCGCTCAAAACTTATGAGTTATCTATTCACATTTAAATGTAACATTTGAATCTGTATTTTACTGGAAATAATTCTCATGTTATATTTTTAATTATGTCAAACTCTCAACAATTTAAACTAAGAATATTTTATGTAAAATAAAAGTTACAAAAGTTCCGCACTAGTTAGTATTTAAACTACTAAAAGCTTAAAAAACTCGCTAGTTTTCATTCATGATACTTCGAAAACAGTAAAATATTAAATCTGAATGTAATTCGCTTGAAAAGCAAGGCTTAACGAAGGTTGTGTTCGCAAATTACAATTTGTGCAACGTATTCAGTTTCAACAGACAAAATAAGCTCGGACCAGCGTGAAACAATTAGGATGGGATCAAGAGATTTCGAACATGTTACCCTAGCCACGTTACATTTCTACAATCGCTTTAGAGTAGAAACTAAATAATATACCTATAGGAATTGACATCAGACAGACAGACAGGCATTAATAAAGAGGTGTAATGCATTTATAAAACAAAACCGTTATAGAGTAATCCGCCAATCTATTAGAATCTCTTTTCGTAATGGTTTTTAGAATTCATAAACATTTGTTTTACATCAAAGTTTATTCCTATTTTAAATCGGCCGATTTGAACCGCGACCGCGCCGAAAATAGCCGAACGCAGCCGAAGTAAAAATAGACGCAACACGCGTTGTCTACGTAATTCCTGACCCTATTACAAAAGTACAAGTTCTATTTAGATGTCATGACGTGTGAACCCTTTTGTATAGTATGATATTTGTAAGCCTTCAACTCACGAAAGTTTTTAAGCGACTTAAAAAAAGAAAGAGGTTTCCTGGTCCACTGTCTATTTTTTACTTTTTTGTTTGTTGTCACCGATTTTTACGTCAAAAAAAAAACTAAAAGTAAAAAAGAATACATAAAACCTCCTTTTTTAGAAGTAAGTTAAAATGCATAACCACCCAACTTCCTAAGGAAATAGAGAGTTCACATAATAAATAAACGTCTATTCTTATTCTATTCTATTCTATTCACATGACAATCTAAAAATACTTGGATCAAATTAGTTATCTAAATCAGTTTGCATATTTGAATTTACCTGATTTGAATGTAAATCAAGTTGTATTAATTACCTACTGTCAACTTCAATGTGTATGTAAATCTAACCTCCGCTGTCAGTTAGTAAACTTTATTAGGTTAAAAGGTGTAGTAAGCCTTAAATTATACAATAGTAGCAATTCGGAGTATCACAAAAGCTAAACTTAACTAACTAAAAATGTTGCCGTCCCTTTCATAGCGATGGAAATAAAACGGATGGCATTCATTTTAGTTAATTTAGTTTAGCTTTTGCGACACTCCGAATTGCCACTAATTTATGACTAGACTTTTAATGAAATAATTAGAGAAAGGGTGCCCTGGCGCAATATCCATTTTGCTCGGTTAGATGTACTTACCTACTAAAGTTTTTTTAAACGTACCTTTTATTCTATTCAAAAAGCTCTTAGTATTATTGAGATAACAAACTACTACGTTCGAAATTGTTATGACGTATGAAAGCGCTTACTTTCCTTCTAAAATAGTTAAGTACTTATCTTAGAAAAATCCGATCAAGTCATCGTAAAACGTAAACATTATATCGTAAATCGTAAAACTACTATTTCCTCAAACATTGTGGTGTCCCAATGGGGCTCTTGTTGCGGCCAAACCTAATTTTTAAGACCATTATGTACCAACTTGAAGCAATAAATGAATATGAATAAACAAAATTATGGCTATGATGCTACGGACGGACACAAAGATTTCTTTTTTGTGTCGAGGTTAAAAAACACTGAAGTACCAAAAGTATTGCTACTATACTAGTACTACCTATATTACTAAGAGTACCATAAGAAGTATTAATCTTTCTTAGGTATTACTACACCGTTTGATGGGGACACTCTAACTACTAAACTTAGTAGTGAGCTGTCACGTGCCACATCCACTTTTGTTCGGGCCCTTGTGTTTTGACAGCACCCAAATCAGACTGTCTTATAAAGCCCGCGGCGCATCGGGTTTAAACTTCGTAACACCATCCCCTTGATTGTGTAACTTGTCTCGGGTTGTATCCAAGTTGTATCAAAGCAAAAATCACAGTAAATCGCGAAAATAACTGTCAGATTAAAGGCTGATTAAGTAAATTAGTAAGTAACTTACTTAATTACTGTCATATTTGCCAGTTGTTTTCGCGATTTACTGTGATTTTTGCTTTGATACGACTTGGATACAATCCGAGACAAGTTACACAATCAGGGGGCAGGTTCTTGCCAGATTCTTTCCTTGGTGTAGGGAGTCGCGTTGGAACAGGCATTAGAATCACCTAGCATGTAAAACGAAACTTAAGTGATCCTTGAGGTCCTACAAGAATAAATGATTTTTCATTTCTCTTTCTCTTCTTTAACAAGAAGGGTATAAATCGTTTCTTATAAATAAAACGTTGAAAAGTGAACACACACTATTAATGTCAATGTCAGAAATTATAATAACGTTAAAAGTGACAAATCGTTCATCAGTGACAACGCACTGAAATCTAGTTTTCTCTCTTTTCCTTTAATTTTAGAGTTGATTTTTGAAGTCTATTGAAAAGTTCTGGCTGAAAATATATTTTGTTACATGCAATACATG
Source organism: Xanthorhoe designata (assembly GCA_963582015.1). NCBI lineage: Eukaryota > Metazoa > Arthropoda > Insecta > Lepidoptera > Geometridae > Xanthorhoe > Xanthorhoe designata. Next base: position 10,410,148 of record OY757045.1, read on the forward strand.
CGCTAACTTCTGCAAAATGTGGGCTTCTATCATTGAGATGTATTATAGAGCCACAATCAGACAAATAAATTGTAAACGCCAAAACTCTACGCACGCTACTAGTGCGCCGAGTTTTTCTTTTTTGCGTACAAGCAACATTGAACATTAAAACAAACGCCATAACGTCTACATTCAAATGTCAAATGTCATTGTAGAACATTGAATTTGCTCGCACATTTTTTGAGTGTTGTCAGCTATTAGATTGTGACTCTTTAATACATCTCAATGGATATCAAATATTTTTTTGTATTGTTGGGCATACCTACCTCAGACCATCCCCTTGAACATCTTAAAAGGATTTAAAAAAGCCATAAAAATGCTACCGCACCTTATTGTACATTAGCGTAATATCTCAGTGTGTTAACAGCTTATCGCTTGATACATTATTCTTCGCGTTTAACTGACGTTTTTAGTTCATCATCCCATCCTCAACCATTTCACTCGGTTGGATGTGAAGCTACTTTTAGACGTATAGCCATTCTACTTACCGCTTTGACGTCTCTTATCCAACAAAGCAGAGTAGAGCGGGAAAGATTACATACATAATTAGTATTAAAATAGTGGCGTATCATTTGACGACCTCTGTGGCGCAGTGGGCGAAAACCCGCCTGAGACGCAGAGGTTGCGGGTTCGATCCCCGCCGCGGGACAAATGTTTGCATGATCTGCAAATATTTGTTTCGTATCTGGGTATTTTCTATGTATAATATGTACTTATGTATTTACAAAATAAAATTGTAGGTATCTATGTAGTTTATCAGTCATCTGGTTACCATAACACAAGCATTAAATTGCTTAGCTTGGGACTAGATAACGCTGTGCGGAATGTTCAAGGATATTTATTTATTTATTATTTATACAATAGATACCTAACTGATGTCAAAAAATTTACATTGTTTTTTAGTACCTATTACATTACAAGCATTCCATACGCCGGTATCTTAAAGCTAGGGCCATCCGTTTTTTGAGTGAGGAAATTTGAAAAATTTACTTATAGAAATGAACCCCTATTTCTCCGGGTCACGCTATAACTTGAGAACGGCTTTACCGATTTCATTAATTTTTTTTCAAATGTTTTATATTACTTCGTAGAAAGTCCTTAGATTAAAAAAATAGGAAAATTTTGAGTCCTTAAGCACCTTTTCTGTTGTAGTTAGAAAGTTTTGCTCTTAGGAATTTACTGTTTTATTTCGACGAAAAAAATATTTGCATTTTTACATTTTTGAATAAAAGTACCTACGGTTCACCCAAAAAATTACATTTTGTTATAAAAACAAGTATTTCCCACCAGGAACACTTTTCCCAAAGTAATTTACCAAATCAAATCGTAAGTTTGTGCAATAATTAAAAAACCATATATTTTTTTAAAGTTTTGAAACTTGTCGTTAACTGGCAGTCAGTAGGTACAGTGTAGATAGCATACTCCTGAAAGCAACTTAAGAGATTCATTTGTTACATGGAATGACATGACAGAATGATCCTTCTAACTTGCGAATAGTATGTCATCTACCAGCTTATGCACTTTAATGTCCTATTTATATACTCAATTATGTAAATTATACCTAATCTATGTTTATTTTAAAATGTAATTTTGTCAGTTGTTGAGCTTATACATTAAATACATTACTGTCATTATAGGTAAGTAAGTTCGTATGAACAAGTGGCCAACTCTGTTGACGGAGTTTTTAGGCCGCCTAAAGTCCTCCGTCATGGCTTAACGACTTTAAAAGCCGGGACCGAAAATTTAACGTACCCTCCGAGCACGGAATATACATAGGTACATAAATGTCTTAAATTATTATCTAAGAATTTAAGCTGGGGATACACATGCCCGTAGCTTGCACACTAGCATACCAGCTCCATGCAAGTGCCAGCTACAGTCATGTGTATTCACTTACTGGCATGCCTGTAACTGGAAGCTAGCTAGTTGCAAGTAGCTAGCACAACATTTGATTTTCTTGCATGCCCGTTGGGGGAGGAAACGCGGGGGCTGCTAACCTGGCACGTGTGAACAGACGCGACAGCTACGGGCATGCCAGTAGCTGTTGTGCAATAGTTTTTCTCTCTATTGTTGGTTTTTGTATTCAACATGGCACGATGGGGCGACAAGAAAACTATACAGTTCATTCATTTGTACAGAGAATACGAATGTCTTTGGAAGCCGACTAGCCCGCTTTACAAAAACAAAATAGCACGTGGCAATGCCTACAGCAAAATACAAGAAGAATTAAATCTGACTGAAAAAGAAATTAAAAATAAAATCAAAAATCTTGGTCGCAAGAATTGGTACGAAATACTCTCACGAACTGTCCTGTGTATACGCAAGGGTAATACTGGCATGCCAGGGCGCAGTATGCATGACAGTATTACTTGCAAATGTATCTGCAGTGTGCCAGTTACTCGTACATGCCTGTAACTTTCATGCTAACTTCTTTCCCGATTTACTGGCATGTGTATCCCCAGCTTTATATTTCACGAAGATTTCTTAACAATTTATTTAATATGAACAAAAAAGTTATTAATTTTTAAAAAGTTCTTCTATAAGGTTTTATATTATTAGTGGCAATTCCGAATGTCGCAAAAGCTAAACTAAACTAACTAAAATTAATGCCATCCTTTTTATTCCCATCGCTATGAAAGGGACGGCAACATTTTTAGATAGTTAAGTTTAGCTTTTGCGATACTCCGAATTGCCACTATTATTGCAAACAATGTCTTCCAATCACCTCGAAAGTCATAAGGAGGTTTATATGTAACAAAAATATAAAGCTAGTCATAAAACCGTTAATAAAAAGACAAAAGATGTAAGAGAGCAAAAAGTACCTTTCCTAAAGCTTTTATGCATGTACTTTTTCTTTAGCATTTAATCTTTTTCAGCTCGCTGTCGGCACGGCAGGTATTTTATAGGTACTAGTACTAGGCGAGGGTTATTGCAGAATGTCTAGCTTTATCTACTATTCTGACATTATCTAGAATTCTAGAGCAATAACCCTTCTAATAATGTAGCGAAAGATTTTTTTTACACGTCAAAACATAGGCACGATCCGCTCAGAACAAAATTATATTGTGTAAAGTCTGTATGCGTCAAACTAGCGCCGCCGCCTATTTTATTTTATTATTACGTTGATGGGGCATAAGGGGGCCGACTTACATCTTTCAGGCCCCAAGTCAACCTCACCTGCACGCGGTGTGCCCCGCTGACCAACGAACGAGGCTCTGACGAATCACCCGCCAACACGCACTGGACCAGCGTGGCGGGTTATGGTCCAAACCCCCTTTAACATGGATTGGGCTGGCCATGTGACTCGAATGCATTCAGGACGTTGGGCCAATCTCGTTACACATTGGGTGCCAAGCGGGCAACGAAGACGCGGCAGACCCAGAAAAAGATGGCGAGATGACCTGGATGCGTTTGACTCTACATGGCCGGAAACAGGAATGGACCGGGATGTGTGGAGGGAGAAAGGGGAGACCTTTGCCCAGCAGTGGGACATGATAGGTTTATAAAAATAAAAATAAAAAAATTACGTTGATCAAAGGAAGTTTTAGAAATTGAATGTTTAGTTTGTGAAACCTATCGTATGCTATTTTTGAATACCTCTGTAATAGTTTCATTTTGTATAGTTTAGGAGGAGTAGCGAAGTTGCACTTGGTGACCATCAAACTCTGTTTTAAATCTAGTCCAAAGACTAGATTTTTACAGAATATAGATGCCATTTAAACTCGAACTTAAACTGTCGTAACGTACTAAAATAATTTTAAATTATTCTACGTTTTTAAAATACATTTTCAAATAATTCATTATCACATTTAGAGCATTTGCTTTTCCCCACAAATGTTTGTTCTTTATAATTCGCTCTTAAATAACTGGACAAATAATTTCTACCAAACTCAAATTGTAAATTTCCAGTCCTTGTTCTAATAAATTGAATCGCCGCAAATATTTTCAACCAAGTTAAGAAGTAGGGTTGACATCAACTATCATTGCAATTTAAACTTTCAGAACTTGCGGGCAAGTTAAATGAAATCGACCGAAACAAAGCTAGCTACGAGTGAAACTTTTCATTCTCTGAAGTTATAAAATATGCAAGTTTTCGTTTAGTTAGTTTTTTTATTAGCCTCGGTGAATAATGTCATTCCAGATTTACTAAAAAAGATCTCTATAATAAAAATAAAGTGTGGTTCGCTGTCGGTTTCATTATTAGGATGAAGAATAAGAAATTTAAGAATGAAGAAGTTTAAGTTCGAGTGGTGAAAGGTAAGGGGTAATTACAAGCCAAGAAAATGTTGGATGGGAAAATATATTTTCTCGACCGTTGATTCTTTGTTGTTGATTCTTCAAATGTTTTTTAAAATCTAGACTATTTATTTACAGAAACGAAACGACAACATATTTACATTATTACAAAATACAATTAGAACCAGTTGAGCCACCTAAGGATCGTTACAAACGATCTAAAGGTAGCTCAACTGATCCAAAATGTTTTTTCATTGTTATGATGTCTACTCACATAAACTTACTTTATTCTGAACTGGAGTCCCTTTACGTGTTTGACAACACAAAACGTCCACACGTGCCATGTTGATGGGCTTTGTTCGATTTGACACGACAGTTGTACCTTGTGAAGCGACGTCTTGGGGTTTTCACTGACCTTACAGTTTTTTACATTTAAAATAGCGCCCGCTTGCGAATACGTCAGCAAGAATTTCAAATTTTGTCATTTTCGAATTCCCTGCGCTATTTAATAAGACCGGCTTTGCTTTGTTTGTGTGCATTAGAATCTGTTAAATTCTTCAAATCTTGGCAAGTTAAACTAGCTGAAAACTTGCTAAAATGATGATGATGGAAGTAAATTATTAATATTCTTATTATACTATTATTAAGTGTGGTAGCGAGGTGGGTCGACGGCATAGTCCACGTCGCAGGACGTCAATGTGTACCGTAGTGGTACACATTGACGTATTAGATGGCACTAACTTAGAGAAGCCATGCCCAGCAGTGGGCTAAGACGTCTGTAGACAATGATGATGATTAATCATCCTTACTTTTAACGCTATCAAGCCCTACCCCTAGCCATTTCCAGTGACTACGAACTTCTATCAAAACATGGGATTTACCTCAAAACCGGTTATTTAATTAATTCAATCAGCCATCAACTTGTTCAGTAAGTCGTCAAATACGAGCAGACGGTCAATATTAGCTCAGAAACTACTCGTATTCCTTTGTTTGATGTGGACGCTAAGTTGCTCACCACAGTTGAAAAGAAACAGCTAGAATATGCTTACACAGTAACGGCGATAGGTTAGGGCGCGGTTGGTGTCAGAAATATAAGGGCGCCAGGTTGCAGTGCCTGGTATGTCAAAATCATACATGCATAGCTTCCTCCCCCCTTTCCAATGCTGGGGGGCTGATGATTTTATCTTGCCTTTTATGGAGGGCGCCGCGGAAAACCCAACCAGGGCCCTGGTGCTAAAACCGGCCTCGCCCATCAATTGTAATATTGTGGTTTTATTTTTATGGTAATGCTATTTTAATCACTTAATACTTATCATATTAGCTATCTCACATTATTAGCAATACTTGAACATCAAGTTTACCGTTATATATTATTTATATTAGTTTACAAGTTTATAACGTAGTAGACAATATTGACACAAATACAAATATTTTTATTTCAATAAATTAAACTTAATTATAATTACATATTAGTAGCAATTCTGGATGTCGCCAAAACTTAACTAAAGTAATTTGACAGCACTAAAATTGATGCCATCCTTTTTATTTCGATCGTTATGAAAGGGACGGCAACATTTATAGTGCTGTCAAATTAGTTTAGTTAAGTTTTGGCGACATCCAGAATTGCCACTATTGTTTAATGTACTTCTTCAACACGGATCTCTCTGTCAATTAAATGCATTTCAAGAGTGCTAAAAGTCATATTTGGCTTGTCTAAACTAAATGTCATATTCAAGTTAGTATTTTGTTTGGCTTGTGAGTTAGAGTCCAAATAGGATTATGTTTGTGGCTAAGCTTTTAGACGTTCTGCTAAAACACTTACCCCCTTAAGCATATTGGTTCAGTAAACCTACTTTAGCTAAAACGGAAATTAAATCTATTGCTATCTCTTTTCATAAGGGTAACAAGAAAAAAACATTCTTTAAATCTAGGTAGGTATATTAAATTGACAAAACTTTATGAATAAGACCGTAAGAACTTTGATGTTGTTTGCAAAAATCGCTAAATGATATTATCATCGCTGTAAAAGAAGCCACAAAGATATTTCCCGATTACTAAAAATAATTTAGTTATTTTTTTATTTTTCAAATAGATAATCTGAGAGCTGTGCTCGTAGAGTGGAATAGTATAAAGGCTCTTTGATGAGTAAACTTTGGAAATGGAACGATCAAACAAAAAAAACATACAGCTAAATTAAGGAACCACCTTTTCGAAATTGGTCTGAATTTATTATTTATTTGACGACCTCTGTGGCGCAGTGGGCGAAAGCCCGCCTGAGACGCAGAGGTTGCGGGTTCGATCCCCGCTGCGGGACAAATGTTTGCATGATCTGCAAATATTTGTTTCGTGTCTGGGTGTTTTCTATGTATAATATGTATGTATTTATAAAAAAAAAATGTATCTATGTAGTGTATCAGTCATCTGGTTACCATAACACAAGCATTTAATTGCTTAGCTTGGGACTAGATGACGCTGTGTGGAATGTCCAAGGATATTTATTTATTTATTTATTAAAAAAATTGTATTAAGACTTCCAGTATTACTCCGTTCTTTGTTTAATCGTTCTTTTTTCGAATTTCACTCGTACGTACAATGATTGTTATAGGTAAGCACACCAAGTGGCTACTCTAGCACTACTCTAGCTTACCAAGATGAACAAGCCTAAGCCACTTACCGTCACAGCAAAGTGCACCAGCTGATGTCATTATATTCTGTGGAGAGCCTGCCAACACTGACTGCCATACACAGACCGTGAGAAGTAACATTACTGTACAGTGCCACAAACTTATCTGGACCGGTGGCTGAAGGTGGAACTAACATTGAGTTACTATACTAAAAAGTCACAACCTAATAGCTGACAACACTCAAAAAATTTCCGACAAATTCAATGTTCTACAATGACATTTGACATTTGAATGTAGACGTTATGTCGTTTGTTTTAATGTTCAATGTCGCTTGTACGCAAAAAAGTAAAACTGGGCGCACTACGTAGCGTGCGCCGAGTTTTGGCGTGGACATTTTATTAGTCTGATCGTGGCTCTATAGATTGTACCTCAATGGGAACTAACGACAATTTCATTGTATAAATAAACCAAAGACGATAAATACCAAGAAAATAGACAAAGGCCATACACAAAATCACAACCCTGAAAATGAAAATAAAACCCTGAAAACCGGAGTTTAAAGTAGAAGCAGCACCAGATAGCCGGGAAACTTAAAAAATGTTATCCAAGCAGTTTTAATTACTTTCTAGTTAACATTTTCTACAATTTTTTTTATATTAGCATTGTCCTTTTATTTATTCTATGGTATTTTTCACGACCCTTTATGATTCTCGAAGCTGTTGTTTGCTTTGATTTTGCTTTATTATAGTTTTTAAAGCCAGATTTAACGACGACTTACCTAAATGTACAAAGTCATACTAATATACCCAGTAGCTTTTAGTAAATAAAGGTGCGTTCTATTTAGATAATAAATATCTTGTCACTCTCATGTCAATGGAAAGAGACGGCGACTGATTTAGCAGCTGAGCTCTAGACATAAGTCCATTATAAACAAGGGCTAGATTAGAAATACGTTTTACAAGTGTTTTATTAAGGTGCATGTAATGGGTGAAACTAGCGCCACCGCCTATTTTATTTTATTACTAGCAGACCCGCGCGGCTTCGCTCGCGTGTTGTACATACCTACCTTAAACACTGGTCGTACTGACTGGCTATTTTGAGAAAAGTGAATCTTGATAAATAGAGGTGTACCTACATAAAAGGGATTTCTAGAAATTAAACCCATAATAGAGTGAATGAATGGAGTAAAATCGAATTTATATCGCTACACAACAAAAATGTCTCGTAACATTTATTTTCAAAACTACCTTTCAAATTTGAAGGGATCATAGATTGTATTAACTTGTATTGAAAGTGGCTACTTACGTTGATTTTGCTTACGGTGCTCATAGAAAAGGCTGACTGTTTGTCGGTTCATATTCCATGGTCTGGCACAGTTCAATCTGCTTGCAAAATATTCTAGAAGCTATGGTGCGAGCGAAGCGAGCTTCGAACCAAGAACTTCTTTGACTCGGAAGCGAGCCGAATTTTTTTAAGACAAATGCGTCATGTGAAACTTGGTTTTGCTTGTAGTAGTATGGTTATCATAGAAAAGGTTGGCTGTTGGTTGGTCTATCGTCTAACACAGATAAATTTGCTTGAAAAATATTGAAGAAGCTACCGGGCGAGCGAAGCGAGCTTCAAAGTTTGCGAGCGTAGCGAGCCGATTTTTTTTTAGACAAATGTGTCATTGACTCTTAATTTTGCTTATAGATAAGGCTGACTGTTGTTCGGTTCATACTCTATTGTCTGACACAGATAAATTCGCTTGCAAAATATTGAAGAAGCTACCGGGCGAGCGAAGCGAGCTTCAAAGTTTGCGAGCGTAGCGAGCCGAATTTTTTTTAGACAAATGCGTCATTGACTCTTAATTTTGCTTACCTATAGATAAGGCTGACTGTTGTTCGGTTCATACTCTATTGTCTGACACAGATAAATTCGCTTGCAAAATATTGAAGAAGCTACCGGGCGAGCGAAGCGAGCTTCAAAGTTTGCGAGCGTAGCGAGCCGAATTTTTTTTAGACAAATGCGTCATTGACTCTTAATTTTGCTTATAGATATGGCTGACTGTTGTTCGGTTCATACTCTATTGTCTGACACAGATAAATTCGCTTGCAAAATATTCAATATCATGCTATCATGCGAGCGAAGCAAACGTAGCAAGCCTAATTTTTTTTAGACAAATGCGACACTGACTCTTGATTTTGCTTATTCTACCTACTCCTAGAAAAGGCTGGCTGTTGGTCGGTGTATATTCTATGGTCTGGCGTATCGTGCGAGCGAAGCGAGCTTCAAACATTGCAAGCGTAGCGAGCCGATTTTTTTTTTAGACAAATGCATCACTGACGCTGGATTTTGCTTATTCTGCTCCTAGAAACCGCCGCGTTTCACTCTTTAAAGGTTTTTTATTTTGTAGTTTAAGCGTTACAACTGATTTTGTCGTACAAATCGCTCCACCTTTTAATATGTTTCACTTCAAACTTTCTCACCGAATTTAACTTTTTAAAGGTTTTAAAGAAAAACCCTTAAACAATTGCCCATTTATTTTGTAGTTATAGTATCCATACAGAATTTCCAGTCAATCTCACCTCGCTTTAATACATTCCACTTCAAACTTTTAACAGCGGATTTCACCCTTTTTAAGGGTTTTTTGTAAAAAATAAATAAGAAACAAAATAACGATTCTATTTATTTTGTGTTTTAAGTATTGCAACAGAGTTTCAAGCAAATCGCTAAGCCCGTTGAAAATTTCCCAAACAAACTTTGACACCACTTTTTACCCCTTTTAAGGGTATTTTTTGAAAATTCCTGAAACACGTGTCCAACCATTTTGTATTTATAGTATTTAAACCGATTTTCAAGCCAATCGCATCTCCTATTAATACGTTTCATTCCAAACTTCGAAACTGGATTTAACCCTTTTAAAGGGTTTTTTTTGAAAAATCCTTAAACACGTATATATTTATTTTGCATCGTTAATATTACTACCAAGTTTCAAGCAAATCGAACTACCCATTAAAAAGTTCCCATACAAACTTTGACACCACATTTTACCCCTTTTTAGGGGTCTTTTTGAAAATTCCTGAAATACATCTAAATTTATTTATCATTTATAATATTTATACTGAGTTTGAATAAAATCGCTTCACGCATTAAAAAGTTGCATACAACGGTTTTCATCCCTTTTCAACCCTTTAGGGGTGGAATTTCGAAAAATCCCTTCTTAGTGCTCACTTTTGTTTTAAAAGGAAGCTACCTTCCAAATTTCAGCTTCATAGCTTCAGCGGTTTGGTCTGTGCGTTGATTGCAGAAAAATGCTTATTGTTTTATATATATTGATTGTTTTATATATACGTTAAAACTGAATGTACAGTTTGTGAAACCTATCATAAGCTTTCTTTTAATACCTATGTAATAGTTTTATTTTGTATAGTTTAGGAGGAGTAGTGAAGTTGCATTTGGTGGCCACCAAACTCTTTCGTTACTCCTCCTAAACTATACAAAATTAAACTATTAAACCATACAGGCACCTTAAATGAGTTTGCAAATGCCGCTTAAAGAACAGAGGCCGGCTTCGATATTTATAATAGTAAAATTACCAAAGAGTTAGTTATTAATAATGTTCAAAGCGTGCTCTTCAGACGGTATCAAGGCTGAGTAATGGACGATTATTTACAGTTTTCAAGAGCACTCCATAGATAGCTGCTTACCACAGAAGATACTTCGCTTTGTTTGACCTGAATATAAAATAAAATGATGGCAGCTTTTTCAAAAACATGGTCATTGGCTTTTTAAAAACTTTATTTTAAGTTGGTTAATTCATTTAATTAGAAGATTTATTAATTTAAAAAAAATTGATGCAGACTTATTATCTATCAAAAAACAGAAAGTTAGTACCGATAATAATTATGAGGATTTGACTAGAATCTTCGGAACTGTGAACAGAGTAGAGGAAATTGATCTCCTTACAACATAATATCGTTTTTTATATTTTATATTTTGCTTCTAGTAATTACAACATTGGAGTATTTTTAGCCGACTTAAAAAAAAGAGGAGATCCGGTTCCACTGTAAGTACCTACCTACTTAGGTATTTCTTTTTTATTATGTGTGTTTACCGATTATTCGTTAGTACAGTAGTGTAGTGGACCAATCCCAACCCAAATCTCTTAGCTCACTCATTCAATTCATTTTTCCTTAAAAAATGTGGGCAAGAACCAAAATAATGTGTTTGTGCATCTGTCTACCCCTTAAACACCAAAGGTGTGTTTTGCAAATATTATATTCGAGTTAACGTATTCGAGAAAAACTTTAGTGAATATCGTATTTTAAACAACCAACCTAGTACTATTGCTAGTCGCCGAGCTATCGCTGTCACCTGTCGCCTAGTGTGCGCTGCCGTTTAGTGGCTAACTTTTTAATAGAATCATGTAAGACGTTTTCTATGTGAGCCTTGAGTTCCTACGGAAATAAATAAATTCTTCTTTCTGTTTTTCTTATCGACGGAGTTTTTAGGGTGTCTGAAGTCTCTCACTTAAAAGCCGGGACCGAAAATTTTTCGTGCCCTCCGAATCAATTCTAGGCAAGCTACGCCACGTTCAGAAGTTTATCGATTCATTCAAACATTGTGTACACACCATTACTTTATCAGTAAAATGTCTATTTTACAACCATTCAAATAGAATTAGAACTAAGTTCCAATCGTAAGACCTAAAATCTATTCGCATGGCGGTTTGGTAACAATATTATTGCTTCGGGCAACACGCCAATAATTATAATTGCTTGCAACTGAGTGTTTACCTATTTACTAGCAAAACTTGCGTCAGTGGTTACTTGTTTTCATTTGGTTTTGCCCAAAAGGTTTTCACGGCAAAATATTGGTAACTTTAAGGATAACTCACGCTACATCGAGCCAAGCCCGAGCCGAGTACTATTTAATTTTATTATTAGGTTAAACGTAACATAAGCTTTTTTTACCTCTGTAATAGTTTCATTTTGTATAGAGTTTAGGAGGAGTAGCGAAGTTGTACTTGGTGGCCACCAAACTCTGTTTTCGCTACTCTTCCTAAAGAGACAATGCAGCATCTTAAATATTCCATAAGCTCCTAACTTTATATGATGTAGCTTTGAACTCGAATTTTAGTCAGAAGACTTTCAAATAGAATGTCAAATATGTCGTATGGTCTATGGTCTTCATTAAGTTTGCATTTACGTTTCAATTTCTGTACAAAATACCCAGACCTTCCATCATGACATAAAAAAACGCTTGACCGCGTCCAGCCCTAATATTTCATGTGTTATCAACATGATAAATTCAGTGGCAAGTCCCAGAGAGACTTGCTAAACATCCGACGACAACCCTACTAAAATATTATGGGCATGTGAGATAAAACTTTGTGGCTAAATGTTGTACTATGTCTACGTTGTAGTATCGTGTGTTATGACTTTGTGTTGTGGTTTTTTCCATGCGATGTGTGTACATACAACTGATGATGTCCATTTTCCAAGAAAAGTTATTATATACAGGTGTCCCAAACATAAAAACACGCCTCTTTCACTTGCTACGATCCTGGCACACCTCTTTCGCCTCATTCACTCTCATTACATTCTTCATACACGCTCCCCGGTTTAGGGTACCTACAGCTACCTACTGACCTGGCCTTTCTCCAAAATGTCACCAATTCGGTCCAAATTATGTTCGCCTAGTTCTTCCCCTTCCAGTCACACTCGCCTTATACATATTTCATTTTCATGCCCAAAACATGTTAACACGCTTGACTGCATGACAAGCGTATGGATATCCCATAGTGAGACGGCATGTTTTAGATGTTTTTTGGTCATGTTTTAGAAATAAAAAAAATTTTACAATTTTTTTTTAAACAATCATAGTATTTTTAATCTCTGAAATATACAAATATATTATTCTTCAGAAAATTATAAATTAGGAATGCTTAACGGCGTATAGCAATTTTAGTGTATATTTTATACTCATGAGTTCTTAAGAAACAAGGAACTTTGCATCTATAAATTATGAGAAAATAACCCATATTTGTGGAAACTTCCCTCAAAAGTTTCGGGGCTTGTTCTCTCTAGGGGACGCACTGAATCCTTTTCACAGTAATACTTGCATGAAATAGATACAATACTAAGGTATAATTCATACACAGTCTTTCTATACTAAGTCGTTATTCGTAGATAAAATCATTAAATTATTTTCAGTGAAAATGAATACATTTTAATTATTTAAGGCACACTAAGTCACACTAGCGCTTTATCTTATTTACGTTGAAAAAGGAATTTCCAAAAATTTATAGAGCAGTTTGTAAGCACGTTTTTTTTCAGTTTGTAAGCAACGTTTTTTTCTTTGTTTCTCTCAAGAGCACTTGGGAGAAAGAAAGAAAAAAACGTTTATTAAAAAAAAGGTTATGAAAGGTTTCATAAACTGTACATTCCGTTTTTTTAAATTCCTTTGTTTAACGTAATAATAAAATAAAATCGGCGGTGGCGCTAGTTTCACCCATACAGGCACCTTAAAGGAGAAGCTACAAAGAGAACTTAACAAAGACATCTAACTTCGAGTATACCTAAAACAACTTTCTTCCCTCAGGATATGGTTCAATTCACCTAGTTACGGAATAATATTGGATGTAATAAAACTGTGTTAGCTTATCGGACGTGATGTATATGCTCATAGATATCACCTATTTATCATTATTTAACGAATACAGAAAAAAGGCATTTATTAGGTATATATTATATTTGAGTGGAGATTGTCCAAATATATTATTTGGTACATGCCTACTTCTTGCAAAAGTTAACCTTCTATACGTGACAGGTTGCAAGCCCATCGACGCTATTAGAGAGCTAACTGGTTTTCTCACGATGTTTTCCTTCACCGTTAAAAGCTCGTGTTAAAGCGCATATAAATTTTTCGATGCGAAAATTTCATTGATGCACGGCCGGATTCGGACCCACGACCTTCGGATCAAAAGTCGAAGTACTAATCCACTTGACCAACCCGGTTTCTTTTTGTAAAATGTAATATAATATAAACATAAAAAAATGATAGAGTTAACACGATTAAGGTCTGGCTTATAAAATCTAGATTTCTTCGGTTAGGTACCAAAGTAATTTTATCCGACTTCAAATTGTTTTTCCAAATCGCGGCACCAATTTATTTAAAAGCAAGGTTTTACGATAAGATCTAGTTATTTTTCTGAGAAAATATTTAAACTGTAATCTGGAAATCTAGGTTCGTGGATCAAGGCTTGGTATGCCGCCTTTTCTAATACCTTTCGCTTTTTACGACAACTGTTATTGCTTTGCTACGGGAAACGTAGAGGTCGTGCTACGGGTTTGAGATTACGTGGCTACGTCGTAGAGGGTCTACGATTGGTCTACGAAATTATAGTCAAAAATATTTTAGTAAGGGCTTTTTTGATCAAATATCTCTGCCAACGAATATTGCTTTCGTTTCTGTCATTATACTGTGACCTACATAATTATGATGCTAAGAAACAAAGAAAAGTGATAAAGGTATAGATATACATGTCATACTTCTTTCATATCACATCACACTAATAATTATAACGGCGAAAGTTTGTGTAAATCTTAGTTCCTAATATTATAACATGGAAGTTTGTAAGAAAGTGTAGATGTTTGTTGCTCTTTCACGTAGGTAGGTAGGTACGCGTATGAGCAAGTGGCCAACTCTGGTGACGGAGTTTTTAGGCCGCCTAAAGGCCTCCGTCATGGCTTAACGACTTTAAAAGCCGGGACCGACAATTTAACGTGCCCTCCGAAGCACGGAAGCGCTCAGATGAAAATGCCACTTGCGGTCACCCATCCAAGTTGTGACCGCTCAGAACGTTGCTTAACTTCGACGATCTATCAAGAACGTCTTAGCAAGCTTCGCCACGAGCGCTTCAACGTGAAAACTACTGAACAGTTTTGACTGTGGAATATACATAGTTTATAATCTGAAATAAACCATAGAATACTTTTTTTATACGGGTAGGTACCACGCGAGCGAAGTCGCGGGTGTAAGCTTGTTTATAATATTGGTATGAGTATATAACAAATCCAAATGCACTACTAAATTCTAAACCAGCCTCAAAGCCGCACATAAAAGCTAATACTTACATGAATAAAACAACGGTTCTATTCATTCAGAAGCCGAACAAATGTTATCAAATATAAAGCTTGAACTTTGAAATTAATCTGGATTCATGTTCATTTCGAGAATGCGGGCTGAGCTGAGATAATTAGGGTAATTGGGGTTAATGTAGGTACTGTTTTAGTGTAGAAAATACTTTATCAAACCGAAAGTTGTCTTTTTCGCGATCAGAACACATTATAAAACAATGCAAACGGGTATTTATCACGAATTTTACGTGCCATTTACATGCAAGATTCTTGCCTGCTGCATACGAGTACAGTGGCGGTTTGAAAATGTTCGTCGGTTTTCAACTTGATTCGTCCAACGAGCACGAGCACATAATCCCTTTTGAAACTTGAAAAAGGAACGTCACTGGTAAATGTTGGTACAGTAAAAATTGATTCTTGCAATCTGGTGCAACCGAAAACCGACTCTAAGGTGACGAACATTTTCAAACCGTCAGTGTACAATTAAATTGACTATCATGATTTCATGCAATGATCTAAACTAAACAACAGTTGCTTACAATTATTGAACGAACAATTAGGTGCGCGTAATTATTGAATTCAATTATTACGTACAAAACATCGACATACAAAACTCTTGTACGTACAAAAAAATATCATCATGTAAATGATACTTCCCAATTAAACTCTACCAATTATTTCGATAAAACAATTGGTAAAGTTTAATTGGGAAGGGAATCAGATGGTCTCAGCTCCAGTAAATTGGATTTTTCCTTCATGACGATGCGTACGACACGACATGACGTACCAACTGCGTCAACACAATGAAAACATTATAGTTGCTTTGATGTGTTACTTGATTTATTAAGTACAGTCGTGTAGACAATGTTTCAATGTTTCTAGATATTTCCGGCAAATTCCATTCCTGTTGTTCTGATAAAAAAGTAGCTTTACAATTATATTTTTAATATGGAAGTCTGCTCAACCGTTACATTTCTACAATCATTTTAGAATAGAAACGTAAAAAAAATGTTCAGGAATTGACTTTCAATGACGAAAACTCAAGCGATCAAAAATGTAAAATCAAAGGAATAGCGATGATAGAAAGAGACTAGAAACGAAGCGTTTGTCACACATTAGTGGCAATTCGGAGTGTCGCAAAAGCTAAACTTAACTAACTAAAATTAATGCTATCCTTTTTATTTCCATCGCTATGAAAGGAACGGCAACAGTTTAGCTTTTGCGACACTCCAAATTGCCACTATTATCTGTATTTAATTAGGAGAAAAAACCTCTAGACCAGATCCAGTGAGGGGGGCAGTTGTCGTTAAAAGTGAGGTTCGTCAAAATATATAAATAATAAATAAATATAAATAAATATCCTTGGACATTTCACACGGCGTCATCTAGTCCCAAGCTAAGCAATTTAATGCTTGTGTTATGGTAACCAGATGACTGATAAACTACATAGATACATATTTTTTTTGTAAATACATACATATTATATATTATAGTGTTCTATATATTTAAAAATATTCATATAGGTATATGCCTAAAATCCTTTTGCGTTTCGTGATCGACTGTACAAATAGTGACGTATTGATAGATTTACTATGAAACGAGTGACGTCACTCCGTTAAAAAGTTTTCTCATCTGTTCTATTTCTGTTCAACTGTAGGTACATTTGATTGGCGTGCGGAATTGGCGAATGAATGAGCTGGCCATTAGGTTGAAGAGGCTTTTGTTTATTTGTGGAGGTGTTCCTAAAGAAAAACAGTTATTTGAAACGACTCACTGTACTCAATGTACTGAATTTTAGTGTTTTACTATGTTTATTATTTATTTACTTATTTTTGTAACATAGGTAAAACAAACAGTCATAAAAACTAATTAAATAAATACTCAAAATATTACTAGAGACTATTTAGAGGTTTTCCGAATGATACCTGTTACTGAGTAAAACTAGTTACTTTTAAAAAGTGAATATGGAACAATGATGATGATGATTAATAAATAAATAAATATCCCTGGACATTCTACACAGCGTCATCAGTCCCAAGCTAAGCAGTTTAATGCTTGTCTTATGGTAACCAGATGACTGATATACATAGATACATTTTTTACACTCATCCAAAAAGTGACTATATTTGTATATTATATAGATGTCTATATTTTAAATTCACTATAAAACACAATTCATTGTCACAAAGCAAAACGACCTTCATTATCCATAACACAAGGTTCATGTTAAAGAGTTGCAACCGGTATCCTGACTCACGCACCGACGTCAATCGCCAGATGTTTACTAATACCAGCCCTTCGCGCTAAATCTGGACTCGGGGGGTCAGCATCCAGTTATTGCGTAAGCAAATCGTATTCAATTATGTTAATTTCAATTTGTTTTATCTCAATACAAGCCGTGTTGGCTGTATTGGGTTGTTGAATGGGTTGGTGCCTCGACTTTCGATTCGAAGGTCGTGGAATCGTATCCAGCTGTTCAAAATAGGATTTTTAGTGCTAAACATTTTTATGCGTAGGTATTATTCCGAGCTCTAAACGGTGAGGGAAAACATCATGAGGAAGTCAGCCACCCTTCTAATAGCTATGATAATTTTGCACCCTGTCATTTTAATAGACCGTTGTAGGGCCTTACGAACTTCTTTATAGGTATACAAAATCAAATGAAATATTATAATTATGTTATAAATTAATAAGAGTTATACAGTAATGAAACAAAAATAATTATATAAACTTGGTAATACCCACTAATATTTTGTAGTATGTGTATGGTATGGTATAGTAATATATGTATAGTATGGTCTTTTGGGAGCCGACCCGGCTTCCGATTCAAAGGTAAGGTTTAAATTCTGTATTCCCCGATGGGTTTTCCACTTCAATTATGCTTAACAGTATGCATATAAAGGTTTATTATTTTTACTTCTCTTTTTCCAATAGCATAATGGTTGAACAAAATGTGCTGTGTCAAACGCATTAAAATTCTGTAATTTAAAATCTGGAAGATTGTCTAAATTTTGATTTTGTTTTAGGTGTACTTAACATTTTATAGTTTTTAATAAGTACATTAGTCAGTTGAATAGTCTGTCAGATAAAATACAAAAAAAAACATCTAGTAATCTAGTTATTGTTAAATTTTCCGCGTAGGTAAGCTTGGGACTAAGTAGATGACGCTGTGTGGAATGTCCAAGGATATTTATTATTTATTTACTCAAATTTTTCAAAAAAAAATTATACAGACCACCGTTCTCTGAAAATGGTAACATGCCTGATAATAAAATTAAAAACATGAAACAAAATATCATACAGATACTATTTTAATCAGAGTAGCTAAACAAAAGCTTGCAAAAAGAGGTGAGAGTGGAACAGAACATGAGTGTTCTTTTCGTACACAATTTCGTGATATTATCTTTATTCGCGCGCAAACGAGACTTCGTTAGGCGAATGACACTTGCATAACCTCGTGTGTGCTTTATATGATTCGAGCTATAAACCAGAATGGATTACCCAGCTTTAATATATCTACAGCGTGCTCTATTAGAATAAAATGTAGCCTATGTGTTATTCTAGATCATAAACTATGTATATTCCAAGTTTCAGCCAAATCCGTTCAGTAGTTTTCGCGTGAAAAAGTAACAAAAATCCATACATCCATGTATTGCAGGCTTTATGGCTTAACGACCCTGCTGATACTTTTTTTTACCCATTAACAGAATGTCAGAAACATACGAAGAATATAATACCGTCCTTCCATTTATTTATCGCATACAACAAACCCCCGGACAGTTGTCAAAACCATAGGTATTTGCAATTTTTCTTTGTCGTTCCTTTTTATTTATCGCCTACCGAGTTGCGACAGGAAGGCTCTTTGAAGATAAATTTAATTTGAATTGCAAGCCACATGAAGGTACTTTATGAACTTGTTTAATAAATAATACTTAGTACATAATAAGAGTTTTTGTAAAGTAAACTCTTTCTTAGTTAATACAGGGACTAAATTCGGGAGCATCTTCGTCAGTTTTATTATGTAAAAGTACATTCTCAGTGAAATTTATTACGTTATTGAATTTTATATTTGTTTTTTTTATCCTAAGTACTAATATAATATTATAAATGCGAATGATTGTATGGATACTTATTTGTTACTCTTTCATACAAAAAGTGCTAAGCGGATTTAGCTAAAACTTGTAATACAAAGTTTATGATGGTATTCCAGGTCGCACATTTATCTTTTAACCAAGTTAGTACAACGCTACCAAAGCCGCGGGTGGTAGCTCGTGTTTCAATAATTAAACTAAAACAACAACTAAAAAGCAGAAATATTTTTTGAATTCGACTGCTTGTTCCAGGCGGTTCTTAACAGCTAAGCACGAACAACGAACAAAAAACAAACTCTTCCGCTAAAGTAAGTAAGTTCGTATGAGCAAGTGGCCAACTCTGGTTACGGAGTTTTTAGGCTGCCTTAAGGCCTTTCGTCGAGTCCGTCGTGGCTTAACGACTTAAAAGACGACAATTTGACGTTCCCTCCCTCCGAAGCACGAAAGCGCTCGATATTAATGCCACTAGCGGTCACCCATCCAAATAGCTCAAAACGTTTCTTAACTTCGACGATCTATCAAGAATGTCTTAAGCTGGGTTCCTATATCCAACTAACGGATATCCGTAGGTCGGTCGTCATAGCAACGTTGTTATCTGTCAAAAAGTCTCATACATTTTGTGTTGAATAACAACGTTGCTATGACGACCGACCTACGGACATCCGTACGTTGGATATAGGAACCCGGCCGCTTCACATAGCCTTGATACTTTTCGCATCAACCTGTACGAGGTGCAATACAAAGAGCCTAATTTCGTCGCCATGATAGGTAGACAACTCGTAAACTTGTCGTGAAGAAAACGAGGCCGGCAAACCTCGGAACAATAACTTTTACAGTTATTAGTATGTATTTATTTAATATCTAAATCACGTAACTCATACTATTAAATACACCTACTAACGTAGTCACAGATTGCTTGTTTGAAGGACGCTCTAATCTCTATAGCAATCATTAATAGTTATTTGAAAAAAGCAACGTTCTGAGCGGTCACAACGTCATATCGAGGTCACGTAACTCATATTATAGTATATAATACCTACTAACGTACGTCAAAAATCGATGCTTGAGCTTAGACTGAAGTCTGAGTGAAGTCTCTGAATACGGGCCTTAGTGTTAGCATAGGCCAGCAAAGCTCTGGCCAATATAAAGATGCTGAAGCTTTCTTTAGGTCTGTGTAACCCTTAGCCTAGATTACACCAGTTAAAATAACATTTCACGTTGCCTGACATTAAACCACAAATACACTTACCTACCTACTTATTATAGCATATACACCTTTACATACTAATACGTATATTACTGTAGTGGTATACACTAGATTAGATGAAAAATAGAACTGAAACTAACTATTGAGGTGGAGTTCCAATCCAAATCGCCACTCAATTACAATTGATTAGTCACAATTTGTTCAGCTGGATTCCTAGTGGACTCTCAGTAGATTTACGAGAGAGAAAAAATCTGTCTATCTGGGGCTTTTCTTTACTGCATTTTAATGTTGTTAAATTGTCGGTCCCGGCTTTTAAAGTCTCTAAGCCATGACGGAGGCCTTAAGACGGCCTAAAAGCTCCGTCACTAGAGTTGGCCACTTGCTCATACGAACGAACGAATGTTTTGTTCTTAAGAGTTCGGTGACGTGGCTCGGCAAAGTCAATGTGACGCGCGTTCTAAAGAGCGTGTAATAGTAAGAGACGGAACTGCCATATAAAAAAAAGATCTATGAAAAAAAGGAATTTGCTTTCAACGTTACAAAACCAAACTACGCCATACTGCCAAGATAGTAAAAACAAAGCATTATAACTAGAGATGTACCTTAGTGACTATCGATAATTTATCGATATCGGCTCTAGGTGGGATTTCTGGATTCCATAATTCTTATTCATGATTTTTTGTATTTCTTACAAATAAAAGAATGAAATTTATCTATTAATTTATTTGAACATAAGTTATTTCGGTGGCGATAAATCGATCTAGCTAGGATTCATTTTTAGAAAACGACGTTTTATCCGTGTTTTCAGGCAATGATTGTCATCCAGGTACTTTCATTATAGTGACGATGATCATCAAGCTTTTGTTTATGCTTCGCCATGCTGCTTCGATTTTTTTGTATAGGTTTATAGGTTATCTGCAACAAAATTTGTTGTATTAATATATTAAAAAGCATCAAAGATAAAGATAATATTTCAATGATAAAACACTTAGGCTCAACTCACACCAAAAGAGCGGCGAAGCGCAGCGAAGCGGAGCGTGGTTTCAGTGTCATATGAAATTTAACTTTATTTTCATTACTATAATTACTATAATAGGTAAGTACTTATTATCGCAGAGAAGGCGCGCGTATTCGAATTCGCTCGGTCTCGGACTCGGTCGAGTTTCTCATGCGATAATAAGTATATAGTAGGTAATGAAAATAAAGTTAAAATTCATATGACACTGAAACCGCGCTTCGCTTCGCCGCTCTTTTAGTGTGAGTTGAGCCTTATGCATCCGTCCTAATAGAACGCGATTACGCCATTATCGCGTAAGTAAGCGATGCGACCATCGTGTCGGTCACGTCATTCTAGTCTTCATCGTTCTAGCATCACGTGAATACTGGTTAGGACACCTATTCCTTATCAGAATGTTTGATAAAAAATTAACATGATATAATGCAAAACCTACTAGGTACCTATAAAATAATGTCTAAGTTGCGTAAATTATGGTTTATGTATCTAAACAAAAAAAAAAACTTTACAAAACATAGCAATCAAACAAATTAATTAGAACGAATCGTTTCAGTTTCGTAAAACCAAATATCGATATCGATAAATCTAGGTTGATGTGTGTCAAGCACTATATATTGTTTACATGCGTTATGAGGATAATTTTCTTGCAAAAAACACTGAAACCTTTACGAATTGTATCATAAGTTTACTTAATTTTGATATTAAGTGGCATAAAATTGCTTACCAATCTATATCTAATGGAAATTTAGACATAAAATAAGTTTATTGTCATCCAGACGGCATGTTCTTTCTTACACCACACATTTCACATGTTATTTTAGTCATTTTACTTCCACGATCAAACACTATAACAGCCTACAAGATAAATTAAAGTTTTAGACAGTATTTAGTGAACTATAGCGATTTTATAACAAAAATGTATGTACGAAACAAACAAGACTTTGTGAAGTTTTTGAATTGACACAGATTAAAATGATTGATGACGGTGTACTTCTTCGTTCTTATGTTCGTTCATTCGTTCTTACTATATTCCGTCTATGTCGGAGTGTCCTACTTTAGTATAGCTCTATAGAGTTTCCAGTGCTCTTCGTTATTTGAACGGGTTACGGAACGGCCATAAAAAAGAAAGCAAATTTCTTACAATCGTGTTTTCGTTCAAAGTTGGCACTAGTATAGTTGTCATAGCTATTTTGCAAGAAATTTGCTTGTCTCCCGTAGTCCCAAAAATTATGACTGAAAATTGTTTTTATTCTTCACACAGTGTTGTTTTTCTGTTACTAGACCATATAAGCTATGTTTCTAACAGAAGGAAACTTAAAATATTCTAGTGTTTAATACTAAATAAATGTAAAGAAAACATGTCTTCTATGATGTAAAAATATGCAAAATGCGATTCGGTTTAATTTCACTTTAGCTAAGTATTTTGAAAAAAGCTTCTGGCAGAGACCTAGATAAATGCTATCCTAATACGAATAATACCATACTATGCTGAAGATATGCGCAAATTTCAAATGGTTATGGTATTACGTTTGTATGGGTAACTCGTACAGCTCAGAAGCCTTAAACGATTTGATTTTGATTTTTGTTTGACATTTTTGTAATTAATTCATGTCAAATATCTTAGGTATGTACCACAGTGAGGTCAGTGAGTGAAACCATAATATAAACTAACTAGCTGCGCCCCGCGGTGGTACCCGCGGATAATAGTTCCCGTTCCCGTAGGAATACCGGGATCAAAAGTAGCCTATTATTAAATCCAGGGTATAATCAATTCTGGTACCAAATTTCATTCAAATCCGTACAGCCGTTTGAGCGTGAAAGAGTAACAAACACACTTACACACAAACTTTCACATAGTGTGATATGGAACTAGACATTACAATAATGTAAAAAATCTTTACTTAGAATAGACTCACGTTTCATAAACCTGTAACATTGAATGTTGGTGTTATATAATACAGTTTCACATCTAGGAACTACTCATTATTAATAACCCATTAGAGGTGTATAGCAACATAGTAACTATAGGTTGTTAAGCGTTCATAGCCACAAATAGCTGAACGTAAAAACTAAACATCCGATCGCCGCAAGCAATTACCTCGACCGAGAGCTGAATTGCAGGCAAAGATCTCTAAATATTGAAATTTCGACCTTATTTTTAGATTCATACGTGTGACAATGCAAATACTCACCAGTCTGTTAAGTGGATAAAGTCGATAGGATAGGAATATGCAAGCCTAATCCATCACATTGGCAGCATCTCAAATGTAGACAAAAATAAATGAAATATGTTATCGGCCTATCGCCCGCGGCGTATACTGAAAGGTTAGGTACTTGATGTAGGTAATTAGTGCTTACCTGTGGCATTTTTTTTTGTTTATTTTGATTTTTTTTTTTTTTCAACCTACATTGTCCCACTGCTGGGCAAAGGTCTCCCTCAATTCTCTCCAACCATCTCTGTCCTTTGAGACCTCACACCAATCTCTCTCAAAAGCGTCGAGATCGTCTCTCCATTTTTTGTTTATATTGTATAAACTTTATAAGTAGGTGACCAAATACTCTTACCTATTTAAGAAGCGTTTCATGACCAAATTACCTAATAACTATTTAGGTGTATGTCTACTCTTGAGATAAGAACGACGAAGAACAAATTAAAGAGTATGATTGGATCACTAAAGAAAATCCTAGTCTAGGCCACAAACCGTCTTTGTTACCGTGGTTTTACAATTATATAATATGGTGATAGTGAAATAACGGGAGTAGAATCACCTAGCTTTTAAAACGTTTTAATGGAATCCCAATGGTGCTTTTCTTTGACTAAACTTTTCGTTTTTAAACTTTGAAACTTTGCTGTTTACCACTTTCATGATTTTCTTTGCAGCATAGTTATCTCTGTTTTCTCAAATATGTACATAAGTTGTAACGATGCTTTTGGTCACGTTACACGAATTCAGTTTTGGAGGTGAATTTGTTAGAATTTTTGGGCACTAGCATGAATTGGATTATGCTACACAAGTTTGCAAACATTGGTTTCTTTTGGCATTGACGTTATTTTGACACTGACAGTTCTATTTGCTTTCATGATCGATTGCTTGATATTGACATCCCTATCGATTGATTAAAAAAATCTGGACCTCTACCCCATCCTTGTTGTTTTTCCTTACTTTCCTCCTGGTCTGCAAAATGACGGACACATCTTTTTGATTACAAATTTGTTTAGCTGAATTAATCAGCCAATTTATATTAGAAAAACCATGTTGTGGTTTTAAATTTCGTTTGCAGTGGCTTTGTGCTTATGCCGGCCCTAATATTTTGAAGTTTTGGTGAGTAATTTTGTCTTTGGAATTTAAATCATTGTCACGCGTGAGTGATCGCATTTTTTATAGGAATTGTTTGCATTTTTCACAGATTTTGCAAGGGTTATCGGCGTAATGCACTTTTGAACATTATTTCCCGGTAAGTTCTTGACAATTGTTAGACATTCTACATAAATAATTACAAAATTCTAATTTCTGTTCTCAATTGTTTCAGTTATGAACGGGTTTTTTTTGTTTTACCTTTTTGTTTACCTTTTTGTTTTGACTTTTTGTTTTGCCTTTTTCTTTGGGCTTAGATATAACTTTATTTTGGTTAAATTTAACTTCTATCTTTCGTTAGGATTTAATTAGAACAACTTACTTATTGGAAACCCATTTGAGGAAGACTTCCAGTTGGGGTTTGCCTGGTTTAAATTTATTTAGATTCTAGTTAGAATTTACACATTACTTTGAAAATGTTTTCCTATAGCCTTCAGCTAATTTAACTTTAAACATTGGATTGCAATAACGACAGTCAACCACTTTTAAATTTAGTTTAGATCCTAGATACAGTAGATTGTAAGATCTATTGGTTAAAAATACATTTAGCTTCTCCGTACAAAACCTCCAATTTACAAGATTCAGATTTCCACGGGCATACATACTATTAGGCTTAATAAACTAAAATTGAAATTCATACCATCTTTTATTAGCCCCCCCCGGCCTTGTGATTAAAGGTTCGATATCTTCGTTGACTTATCCAGGTAGTTATTATTTTTATTAATTCAGGTAGGCATGGCGCCCGAGATTGTTTAATTTGTTTGTTAGATTGCCTACTTGAGCCTTTAGTTTTTGGTTAAAATAAAATTCCACACATTTAAACACATTATTTGTTTATTACAACATAACATTTTACATTTTTTTTATTTTTTTATTACAATTGACGCCAGCGTTCAGGGACTTTTAGTGGATTTCTGAAGCTTTGATACTGCTCGTTATTGCATCCTTTTAATTTAATTGTGTTAGACTAAGTGCGGTTTTGTTTAAAAATTTGGAACATTTGTTTGAAATATTTTTAATCAATGTGACCTTTTTTCACATTGATATTGTTTATTCTGCTTTGACAAACAACAAAATAATACAGTTCTACGGTTCATTTTGTATCCTCATTTATGGATATTTATGTTAAAAACTTATTTTGTAAAACAATATAATACCATTTGGTAATAATTTAAAATACATAAGCTTATTTTGTAAAACAATTTGGTGTGTTCTGCAAGCATTTAAAACTAAAAAACTTACTTTGTAAAACAATAAGTGTTTTTAACATTATATTTTTAATGTTTTCAATATTGAACTACAAAACTTTAAAACTTAATTTGTGAAATAATTTAGTGAATTTAGATAATTTTGTGATTTGGTTAAAACATATTTTGATATTTGGTGACTTTATTGTTAAACATTTATAACAAATTTGAAAAATAGTTTGATACGGTTATGACAATTTTGTGAGTGGTTACTGCAATCCTGGATTTGAAACTTAGAAAATACTTTTGACTTTAGAAAACTTTATAAGATAACTTCAACATTTAAAAAACTTTATTTAGGAAACTATAAACTTAAACTTTTGACTTTGAAAAACTTAAAAAAAAAAAAAAACTTTAATTTTGGAAACTTAACCTTTTGATTGCTGCGGTTTTTTTCAACGGTTTTCATCATGGATAAAGGAGTTCAATGTCCACCGATACCTGTTGATAAGGATAGTCGTGCTACTATTACTGAGCCTGAAGAGACTCATAGTCCTGTTTTGAATTTAACTGGAGTTCAGGATCCTTTTTGTACTGTTGATAGACCTGTTCACACTTCTTCTGCTTGTGCACCCAACTTACCTTCGTTCAACACCATGAATGATCAAATTAAAAAGAATTTGTCTTCTTCAAATAATAATTCAAAGCTACCTGACTTAAAAAGAAGTAAAATTGTTTTTGAAGGAAAAACTTGTGTTAGAGAGTTCATTGTTCAGGTTGAAGAGTACTTTTTGTACAAAAATTTTGATGAAAATTTATTAGTCGGTTCGTTTTCTGATTTGCTTTCTGGTTCAGCTGCTAAATGGTTCCGTGCCATTCGCATCGACATCGCTTCATGGCAAGAGCTTAAGGTTGCTTTACTCAAACGTTTTGACATACTTGAGTATGACTACTTTTTGGACCTGAATTTGATAACGTACTTTTTTGCTATCTTGATGATTTAATTTTAGTTAACAATAATTTTGAAGACCATATAAAGTATTTAAACAAAATTTATAGGATATTAAAAGATGCTGGTTTAACTGTTAATTTAAAGAAATGTGAATTTTGCAAGGATAGACTTCGTTACCTTGGTTATATTGTGGACAGTAAAGGCTTACACACTGATCCTTCTAAATTAGATGCTATTGAGAATTTTCCACGTCCTGAAACTGTTAAACAACTTAGAAGCTTTCTTGGCTTGTGTTCTTATTATCGTAGATTCATTTATAAATTCGCTGATATTGCTTCACCACTTACTAGATTGACTGCTGGTAGTAAAAATTCGAATAAATCTCTTGTTTGGAATGAAGACGCTGAAAAGGCTTTTCAAAATCTTAAAGTAGCTTTAATTTCATCCCCTGTTTTAATTTGCCCAGACTTTAGTAAACCTTTCTTTTTACATTGTGATGCTAGTTCTGTTGGAATTGGTAGTGTGTTGAGTCAAGAGGATGACAATGGAGAACAACATCCCATCGCATTCTATTCTAGATCTCTTAATAAATGTGAGCAAAATTATAGTACCACAGAAAGAGAATTATTAGCAATTTTAGATTCAATAGAACATTTTAGACCTTATATTGAAGGAATGGAATTTACAGTTATTACAGATCATGCTTGTTTGAAATGGCTTTTAAAATTAAACAATCCTAGTGGACGTCTTGCTAGATGGGCTGCTAGAATTTCTCAGTTTACTTTTCAAATTATTCATAAAAAAGGTTCTTTACATTTGGTGCCAGACGCTTTGTCTCGAATTGCTGTCTCCACAATCTTAGTTTCTTCTATTGAAATCATTGCACCGGATGATGATATTGATGATCCTTGGTATAAAAAAGTATTTATTAATTGTCAGAAATTTCCTAGTAGGTATAAAAATTACAGAGTTGATGACAAAATTTTATACAAATTCTGTAAGAATAAATTCAATCCTGATAGTAGATTAAATTGGAAAATTGTTATCCCTAAGGAACATATTTTGGATACTATTAAGTCAAATCATGATGATATTAATTCTGGTCATCTTGGTATTCATAAAACTTTAAAGAAATTAAAACAACATTATGTTTGGAACGGTATGTTCAATGATGTCCATAAATACATAAAATCTTGTGACATTTGTAAAGCTTATAAACATACTACGTCTCCACCCTTTGGTATTATGGTAAATCCTAAAAAAGTAGATCTTCCCATGGTTATGTTATCAGTAGACATTATTGGAATTTTGCCTAAAAGTTATTCTGGACATAAATATATTCTTTCGGTTGTAGATGTATTTACTAAGTATTGTTGGATATTTCCTATGATAAAAGCAACAACTTTAACCATTTGTAGATTATTTGAGAAAGAGATATTCCTTAAATTCGGTTGTCCTAAAATTATAGTTTGTGATAATGGAACTCAGTTTACTGCCAAATATTTTGTAGATTTCATGAAGAGTTACAATATAACAAAAATATTTTACAATACATTGTATACTCCACAAAATAATCCTGTTGAGAGATATAATAAAACTGTAGAAACTTGTATTTCGTGCTTTGTTAAAGAAGATCAACGCACTTGGTCAAAATTATTGCCTCATGTTCAATTAGCTTTGAATAATAGTGAAAATCTTGCTACAGATTTCACACCTAATTTTCTCATGTTTGGGAGAGAATTAATTTTTGATGCTTCTTTACACCGTTTTAGTAATTCTTTGGATAATTTAGATCAACTTGAATTTGGTGAAAGAAATTCTTATGCATTTTCTATTAAATCACTTAGTGATATTTTTGTTAAAGTTCAAGCACATTTGTTAAAAGCTTATAAGCGTAATGCGCGATATTATAATTTAGGGAGGAAAGTCATTTCTTTTGATGTAGGTGATATTGTTTGGAGGAGAAGTTTTGTTCAGTCTAATGCTCCTACCTATTTCTCGGCTAAACTTGCACCTAAGTTTATTAAATGCGAAATTATTGAAAAGATTTCTAACAACGTTTACCTTTTGAAAGACCTTAACAAAAACACTTCTGGTCGTTATCACGTTAAAGATATAATTAAATATTAAAAATTAGTTTCACACTTTTTGGCTTTTGACTTGGTTCTGTTATGTTGGTTTGTTTCGACTTTTGTAGATGATGAGTGTAGATTGATGTATGCTAGGATATAGTCGTTTGTATGAGGAAGAATGTAGGGATACCAAACTACTTAACTATTCCTTGAATTTAAAATTAAAATTTCTGATATTATCTTAGGTCATTTTGGTTTTTAAACTTTTTGCTTCATTCGTTATATTTTCAACATCGAAAGATCTTATGTACATTTTGTAAATTTTTGGAGAACTTTGTTTGTTGTTCTCAACATTTTTGTTTGTAGTCTTTTTGGACTTATATTTGTTTGGTCACTTTTTGTGTCATTTTTTGTCGTTTGTTTGTATTTGTCTGAATCCTAGATAAGTTTACATTTAAGGTTCTCGGACTTGACATTTTGGTACCACCCTGATTTGACATTTTTTGGAATTGTATTCCTACCATTTTTTGGAACGGTTCTCAGATTTTCCCTCTGGTTCTGTTAATTTTGTGGTATTGTGCCCGGAAAGTTGGTGGAGTTATGCCGATCACAATACGCACAACCATTTTTTCCAAATGTGACTGTGCCCGGAAAGTTGGTAGAATTGAGCCGATCACAGTTCATTTGATATTTTTTGCATTATTCACTCTTTTCCGTTTGAATATTGTACGTTTTTGTTTGTCGTGTTGTGCCCGGAAAGTTGGTGGAGTTGCGCCGATCACAATACACAAACGTTTTTTGTGTTTGCACATTCTGTTGTGTAGAACATATTTGCACTATTCACTCTTTTCCGTTTGAATACTGTATTTTTTTCCTTTTGTCGCATTGTGCCCGGTAGTTCGGTGGAGTTGTTCCGATCACAATGCACAAATGTTTTTGTGTTTGCACGCTTGGTTGTGTATAACATATTTTTTTGAAATCACATTTTTCCCATGTGAGAATCTACCTTTTATTTGGTACTTTTGTAAACTTCCGTACAGAGTCGGTGACGTAGGTGTCCAACCGCACTTAGATTGTCGGATTGTTAAATTGTTATTGCATGTTTTGTTGAACTTTTGTAACCTTCTGTACAGAGTCGGTGACGTAGGTGTCCAACCGCACTTCTTATATTATTGTCAGAATGGCCAATTGTCAAATTTTTACTGCATATTTTTTGTTATAAATTTGTAATGAAATTGTTATGATATCACTTCAAGTCGGCGACGAAAGTAGTCCAACCGCACTTCATGATCTTCTGAGGTCACTTGATAAAATTTCAATTTAAAGTTTCAATTTTTAAAGTTTTAAAATTTTCAAGCTTGAGTCGACGACAAGTTTTGTCTAGTCGCACTTTTACAACACTTTTGTTGAGTTTGTTATTTTACATGAACATTTTTAACTTTGTACTTAACTCAATTTTTGAAGAGTTCCTTTTTGTTGAGAGTTTATAATTTTCAAACTTGTCTTGTTTGTCTAACTTGTTTAGATCTTACCAAGATTTAGTATTTTGATAAATTTTGTGTATTTTTCACTTCTTGTTTTTCTAACATTCTTTGTTTAGATTTCCCAAGGTAGTAGAACTATCACACTTTTTTGTTGTTTTGTTTGATTTCTTTTTATAGAGTCTTTTGGTAGATTTATTTTTATAGAGTTCTTTTGTAGAGTCTTTTGTAGAGTCTTTTATAGAGTCTTTTTATAGAGTCTTTTGGTAGATTTCTTTTGTAGAGTCTTTTTATAGTCTTATATAGAGTCTTTTGGTAGAGTTCTTTTTATAGAGTCTTTTAGTAGAGTCTTTTTGTAGAGTCTTTAGTAGAGTCTTGGTAGAGTCTTTGTAGAGTTTTTGGTAGAGTCTTTGTAGAGTTTTTGGTAGAGTCTGAGTAGTAAATTTTTTTGAATTTTAGTGTTTTTGCCAATTTAAATTCTTATCTTTTGGGCATAAAAGAAAGAGTCCTTTCTTTTATTTTTTCGGGAAAGGATGTAATGTAACGATGCTTTTGGTCACGTTACACGAATTCAGTTTTGGAGGTGAATTTGTTAGAATTTTTGGGCACTAGCATGAATTGGATTATGCTACACAAGTTTGCAAACATTGGTTTCTTTTGGCATTGACGTTATTTTGACACTGACAGTTCTATTTGCTTTCATGATCGATTGCTTGATATTGACATCCCTATCGATTGATTAAAAAAATCTGGACCTCTACCCCATCCTTGTTGTTTTTCCTTACTTTCCTCCTGGTCTGCAAAATGACGGACACATCTTTTTGATTACAAATTTGTTTAGCTGAATTAATCAGCCAATTTATATTAGAAAAACCATGTTGTGGTTTTAAATTTCGTTTGCAGTGGCTTTGTGCTTATGCCGGCCCTAATATTTTGAAGTTTTGGTGAGTAATTTTGTCTTTGGAATTTAAATCATTGTCACGCGTGAGTGATCGCATTTTTTATAGGAATTGTTTGCATTTTTCACAGATTTTGCAAGGGTTATCGGCGTAATGCACTTTTGAACATTATTTCCCGGTAAGTTCTTGACAATTGTTAGACATTCTACATAAATAATTACAAAATTCTAATTTCTGTTCTCAATTGTTTCAGTTATGAACGGGTTTTTTTTTGTTTTACCTTTTTGTTTACCTTTTTGTTTTGACTTTTTGTTTTGCCTTTTTCTTTGGGCTTAGATATAACTTTATTTTGGTTAAATTTAACTTCTATCTTTCGTTAGGATTTAATTAGAACAACTTACTTATTGGAAACCCATTTGAGGAAGACTTCCAGTTGGGGTTTGCCTGGTTTAAATTTATTTAGATTCTAGTTAGAATTTACACATTACTTTGAAAATGTTTTCCTATAGCCTTCAGCTAATTTAACTTTAAACATTGGATTGCAATAACGACAGTCAACCACTTTTAAATTTAGTTTAGATCCTAGATACAGTAGATTGTAAGATCTATTGGTTAAAAATACATTTAGCTTCTCCGTACAAAACCTCCAATTTACAAGATTCAGATTTCCACGGGCATACATACTATTAGGCTTAATAAACTAAAATTGAAATTCATACCATCTTTTATTAGCCCCCCCCGGCCTTGTGATTAAAGGTTCGATATCTTCGTTGACTTATCCAGGTAGTTATTATTTTTATTAATTCAGGTAGGCATGGCGCCCGAGATTGTTTAATTTGTTTGTTAGATTGCCTACTTGAGCCTTTAGTTTTTGGTTAAAATAAAATTCCACACATTTAAACACATTATTTGTTTATTACAACATAACATTTTACATTTTTTTTATTTTTTTATTACAAAGTACATAAAATCACGCATTTTTTCCATGGCGGTAGCCAGAGACCACGGATCTCCAGTTACTACGATCCTGACCTATTTGCACTTTAGAATTTGGCGAATAATAAGTTTGTCAGCTACAAGAGAATCATTTGCATCTTCATAGCACTCAAATATATGCTATTGAAACAACACGGTGCGTTCATATTCCTTTGAAGTACCTACCTACTGTAATGCCGAGAGTGTGCTCTGCTTATTTCACTTGCCACTGAGTTTGTCTTTGCCAGGTCGATGCACAGTATGCTCTTATTAAAGAGCTTTTATTGAGAACCATGTGGGCTTGGAATGGGTTAAACTTATCTCATAGTGTTTAAAAGAATAAATATTATTACAATTTCGAATTGGTGGTGGTAAATTATTCCATCATTTCGTGGCAGCGTATTTAAAGGCACCGGGAATAACACATAGGTTACTTTTGATCACGGCATTCCCACGGGAACGGGAACTATCGCGGGTAAAACCGCGGGACGCAGCTAGTAATTAATATTTACTTTGGGCTTGAGGTAACAACCCATCGATGAAGTGTACCGTCAAGGTAAAGAATCGTTGAGGTAGAAGCCATCATTCGAACTAGAGTACAAGACCCCTGCATCCCCCTTTCAGGCGTAATGTTATGTTATGTAAAAAACATTTATTTGCTTCCAGGCATAGTGAACCGAGGGGACTCCTTCAGACGCCGTCGCTCCAGGTCCGGGAGCCTCGCCCCCGCGTCTCCAGCTCAATCAGCTCCAGAACCAACAGAGCGCAGGCCCGTGGCCCTGCACAGAGTGGCCATGGTTGGAGCGCCGGGTGTTGGCAAGACTGCACTGGTTAGCCAGTTTCAGACGAGCGAGTGCATCAACGCGTATGATAAGGAGAGAGGTAAGATTAGAATGTGACGGCACTAACGGTCATAGGTTGTTGATTCACCTTTATCAGTTGCTGAGCAAACGGAGATGTCGTAGTTGCTATGTTTGAAGCGCAAGGAGTTAGGAAGACTAGAAGTTAGCCAGTTTCAGACCAGTATAGGCCATAATTCTTTTCAACCAAACGAAAGTATCTAAAACAAATATTTTCATGATAACCTGTTGTAAACAAAAACACACTTATCACTCATTCATTATCCATCGAAAGGTCGTGTAAAATATGAATAACAAACATAATAAACAAAATGAGGTTCTACATTAGGTATGCATCGTAAATTGGGCTTTAAGTTCGTTTGAAAAATGAGCAGGGATCACAAACATTTTTGTCAAACTATGAATATATTTTAGGCACCTTGCAGACAGAGCAACTAAATCTCTGATTTTCAACAACTTGCAACTCACAACTAAATGTGAATGATGACTGCCACTTATTAGAAACAACGCAGACTGGCAACAGCAACTCTGGCTGGTGATTTCAGTGATAGATCAAAATTTTTATGTAGTTGCTTTTCCGGTAAATTGGGGCAATTTGCAAATGGGAATTTGTAGCTCTTACCTTCACAATGTCTAGTTACTGTTTTTTTTACAAATAACTGATGCAAATGGATGTAGAAAGACTAAAGTTGCCTAGTCTAAGGAGAATCTGTGAATAATAACATTTGAGCAACGAAAGAAAAACCAATTCTATTCGTTCATATAGCAATAAAAATAAGGGAAATATATTTATATTTAAATATAACAATGTCGTGTCACCAAAATTGGATTGAGACGTTATCAGACTGTGTAATCAATTTGGGGCAGCCTTTTGAAGGCGAAAGCGACCTATCGTGAAAGAACGTTAGGTTGTGCGTCGGGGCTTAATATCGTTAAGCCATGGAGAATATTGGAGCTTGGGTGGCTTATAACATAAGGGCTTAAATACTTTTTTACAAATTATTATTCTGCTACATGGCCATTTGGTGGCTCAGCTGCAACCATTCCTAAAAACTAATTTTTTTCATATTTTTTATATATTTTGATTTTTTTAAGTGTTTGAATAATCGCTTAATAACAACTCAAATTTACCTTGACCACAGATAAAAGAATACTAGTACCTTGACTAAAAGCGGGAATTAGCCAGTTTAATAAACATATAACTATGTAGGTACTTTAAAACCAATTATCCAGTATCTCACTAGAGCGTGTGCATGCAAAAACTAATTAGTGGCTTGAATAATAAATGCTTCCTCTCAGGGGTGTAATCCAAGTAATTACAAAACGATACAAAACGTTTAGATTCACCCCCTCACTATATTATTTACGGATCACTAGCATCCGCCCGTGGCTTTGCTCATTCCTTTATAATGTGTTAAAGTTAAAATATTGAAATTACCATGCAAGTTTTCGATTAGCTTAAAAATAAATAAAAATCATATCCTCCTAAGCCCTCGCACTTATTTTTTGGAAAAAAATTAAACATGTCGCGAGTCCTTGCTTCGATAAAACACGATCTCAGAGGACGGATGTCTCAAAAGCTGGCCATATTGTATGTCAAAATCTCTTGAAAAATATGCAAAAGTAAAGACTAACTTCCTATTTTCAAAATTCAGGGCTAAATTCAGATATAACTCACACACAAAATAGCCTAAATGTACAATGCAGTCAAATTATAAAAAAAACAGCTAGGTATGAATTGACTGAGTTACTTAATTTACAAAACGTTTGCTCTCAAACTTAGTTGTTCGTAACTGTGTAGTTCAGCTGTAACTGTGTACTTTTTTAGTTTCCCTCCAGCCCAGCAACAATAATGTTACACTCCGCTACCGTAGTCGCTGTTGCAATCTGTGTCCAGAGATGAATTGAGAAGGTTAAAAGTAGGGCAGACGTCTGTTTAACTCTTCTTAGACAATAAGGCTTATTCCGTGCTTCGGAGGGCACGTTAAATTGTCGTTCCCGGGCCACTTGGCCACTTGCTCATACGAACGAATGAACGAGGCTGTTTATTTACGTAATTGCTCAACCAACAGCACGTAGGGTACGCGCTGATCGTACGTCGTAGCATTTACAGCTGTACGCGCGTAATAGACCCATCAGTCACCATCAGTGGATGGAATTACCTACTATTTTCTACATCATATTTTGTATATTTTTCTACATAGTTCAATGAACGATGCTCCCGTTAATGACTTATGAAAACGAAAAACCATAACTTTAAAGTTTTAATAATGTGTCTTTGAAATGTTTTATAAAAATTTGTCCCAAATCCCTATTTTGGCACACAGAATGTCTACTTCTTAAATGGGTAACTGTATTGAAATGTCTCTTACACTACACGCAATATTTCAAGCCTTACTCCGAGCCTGTGTCCCGCGCTACATTGCACTGAAACTTAATTAAGGATGCAAACACTTTTTGTTCTTAAAAATGGGGACGCGATGGGTTTTTCGAAGCGGGATCGATGATAGATTATGGTCAACACTTTTACTGCCACCTCATTTTCATTACCTCATTTTTCAAAGAAACGCCTTAGATTTAATTATCTGTAAGTAATGTTATTCTAATGTAAATAAATAAATAAATATCCTTGGACATTCCACACGACGTCATCTAGTCCCAAGCTAAGCAATTTAATGCTTGTGTTATAATTATAATTGTCTTAGAGTGTCAATTCCCATGCATTTTATTTTTCGTTTCTATTCGATTGTATATCATGTAACTTGGCTAGGGGGCAGGGCAGCAACCTAGATTTATTTAAGATGATCTGGGGCCGTAGCACCACCTATTAAAAGTAATATTACTGTAATGATTACAGTTTTCTTCTTCTAAGAAGTTTGTAATTCAGAAATTCTTCTTCTATTTTAGTAAACTGTCAGGAAATAACATTACAGTAATATTACTTTTATTAGGTGGTGCTACGGCCCCTGTTATCTTCACTTATACTGCTGGGTGTAGGCCTCCTCCAATGACTTATTTAAGTATTTTAAACCGAAATAATGTTACACATGCGAAATTTGGTGAATGTTTTAGATAATAGATGGAAATGCCATGAGATACAATCTCCCGTTCTGTTTAAGGTTTTAATAAAACTCACAAATGAAGCCCTTTCTTTGTATCGGGTGAGTGGTAATTAGCGAATTTTGCAAAAATGCCGTCACTCTAATTAAAACGGAAAGCTTCAGTCCCTAACAGCGCCTTTTCCTGTAAATTATTAGACAAAATATTTTAACCAAAATGCAAAAACCAATTTAAGATTTTTTTTCGTTCGCAAAACTTCTTTTTGCGATATATATTCAGTTGATTATAATTTTGAGTTTTTCTGTTTTCAAAATTTCAAATCTTTGGCAAAATATGAATTTGTTATGAATATTTGATGAAATTTTAAACTCATCATTGAAGTTAAAGATATTTATTTCAAAAAGCTTGCAACTAAACAGACAGTTTGTAAATAAACAATAAACATTTATATTGAAGATTTTCGTCTTAACACGAAAAATCTTCTTAGATCGCACATTCTTATGATCTAAGTTAGTTGATTGCGAGAACCTAGGAGACAGGTCAAAGGCTTATCCAAAGCCTCATGCCATTGCACTAATACCTAATTTCAGCCAGCAGTGCCGTAGCAAAGGGATATTAAGGCTTGCCAAGCAATATACCCCCAGGGAGTAGCGCCATAAAACATGCGGGATAGCGAGAAACGAATATAGGCGTGTTTCAATTACGCCATCTATCCACTGAGGCGAGTGATGCGGTGGGACATGACTTAAATTTTATTGGAGCTAGAAGTACAGCGGCTTTAATACAATTTATTAGATTTTACAACGATCCTTAGATGACTGAACTGGTTCTTATTGTTTTGTAAAGCTATGTAAATATGTAGTAGTTAAGTTTCTGTAAATACATAATATTTATTAGAATAGGCATTGTCTTAGGCGTTGATCGTGTCCTGCACGATAGAAATGAATCACGCCGTAATTGGTTTTCTTCACAAAAAAAATCTTTACTTCTTTGTATTTATATACGCAAGGAGGTCATTAACGTTTCTTAGAAGTCTAGGCCCAAAAGTAAAAAAAAAGTTCGAACTGAGTAACAATAATATCGGCTTTTTGGCGGGAATTTGAGAAGTCATGGTTGTCTATTTGTTTTATTTTCCGAAACTTGTGTTTTAGCGAATGTTAATGTGTAATAATGGTGGATTATTAACTGTTGAGTGTTCGTGAAACGACATAAGTATGGGCAAATGAAACAAAACTGGATAACATTGCATTTCGAGTTCTCACACGAAGTCCGTGTGATGCTTCAGTAAAGCCCCACATCTTTACTGAGGCACAAGGGAATGGGTGGGATATTATGTATAAGTACCTATGTATCTTATTATATAATTTGTATTTGTGTACCTTTATCTCTTAACTTGAATTATAATAGAACATGATAGTGGCTAAATGCACAAGCCGTGCGAAGCCAAAAACAAAAAGAAAAAAAAATCAATATTAACACTTTTTTTTTTGCTGGCCGGCACTTTGACTTTTGGGCCCAAAATGAATGACCTACTTGACTTACTTGACAACTGTTTAAAGCCTAAAATTAAAGTTAAGCGTACTACCCGCTACGGTTAAAGCCACACATAACGCGTCCTATGTCGAGAACAGTAAACTCAATCAACATCCCACCGACATCCGACCCAGATCGCCTCATTGACTTTTTTCAAGATTAGGATTACTCATTCAACAACCCATCGTCCATATCGATTTTGTATCCATTTTATAAAGATAAAGATCATTTATTTTATGTAAATATGATGATAAAACTGTGTATAGCCGCAATTATCGATTTCGGTGTGCAAAGCGAGAGAAATGAAATGAAGAGAGTTTATTTACAATCCGTATCAATTTAATTAACGCCCTTTTCTTCGTGAAAAAAGTTTGGGTAAGATGTAAGATAAAACTTAGCCTGTACCTATAAAATACTTTGAATTATTTTTAACGCTTTTCAAGTTTTACTACCTTCTCTTTTACTGTCTTTCCATTATTTTTTTTTTTGTCTGTTGTACTGTGCCTTGTGTGGAAGCCAGTATTTTTGTACGAGTTTAGAACGTTTTTTGAAAGGGCAGCACAGGTAAAAACGCGTAGTGTATAGGCTCCTAACTTCCATTGATAGGCCTTCGTGTCGCGTCACAATTCAAACTCGGGACTCACCGAAGTTCTATTCGACTTTTATCGAACGTTTCTTTCACTTTGTCATTTTTCAATTTCGTGATCTGAATACTCGAATTTTTATTTTTAATTACTTCATTTTTTAATTATGTAGGTATACATTGGGTATTTATCGCTAGTTTTAGTTTCGTTTTTTTTTTTAGTTTTGAAAGTAAAATGTATATTTTATCATTCATTAAACATTTTCAATTGGATCACAATATTTCACGAAGAAAATGGCCTAAAAGCCTCCGACATGGTTGACATGGCTCAATATCATGCCAAAATTATTATCACATGCAGTTATTATGTTAGGCATTACAGTTAGTAATTTCTTTTAATTACTTAGTTAGAGCATCTAAAC
This sequence comes from Xanthorhoe designata, assembly GCA_963582015.1. NCBI lineage: Eukaryota > Metazoa > Arthropoda > Insecta > Lepidoptera > Geometridae > Xanthorhoe > Xanthorhoe designata. The sequence continues at coordinate 10,448,863 of OY757045.1, forward strand.
ATATTTATAAATAAATAGTATTTTTTTTATATAACTTGTTTTTAATACAGACCGGTGACATTGTTTTTTTACCCGGATGTCTGACAAGTCAATAGAGTTATTTATTCGCTCGTTAAGCCATGACGGAGGCCTTTAGGCGGCCTAAAAACTCCGTCCCCAGAGTTGGCCACTTGCTTATACGAACGAACGAACTATTAGCTAAACAAAAGTATAAAGCTAGTAGTTTCTTATAATAATAACAAAAAGAAAACCGGGGAAACGTTAAATAAAAATAACAACGAAGATTCCAGAAAAGCCGCAAGCCAGTGAAATAGAATTAAAGTCTTTATTCTTCTGATCGCAACGAGTAACTTAATATCGGGAACACCTTTATTGCGAATCTTATATTTCGTTTAAATTGTGTTATTTCCCGTAAAGGTCACCGCCCACTGTGTCGAAGAGCCTGCACGGGCACTTAACAGACACGAAATCCATCATGGCCCTGGACTTATCTCAATAAAAGTGTATGGGTAATTCTTAGGTTATTTTTTTTAAAGTATTAGATACTATTTATTACATTAAAAGTAGTAAGAGTTGGCCTTACTCGTACGAAATTACTTTTTTTACTTTCCGATTAGATGACGCTGAGAATATCCATTACTTTTAGTATACATTTTCTACGGTCATAGCACATTACGGTGTAATGGGCGAAACCTTAACTAGACAGTCTTTCGAGCTTGTAATTTATATCCTTGTTCAAAATTAATTCTGCATTTTTCCCTTGAACTTTTAATATAGCAACAAAAGAATAGAAACCAGACTTTTTAGGCTTGAAACTTCGTGAGGTAAAAGTTTGGTTTTTAAAAGACAATCACCTGTGGGAATATAATGTTCTGTATAAGTTTTTTTATTAGAAGGTATTTTTAGATCCCTTGAAGATAGTCTTAGGGGGTAGTCAGAGGTATGTCTAAATACTTTAAAAATCTTTATTTCATTTTGATTATACGAGTAGTAAATATAGTAATAATTTTAGTATCTACCAAACTAAGTTTTGCAACTAAAAGCTAGTGCCTTCCCGTTGATAAAAAAAAATAGTATTAATATTAAAACAAATAATACAAATATTTGCAGATCATGCAAACATTTGTCCCGCGGCGGGGAGCGAACCCGCAACCTCTGCGTCTCAGGCGATTACATGCTAGGTGATTCTATTGCTTGTTCAAAAGCGACTCTCAACTCCCAATACACCATGAAAAGAACACAAGTGTGGAGCTAGCTTATTTTTACAGTGATCCCTTAACAATCTAAATAATCGTGATCATGTTTTATTTCGCTTTCAATAGGATAACATCGGTATTAAACCGCGGCATTTCATGAATAAGGTTAAAAGCATCGATTAAACGAGGTCAATGCACCCTGCATGCACCTAAATGCTAACAATGTCTGCCATCAACACATCAAGTGGCGCGCATGACACTGTCTACGCCAGCACGCGACGTATTTAGGCCTTGTGTGCACTGAGATTTCTTATTGATTTAGTATTATTGTCATAGAAATGCATAAAATTGATATATTTTTGCAATACATTGGGTTGTGAAGAACTAATGCTTTATTCTGTATATACAATCTTGTATAGTTTTATAAATATCTTCCTTGTCATGTGGAGTCGTTACAAGCCAAGCTCATCGAACTACACGGGCCTGCAAAACTAAGTTTCACACTTTTTAAGTTGCAATAACTTTTAAGCAAAATATCTAATCGAAATAAAGAATTTAATTTTGTATTATGTAGTCGGTAATCTTCTTTTAAGTAATTGCTAAAAAAAACTTTAAAAACAAACATTATCAAAAATCAATTATCAACATACGGAGTTACACTACAAATACCTACATTTTTTTTTGTTTTTGTTTTCCAATTTTTCTTGATTGATAAGTCTTATCAAAGTAACGAGTTATTAAAAATTTATAACACGTAAAAACTACTTATTACATATCGTGCCAGAATGGCATGTCTCTAATGTTCGCTGATATTATAGAACATACGATAGGTTGTGACATCGCTTTATAAATTTACAATGCTACCCGGAATCAGTTCAAATTAGTTTGAACTAGAATACTTTGCCAGAATACTGGGTATTCAGAAAAAAAAATGAAATATGATCAGTATGATCACGACTGTATCCCGGGAGTGGTAGACATTTCTTTCAACTTAGGCAATTTTTAGATCTTTTTGAAGATGTCTAAGGGGGTAGTCAGAGGTATTGTCCAAATACATTCATATTTGGTACATGTCCACTTTTTGCAGAAGTTAACTTTCCATACGTGACAGGTTGCAAACCCATCGACGCTATTAGAGAGCTAACGGTTTCCTCACGATGTTTTTCTTCACCGTTATAACCAGAACTCAGAACTGGGTATTCAGAACCAATAAAAAAGAGACCCAAGCTAAGCAAATGCTTGTGTTATTTATAATAACTACATAGATGACTGATATTCTACATAGATAATTCTTTTTAAGTTATTCATGTTCTTTTTTTGTCCAAAATCGTTCAATTTACCGTCACTTTTACTATGTTTTCCTCTAGACAAAGAGCAATTTATTCTTTGAAATTGCCTATTTAGTCCACAATAGATTCATAATATGTCCAGACAAGTAGGTTACTTACTAGATATGCCTTTTAAGTATAAACAAGTATAAATAAGCGAACTAAATTGAGAGTATTTCCAACACTTAAAGTAAATCGGATTTCTCCGTGAGTTTTTTCAAGCATTGCATTTATAAAACGTACGCAGGGGAACATTTTTAAATAAATTCCCGACATTCATTTTCCATGTGAGTTGGAAATGCATATGAAGTGCAGAAAAGAAAGCAAATAATAAAACAGTACTAACTAAAGATTAAGTTTTATACAAAGTGTACCTATGTATGCAATTATTGCTCTGCTACGTACCTTACAAGAAAAAGGCATTATGTAAATGTTTCATTATAATTATCATGTAAATGGTAGGTACCTTTGAGAATGGACTTACCTAGAAACTGGCGTACAATCACAGATTTATGCTACTTCCAAAACATACATGAAAATTACATAAGTACCTACCTGTAAATAGAAACAATGTCCTAATATGTCCCACGTGATATCATTCATAGTCTACTCGGCAGACTTTCCATCATATCCGGCAAATTACGAAGTAATATTTTATAATTTATTATAAAAATTTATTATCTTTTGTAACAATCCTTGGGTGGCTCAACGGTTCTAATTGTATTTTGTACAGTTATGTAAATATGCAGTAGGTAGTTTAGTCTCTGTAAATAAAGTATTTATGATATTAATTTATTTATTTTCATCTTTCGTTTCAGATGTGGACGGATCCGAACAGAAGGTGTCGATACTGCTGAACGGCGAGGAGTCAGAGTTATACTTCGTTAATTGTACAAGTACAAAGGTAAGAATTTTAAATAATTCACAGGGAATTTGCAAGTTTGTTGTAACTTTCCCAGTTCTTCTAAGTGTTTTCTGGAATTACATTGAGTGACTTGTGACAATGACAAAAGGGGGGTTAACGCCAGTTTACCATAGTATTGGATACTGTCCTCGATACCGAGTCAAGTCATATCCGCGCTTGTTTGTGTCAACGTCCATCATTGCGATAATTAATGGTATTTCCCGTTTGTGTGGCCCTTAGTATTAAACTTGTCGTGCAAAGGATTTATATTTATTCAAATAGCATTATAAACTAATCCAAAACTATTTTCCTTATAACAGGAAGAAATAGAACGAGCAGAGCCTCCAGACGCCTTCGTTGTGATTTACTCCGTGGTGGACAAGGCGTCTTTCCAGAAGGCGGAACAGGAGCTGGCCAGATTGCTGGACTGCGAGATGCTGAGGGCACGGCCAGCAGTGCTGGTGGCCAACAAGATAGACCTGGCTAGAAGCCGCGCTGTCTCCACACAAGGTGAGATTAAGACTGCTCAATGAGTTGGAAATTTGGAATATAGGTATGTTTTAGATGACGCAACCTCCACGCAAGGTGAAGATCGCAGACTGTAGAATGGTGGTCAATGGTCAATGGGTGAGGGCTGCTGAGCGGTACATCAGGTGGTTGGAGGGAGTGGTCAAGAATAAGACGGGGTAGCTCGGGAGTTGGAAATTTGGAATATAGGTATGTTTTAGATGACGCAACCTCCACGCATGGTGATGATCGCAGACTGTGGAATGGTGGTCAATGGTCAATAATGGGTGAGGGCTGCTGAGCGGTACATCAGGTGGTTGGAGGGAGTGGTCAAGAATAAGACGGGGTAGCTCGGGTACCTATATCTCATCAGAATAAGAATCAAAGCTGATGTGCTGATGTGTAAAAGAGTGACCAGGACCAGAAACCACACGAATCTCTAAAAATGGTATCGGTTTGATACATTCTGCAAAATATTATAAAAGTTTACATAATTATAATGTAGAGGCAAAATTTAAATGGTTATGGAAACGGACTTCAATTTCGTAAGTGGAATTTCCTCCACTCTATTGGTACATTTCTATTCATAACTCCTAAGGTCCTCGTCAGATCCTCAAATAAATTCAAAATTCAAATTCAAATTCATTTATTCAGAAACAATCTCAAAAATCGTGTTTGAAATTGTATTAAAATAATAACAAATTACAAAAATATACAAAACAATAATTATAAAATTCAGTAATGTCACACGCAAACAAAAAAAAACAATTTCCGGTTAGCTAAAAATAAAGTAATAATAATAATTGCTGCTTATTATATGTTCATTACCTATCATGTTCATCCTAGGAAACGATCGAGAAAGCGAAGCTACTAAAAAATACCTACGCATTGAAATATTCGAATCTGTGGTAAATTAGGCGCCCTGTTTTTCGAGGCTATTTTACAGGCCGTATTATCTAAATAAATACAATTACCAAAGTCTGATGTCACTTTGCCAAGCCTCCTCGGATCTCCCTTATAATCCGACCAATTGATTTCCCAGCGGCGAGCTTGATGCTCTACAAACTTTTAATAAAGAACTTATTAAAGATATATTTTTATACACTTGTCGGACGATGAGACTTTGAGTAGAATAAGATGAAGAAAAAAGCAACCGCTTAAAATTAAAAAAAAAACAAAGATGTATTGTGTAGTATGATTTCATATCAATATATATATACTCATTATTTAGCTATTTGACCATATTGTTTTATACTTAGTCAACTTCCTCGGGTTTGCTCTTGTAGTAGGTGTTACAAAGCATCTTGAAGGTTTAGCACCACATCTCTAAACTCGAAAAAATCCTTATCAAAATGCTCAGTGTGCCTTTACCTATTAACCAACTCTGCCACGGAACCCCTGAAATACTGAACTAGGTACTTGTTGATTTACTTTGTTACTGAAATACTTGTGATTAAAAAAATCATAAAAAAACGCTTCTAATTTCAACCAAATTATGTTTTTGTGAATTGTTTTAGTTTGTGTGTGTCAAGTAAATGCTTTTTCTTTCTTTCTTTCTTTCAACCAAACTTATACCATTTTTCTTCAACAGACGGCAAATGCCTAGCCTGCACCTACAAAGCCAAGTTCATAGAAGTCTCCGTGGGCATCAACCACAACGTAGATGAGCTCCTAGTCGGCATCCTTCACCAGATCCGGCTGAAGAAGCAGCAGTACTCAGCGGAAGGAGGCAGGGAATCCTCACCGGCCCATTGGTACAAATCCAGGGGTGTCGTTCGAGCAAGCATGAAGGCCCGACAAATGTTCACCTGGATCTTCGGCAAAGAGGATTCTAAGTTTAAAAACTGTGAGAATTTTCATGTTCTGTGAGTAGAGAGTGACGGGCCTGTGTTTGTGTAGGGACATGGACCTTGCGGGCCCGGGTATACTAAGCTTGATAAGGGTTGGAATAGACTGTCAGTTTTGTGGAATTTAATGGGGGTAAAGCGAGACAGAGACAAACAACAACAATATGTAACAAAATAGGTGAGAGCGAGACAGAGATAACATAATAAAAGTTATAAAATATAGAAGAGGTCGCGCCACAAAAAAAGAGCGCTGGCTGTCAAACTGCGCAGTGGATAATGATTGGTGTAGAGGTTGTGCGGCGCACTTCATACCATTGATTTAGCGAGTGCTATTGGTTCGACAGCGAGTGAACACAGGCACAAACATACCTCCGCTACTTCCCCTTAGCGCTCTTATTTACGTGGCGCGACCTATAAATTAGGAAAGAAGTTTAAGAACTAATGTGTTGCATTAGGATCAGATTAAAGTATTGCTCTGTCATGTATCGCGGTCCTCTCTTGTCTCGGTAGCATACCAAAGAGTATCGTATGACAGAACTATTAGTCAAATCGAAAATAGTGAGGGCGGGATTTGAGATAAATATACGGCTGTAGTTTGTCTGTCTGTTTTTATAAATGAATGCATGTAAGTATTTTATTAAGTATTATCAATATTATAATTGTTTTATAATATTTAGGCTATTTATTTAATTTAGGCTTTATGTCTGAACGCAAATCTGGTCGTTTTTTATAATTTGTAAGAATTCTTCATTGAGATATAAAAATGCGGTCATAGAATAAATTGGTGTGTGCCAAATTGAGAGAATTTAAAACCTAACGTACTTATTAGTCGATAAGTTTGCTAGGATAATAATAATTGACGAGATAAAACATATATTTTACCGCTTTTCTCTAAAAATGGTATTAAATAAAATGTTTAAAAACAGTACCTATTATAAAAAAATCCGCTTAATGTATCTATTTGTAATTAAATAGCTTAATATATCACAAAATACAATATTTGGACCACTTAATAGCAACATATTTACGATCATAATCAAATTTGAATTAAGAATTAATAAATGTTGTTAAAAACGCAATAAATAGTTATACACCAATTTACAACGTAGAAAAGTATAACATTGGTGTCAATTCAGATGTCGCAAAAACAAAACAAACCTAATTTGACAGCACCAAAAATGTTGCCGTCCCTTTCATAACGATCAAAATAAAAAAGGATGGCATCAAATAGTGTTGAAAATTAGGTTAGTTTAGTTTTGCGACATCTGAATTGACACCATTGTAGGTACTGTAAAACTATAATAATCTATACCTAGTTGTTTATCATTAGTAATTAATTGTAAAAATTACGAATTTCAAAATTAATTGATGTTGGTTTCGATTATAATCTGTTGTACGACTGACTAAATAAATGTATAATGTAAATTACATAAAAAAACCCCCCAAAGCAAATGAAACAGTAGCTAAAACTACTATCGAGAGCTTTCCAACAAAAACTGCATCAAAATCGATTCAGTTGTGATACAACAACAACAATCTACGGAGGTTATAAATTAAAAAACTCTTTTCTTTTTTTATTTAAATCTTTTGAATGGAGTTTTTAATTAACCATACATCAGCCAGACTATTCGAAATTTAAAATATAGTAAAATTTGAATCTAGTAAAGTTGGCATGTTTGTGGGAGCAGATTAGACCAAATCTTTCTGTTGACTAAAATTGTAATTATGAGTAAACTTATTTAATTTTTCCCTGATTGCTAACTATGCAGTATCGATAACTAAAGAAAAGTAAGAACTTTACTTCAAAACATTAATTTAGTTATTCAGTCGAACAACAGAATCACCGGCATTATATCTTCGTACCTATCCTAGTTAATATTATTTTTTCGAGATCGGAATTTTCTGAAAATCTACGAAGTTAGTATACATTCCATATTATTATCATGGTATCAAGCAGAGACTAAGTACTTTCGTAATTCAAAAACATTTACACAGACAAACTAACAACTACAAATTCTTTTATACCTTCATGCATTTAAAATCCTTAAAAAAAATATCTAGAGCTGGTCAAATTTATCATATCTGTATAAATATTACGAAAGCATTTTTTCAGTAGATAAATAAATTTCCTTGGACATTCCACACGGCGTCATCTAGTCCCAAGCTAAGCAACTTAATGCTTGTGTTATGGCAACCAGATGACTGATATACTACATAGATTTTTCGGACGAACGAAAGGATCGAACCCGCAACCTCCGCGTCTCAGGCGGGCCTTCACCCACTGCGCCACAGAGGTCGTCGAAATAAATTGTAAAATGCCGAAAATGATGCCGTGTAAAATGTCCAAAATATATTTATTTATTTATTTAGTAAACCTAATGACACAAATAATATACTGGACGAATTAAATGGATGGAGTAATTAAAAAGAAGCTCAAAAGAGTTACAACTAACCCGCACTATTTTATGAAAGATACATTATGCACACGACATCTTAAAAGAATCTTAACAACCCAAACATCAAAGAGATTCACACTTCCCAGACATTTCGTTTTCAATGCATATGTACGAATATTATTCGATATTGTGAGGGAAGATGCAATAAATACACCCAAAAATATAAAACTAAAATGGTTATAATCAAAAGGGTTTCATCTCAAATCCCTCACCGGACTCAAGTGTGTCGCTGGTTGCCAGTCGGATTTTCAATTTGATGGGGACTATCCGCATTGTGTGAAGAGTGCGGCAATACGACTTACCATGGGAAAAAAAGAGACGTCATTTTAATAGGTACCAAATTGCATAAGCAGGTAGGTATGTTTTTCTGCGTTATTTATGTCAAAGTAAAGCTCGTTTAAGAGCGGTCAACCCGACTCACTTTTCATACAAACGCTCGTACGTGATTATGCCGTTGTAACAGATCTTTATTTTAAACTTTTGGACTAATATGTATCTTGTGCACTATATCTAGGTTTCTATCGAAACTAAAAATCAAAATTTTGAGAAACAAATTCAGTGTAAGCTTCCAAAAACCTGCTTTTAGCATAAATTTTACCTGAACTTTGGCCGTTCATAATGTACTCATAAATTGTAAAAGTAAAGAAAATATTGTTATAGAAACCTTGCAAATGTTATGGAGATTCTAAATGACAAATATTTATTTTACAAACTTGTAAGGCTTACTGAAAAACACGTATTTCCTGGAACACTTTTTATGAAATTTCCGCACACTATTTTTCCAGTGAGCGAGTGAGCGGCGAAAGTACCTACTGAATGCCGAGCGCTGAGGCACTATATCTCTCTTTTAGCTTTGCTTCTTTTTCTAGCATTGCGCTGGATGAAACTACAAGCTTTTCAGCTATGCCCGCGTCGATGATAGACGCATCGGGAAGGGCCACCTTAAGGACAAATTGTTGTCTTTTAGTTTGGACATTTAAACTTGATTAGCTTTATCAATTATCAATTAAATAGTTGCTTAATCTGCTGAAATCTTTTTTTTATGACATGATAAATAGTCCAGTTGAATTTAATTTTAGAACATACCTATAAGCGATGCAATAATAAAAACCTACTTAAACTCAAAGTTGACGTCTGCTCTGGAAAATTCAGAAAAATACCATTTTTGTAAGTGACTTTACTTGTCATAATTTTGACTTACAATATTTATATTTATTTATTTTTAGCCGAATGACACACAGCTGGGACTCTTTGACGGGAATTCGAGATGTCAAGTTGTCTTTCTTGTATTATTTTCCAAAACTTGTGTTTTAGCGAATGTTAATGTGTAATAATGGTGGATTATTAACTGTTAAGTGTTCGTGAACGTACATAAGTGTGGGCAAATGAAACAAAACTGAATATCATTGCATTTCGAGTTCTCTCAAAAAGTCCGTGAAAAGCTTTAGTAAAGATCCCACATCTTTACTGACGCTGATTATGACATGACTTTGACTTGACTTTACTAATTTGAATTATTTTGACATGGTAGTGGCTAAATGCGTGGCAAAAGCCGGCGAAGCTAAAATAAAGAAGAAGAAGAAGAAGACACACAGCTGGGCAAAGGCCTCCCTCTTTCCTTCTTGGACAATATTAAAAAAATAAATCACTGCAAAATAAAGCAAGTAACTACTCAAAAAATATGGCTTGTATACTATAGCTTAGCTTAAGGACGTGGCAATTTGTTGAAGAGACGAACAGGTCCAAACACATTGGAGCGTCCAACGACACGTCGCAAAATTCCAATCACGTTTTTTATTTGCAAATAGATTGTCCAATCCCTTGGGTCCACAAAATCCTTCCAGTTAATCCCTATGACAAACGTAATAACTTATTATACTAATTAACTTCAAGTAATAGCAATTTCTCTTTGAATAGATTTATGAAAGAATGTTTAAACGAAAAATATCTTAAGGTTAATTGTTATTATACTCATATCATAAGTCAACTTATCGCATGTTTGGTAAAACATTGGCGTAAATTATGTTTTATTCTAAGAGCTCTGCCTCATTGAGATATTGTATGGTACCTAACTCACTTGGCGACGGTTTGGCGACCACACATTTCTATATTAACTGCTTGGATACGTAGCCGGCGACGTCGCCATGGCGTCTCAATGAGGCAGAGCTCTAAGAGTAAAAATTATATTGAGTTTAATAGAACGAATAAAAAAATATCCAATATTTCCACTGATGACGTGATGACACGATGGTGGTTTTTTCAGCTAACCTCTTTCGATATTACAAAATTTGTATTGAATTTATTTTTAAGAATGTATACTTAATATATTTTATTGTCATTTAGTTAAGTATCTATCAAAAATACCAAATATGCGATATACAAGTGTACATATGAATTAAAAGCCAATGCAAATGGATTTGAAATGTATTTAAAGTGTTTTTGTCCGTGTATTTTATTGTAAGTTAGTTGTTTTATACCCTTTAGATTTAAGTATACAAAGGTGTCAATTCAGATGTCGCAAACCTAAACTAAACTAGTTTGACAGTACTAAAATTTATGCCATCCTTTTTACGATCGAAATCGTTATGAACGTAAAATGTACGGCAACATTTTTAGTGCTGTCAAATTAGTTTAGTTTATTTTTAGCGACATCCGAATTGACACCATTAATTTATGAAAATAGTTGTTTATTAAGTACAAATCATTATAAAATAAAAATAAAAAATATCTTACATCCATTGCCTGTACCAAATTGAAACTTTTGATAAGTATGCAAGTGACCATCAAATTATGAGAATTTACTTTATTTAAAGTTTGCTGAAAAAAATTCCAACCCTTTCGTGATTTGGAACAAATAAAATTATTCATCACTGTCAAAAAGTTGTTCAAAATAATAAAGCATGATTTCTATAGCTACTTTTAGCTTTAAAACCATTTTTAAGTAAAATGTCAGTAAACTATTTCACATACAAAAACTTTGGAACTCCTCAGGGTTACATATCAACCTTTTTTTTATCATCTTTAAAATTTTCATAATTTATTCTAAAAAAATCTTTATTCTCTTTGGATTAGTGTTTAAATCAGTGCCTTTTATTATAAACGTGTTAAATCCACTTCTATTCATTTACCTACGTTTAGAAAGGTATTCCTAGTCATAACCAAATGTATGTAATATTTATTATATTAACATAATTTTAAATTATGTTATTATTTAATACCTAGTATATAGTTTGTGTTTGGAATTATAATAAGTATTTTGTAAATAATACTCGTAAGTCTCGAATGCATTTGGCAATATATAACAGAATTCATGTTCAGCTGCATCAAATTCATGGTATATCGTTATGTTAGGCGTGGTGGGCACCTCTCCTCGCTACCCGCACCCCATCCAGCAAAAAACACTATGCAGGAAACTTATGTGTGAATACTTGGTGGAAGATGGGAACTGGGAATACTTCCATTAAACTATACGTTTAATTAAACTGGATCATGTTTTTTACTGGACTGTTTAGTGGCAAACCCAAATGCCGAATTCGAACGGATCGGTTTTTTGCTGGAATACAGTACAACAGTAAACAAGATACTCGTGTGACTTCTTGAATAATAATATTAGTAGGTATATTATATATAATAATAATAGTATTGAAGCACGTACACTAAACAGGATCCAGAAAACTGTAGGTATCTGCAAAAAAACGGGATGTTGCAGTGTGAAAGGGCTGTGTAAAAACAAGAATCACCACCAATGCCCAATTTATCGTATATTTAATCACATAACTTTGTATTTCTTTACTTTAAATAACAACCACTATTTACATAATATACAAAATCACCAATGTATTTACCTACATATCTTTTACATTATCGCTACCTAGGTAAATAGGTATCGTTATCATCCTTAAAGATTATCATTGTATAAAATGTAGTTATTGTTTATTGTAAATAAATCGATTGACAATAAATTTGATTAATTTCATGAGTTACGTTATAATTTCTACCTTACTACATTAACATTTTAAAAGTTACGAATGTGTAGTACCTACCTAGTTACGTAGGTATAGTTATTATAATAGAGATAGGTAATTTAACAAGTCAGAGAACTACCTATACATATTTGGCGACCCCTGTGGCGCAGTGGGCGAAAAAGTCTATCGTAAAAAGTAAAGCTACAGTGGAGCAACACTTTTAATCTCATCAACATCAAAACTGGTAAAACAAATATAAATTGAGAATTTTCGTGTTCGCGAACTCATAAATCATTTGAATGACGTCAACTTTGACATATCCAGTAAATTTGATATCTCGACAGTCGACATCAGAGTAGAACAGACTGATGGAATTGTTCTTGCTCAGTCACACAAAGCAATATTTTTACGGCACTATTTTTAGTGCTGTCAAATTAGTTTCGTTTAGTGTTGGCGAGATCTGAATTGATACCAATATTCCAACGGCCATCATAAAAATCAAATACCTAAGCAAATAGGAAATAATATGGCCCCAATTCTTCATACTTAGTGTTTGTCGCGGAAGTTGAAACAGGAGTTGAATCACCTAGAATCTAGCTCCTAGATCATAATCCCAGAGCTCCGATTGCATAGATCTAGACCATGTTTTATCTAGACTATTGGGTTTTCTTACTTTTATGGTGTTTCAATGCAATCCAGTGGGACTTCCACTGAACAAAATATTTTTGTATCTGAATTTGAATAGGCATTTTATAGGCATTTAATTAGTTTGCATGTGTTAGTTTGTACAGTGCATTGTGGAAATTGGCAATTCCCAGTTGTAGCGTACGTTTGCACAGCTAATTGGTTTGTTTTAATTAGTTCGACACTTACAGAGAGTTTAGCTGCCCTAGCTATGTTACATTTCGACAATCGCTTTCGATTGGAAACTAAAAAAAATGTATAGGAATTGACATTCGATGATGAAAACTCGAGCGATCAGAAATGTCAAAGGTGTAGCGATAATAGAAAGAAAATAGATACGAAACATTTGTCACTTGTCTACGCACTCTGTTCCACTGACGATTTACATTATTGCAAGCTTCTAGTTAGAAATATTGTTTTCATTAGTTTTCCTGAAAAGTAAACAGACACATTACATCTTTTTGCTAGATGATTTATAGTGTCAGGAGGCAATTTTGCCTACGTAGTGCCTGGGACATTGATGAGATTGATGTCTTGCCCAACGCCTAGACCATCCTCTCGGCTTAGTCGGCCATATTTAAAAATATTAACGGGACTTAATCGCGTTAATATTTTTAAATATGTTCTCAAGTCGCGATAGTTTAAAAAGTTTTAGTCGGCCATATCTACAGGAAAGACAATAGTCAATACGTGTGGGGCTGACTAGCCGAGGGTTTCCTCATGATGTTTTCCTTCACCGTTTAGAGCTCGTAATAGAGTTCATGTACATTATCCGAAACGACACATTGAAGGTAGGAAATAGAAAGCATGGAATTTAAAGTTGATCGAAACTAAAGATAGGCACCAAGTGGCGGAGCATACTAAAGAGCAAGACTACTCCAGATTTAGGAGATCAGTGATCACGACCCTCAGCAATGAAGAAATCGATGCGAGCAAGAGGAATACTTGGTGAATAAGTGATCCTTGAGGTCCTACAAGAATAAATAATTTTTCTTTCAAAATACTGCTTTTTCTTATCGAACAAATATACCCAATTAGAATTGACCCAGAAGACGAAAGAAGATGAAGAACTTAATTTTTTTTAACCCATATTTTCCCACTGCTGGGCAAAGGTCTCCCCAATTGTCTTTTCTCGGTCTTTTGCCATGTCCCACCAACCCTCCTGAAAGGTGTCAAGGTCATCTCGCCAGCGTCTTCTCGGCCTGCCCCGGCTTCGTCGCCCATCTGCAGGCACCCATGGCGTGACAATCCCCCACACCTTTCACCATCCTACGGCTTACCTGGCCCGCCCAGAAGAACATAAATAAAAAGTTAAATTAAATGAAGGCAAATAAATTATAGTGATACTACAGTGTATTGGTTAAATATGTTGAAATCAAAGACAATTAATATCTAGAAGACAGACAAAGGCCATACACATAATCGTAACCCGTACCAGATAGCCTGGAAACTTTAAAACATCAATTTTATTCAAAAAATTTCAATTACTTTCTAGTTAAAATTTTATTTTATATTGAATAATATTGTTGCTACCTACCACTAAGTATTAAAATTTCTTTGATAAAATTGATGTTTTAAAGTTTCCAGGCTATCTGGTACTGCGGGATCAGGGTTACGATTTTGTGTATGGCCTTTGTCTGTCTTCTAGATATTAATCGTCTTTGGTTGAAATGAAAGTAACGTCATTGGTTTTGTTAGTTTGACATTGTAAAACAAGTTATACCTTTAGACGTATTGCTAAAATACAAAAGCTCGCATTCACTACTCACAATGAACACTAACTGATGCATATTCTGTGGTGCTTTATGAGTGCTTATAGGTTCACACAACATAGAAGTTTCAACGTTATACTTCATAAAGTAAACCTAATGAAATCAATTTCTAGCTATAATTATGGTACTTATTCCTAAAATGTTTTATTATTAAAAACTTACATTTTCAAATTAAATACAATCTTTCAGCTATAGATTTATGCAAAAGAAGTACAAATATTGTTATTCTACATAGCTTTTATTGGCCATGGTATATTCAATAAATATTAAAATTTTTCTTAAAATTTTAAATATGATTACGAAAGTTACACTCACAATGGGCCTATATTTCAAAAAAAAAGTATCGCTGAAAACCCTTGTAAAATTAAGACATTAAAACTGGCCGTTAAGTTACACTCCTCTTTCTTACACAACTCTATCGTTGCAACTACTACCTATGTTTTGTCATACTGCATCGCTATCTACCTGTCAAGCCAGCTGCCTCAACTGACAAGGGTACAATCGGACACCAATTGAAATGAATTGCAAATGTTTTTGTGCTGAAACACAATGAGAAAACTAAATTTAAGTTTATCGAAGGTACGATAACATGATCTGCCTTAGAAATGTAATCCTGGAATTCTGTCCGTATATTTTCTCTATATTATAACGTTTTGTCTAATAAACTAAGGCATTTCGGATCAATTGTTTTTCTCGTAGCACGTAGCCTCGTAGCTGCTACGGCCTACGAAAATTGTAGAGGCTTTGTTATTCTGACCTTTGTAACAAATAGCATAGTTTATATAAGACTTGAAATAACAAAGGCTACTTTTAATCGCGGCGAAGCCACGGACGAATGTTAGTACTAATATAATAAAGCGAAAAAATTTGTCGGAACATACTAATCTATGGAACTACACCGGTACCGGTAATATGCTTTCAACAATAATTGATAGCTCATGTCTCTTGGGGAAGGTTATCAACTATCAACAGCACGATACAATCCTTAGAAACTGAGTAAAAATAATCATAAAAAAACCCCAGACTTTTACAGCCTTATTAGATGATTTATACAAAGCCAGGAGGCAAGCTTTGCCTACACTTAACGGGACATTTTAATGCTTGAGACATTGTTGAGTTGGGTGCTGAGAGGATAGTGCTGGGCAAGCCATGGAGCAAGCCTCCATGGCTTGCCCAGCACCATCCTCTCAGCACCCACATTCACAGGAATGAAAGACAATGGTACGGCCGAAGCGGCCAATACGTGAGGGGCTGACTAGCCGCGGGTTTCCTCACGATGTTTTCCTTTACCGTTTAAAGCTCGTGTTAAGAATTGTTTTCATAGATACTATGAAATACGTCCGTATACCTACCTATGTTTCACTAACGCATTGTTTTCTCAGATATTGAGAGAATGAAGGCGTTAGTGTGAATCAGCCGAACTACACACGAGCGCCTTTCAAATCAATATTCTTGGCAAGAACTTGTTCGAAGGAAAAAACAAAGTTAAGTTCGAGAAAGTACTTGAACCCTTTCACGGGTAATTTTCTCTTTAAGCCTAGCTTCCTGTTTTGTTCTAGAAAATTACTTGTTAACTCACAACTTTTAAGTATTAAAGTTAGTGTAATTTTATTACAGTAAAGTGCGATTTAAATCTTGGCTTAATTTATGATCAAAAGACTTGTTTCAAAGTTGTTTGTGTTTAATAGGGCAAAATGGGTCTTAGAAATTGTTGTCTTGTTGTGAACTCTATGATAGAGTTGAATAAATGTATCTTAGCTATCTCGATAGAGTCTCTATTGAGATAGCTAAGATACATTTATTGATTTTTGAGCAGTGAAACCGCCCATTGTGAAATCATGGAGAGACTTTACTAAAGTATACCTACCTATAATTTATTGGGCTGTATTTTTCTACCCATAGACATATTAAGTGCTAGGCCTACTTAGTTGTAGATAAAAACTGACGACTAACTTATTGAGCTTATGTGTTTATTATGAAATATTATATTATGAAAACCTCTAAATGGTCTTTAGTATTATACTTAGTTATTTAATTAGTTTTTTTGACTGTTTGTTTTCCTACGATGTAAAAATAAAATAAAATAAATAAAATTCAACCTATTTTAGGTCACCACAAATAAGGGAGTTATTTGTGCGAGAAGCAACCTTGCGTCTCAAGCGTAACGAAGTCAGGTAAATAATAAAACACTATGAAATGTCACCCAATATTTATTTATTACACAAAATATATTGGATGGCACAAATTCGGAGATCAATCTACCTGTACGGCTTCACAAGAAGAAGAGAAACCATTCAATCAGCGCACAATTTGTTTGAATGAAACCAGCTCCAAACTAGGTACGTAATACATATTCAAAGGCAAAGTAAATTGAACGAAAACTAATTTAGGTACCTACAGTATCTACTATTAATAATAAATGAACTTGAAAACGAAATCTTATTTGCTTAAATTGAAGTTCGTTCATTAAGATGTCTAGAGATTCGAATACACAATTGGACAATCAAACCTTGTTTTGAGGTTTAAAATAATCATATAAAAGAAATTAAAAAATTTAATTTCAGTCGATTGTAATCCGCGATTTTTCCCAGATGAGGAGAAATTAAATTAAATTAAAACTTTATAAAAAAGTAAAGCAAAGTTACAAAATATTTTTTACAAACAAACAATCTCTCAATTGATTCATGTTCAAATTCTTCTTTCAGGACCTATCGTGCCAGATACTTTTAAAAAAACACAAATACACAATACAAACTTTAACTCTTTTTCATCGGTGGTAAAAAAATTCAACGTCATCATCATTTACAGCTTTTACTGGGCATAAGCCTCCCTCCGAATTGCTCTACTTTGGGCCCTCTGCAACCACTTCTCACCCTGTAGGTAGGTCCTACGGCAACTAAGCTGTCCTACTCTTTCAAGCAAAAAAATATTTTTCAAAATCGGCATTTAGAGTAATCAGTGAACATACTTAAAAAAAAAACATAATGCAACATAGAACATTCTCCATTTTGGAAGTTGGAATTCGGTTAAAAAGTAGTGCACGTCAAAAATATGGCGGCCTAACAAAGCGGTTTTCCTCTATATTTTATCTGTGGTATAAAAATAATGAATCCTGAGTTGAGCGTCTAATTAATTATTGAATAAGTAGTCATAGTTCTAACAAGAGGATTACAAGAGACTCAACGTGTGGATTAGGTTTTCCAATTTAGATGGCTTTATTCGATACAAATATTTCAAGAAACAAGCCATTGTCTAAATCACACTAACATTAAAAAGGTGAAAAAAGGTGTAGGTGAAAGTTTGTGTGTGTGTAAGTGTGTATGGAAGGGAGTGTGAATGTTTGTTACTCCTTCACCCTCAAACGGCTGGACGGAAATGAATGAAATTTGGTAGTACCACTTAAAATTTTTCGAAACGGATAGGTAATCCATTGATGCACAGGTGGATTTGAACCCACGACCTTCGGATCGAAAGTCGAGGAATCCACAAATGGTTTGGTTTGCATGTGGTTGACGTAAAGTTTGCTTGTTGGATCGGCGCACCCTGGTGTAATTCCACAACCGTCACACGTTCACACTCTCTCACACTGTTGTGATAGTAGGAAGAAAATTTCCTATACGTAACACTAGTTCTAAAACCGTCACACGTTCACACTCTCTCACACTGTTGTGATAGTTAGGAAGAAAATTTCCTATACGTAACACTAGTTCTAAAACCGTCACACGTTCACACTCTCTCACACTGGTGTGATAGTTAGGAAGAAAATTTCCTATACGTAACACTAGTTCTAAAGATAGAAAATTCTGAGTGTTAAATGTAGAGTACGAAATGCAAGTGTCGGTGAACAGGTGTGCGCTGTTCGCCCACATTACGTTCGCCATAAGAACATTTTACATTCATTCATAAGTCTCACGTGATATTTCCCATTTATTCTAGACAGTGACTGATGTTAAAGATTTTGGTGGTGCTGGTATTATTTTATTATGGTTCAAAGTTTTATTAACTTCCGACAAAAAAGACGGGTGTTATAAGTTTGCTTATCTGTGCCTGTGGGTCTGTCTGTGACACCATAGCTGGACAAGTGGACTGATTTTAATAACGGTCAAACTTAGAATTCATAAAAAATAAGTAATGAATTAATTAACTTGATCACAGAATGCGAAAAGATTTTTCTTACAAAGCTACAAACTAGGTAAAAATATGGATACCTCCTATGGATGAATTTAAAATAATCTTTTCACCTCTTGCGCTACAAAAAAATTGCAATACCTAGGTAGGAATTTCATGTTTCTTGTCCCGGCAAATTGACGGTGATAATTCAATCAGTCCTTTTGTATATTTAGATTATTATTGTTGTTATTACCTCTTTGCTGAAAAGGCCTCCATCCATACCTTTATCTCATTTACATTACAATACAGTGAGTGGACCAGTCAACATTGAAACTTTGTGCACTTTTTATCCATCATAATAATTTATTTTACCTAAGTACATACCTACATAAAAAATTTAATAATAATAATAGGTATCGAAAGTGAACGGCTCTTATGGTGCCTGTATGGGCGAAACTAGCGCCACCGCCTATTTTATTTTATTATTACGTTGAACAAAGGAATTTTAAAAAGCTTTTTTTTTTACCTCTGTAATAGTTTTATTTTGTATACTTAGTTTAGGATAAATAGCGAAGTTGCACTTGGTGGCCACCAAACTCTGTTTTCTCTATTCCTCCCAAACTATACAAAATGAAACTATTACAAAGGTATTAAAAAAAAAGCATATGATAGGTTTCACAAACTGAACATTCCGTTTTTTTAAACTCCTTTATTTAACACAATAATAAAATAAAATAGGCGGCGGCGCTAGTTTGACACCTGAAATAAAACTTTAATTGTTTATATTCTTTCTTTGTGTCTTTGTATACTTATTTGAGAAAAAATAATCTAAGGCCATGTTACACAACGCGTTTATATTTTTATTCACTTTACACATTTTATTGTGAAATTTATTCAGAGTTCAAAATCAATCGAACAATGGAAAGTTCAATATCAAAATAAACTAGCACAACAATCGTAAGTAGGTAAATATAGCATCTATTGTCTAAATTAGTATTAAATAGAGTTGGAAGGGACTCCAGAAATCAGTCTTATGGCTGCTAATGGCAGATAATTAATTAAATTAATAAAATATATATCTAAAACAAATTGAATAGGTAATAGTAAAATAAGTAAGTTTAGTGAAATTAGTGCGATGGAGATAATTGTAAGACAAGCGCCCTCCTTTTGGGATTTTAAGGGAGAAGGTATGTGTACCTAAGTACCACTATTATAATATTTTATATATCGCTAATATTATTGTGTATCGATATTTCGACCGATTAGCGCCATCATTCTTATTCCTCTAGAATACCTGTAGATGGCGCTAATCGGTAATTTATACGAAATATCATCTTACTGATAGTTTAGTCTTTGGCGTCATAAGCTTCGTGGCCGAATGGTCAATGGCAACCCGGTCAGTGGCTTGTATCACGCGAGTTCGAATCCCGTCGAAGTCATAAAATTTTAGTAAGATTTTCTTTATAATAGATGTTTTTACAGCTGAATATACGGATCGTATGTTCCTGATGAGTTCTCCACTCCCCATAGCCATCACCCTGGGCCTATACCTGTGGTTCGTCCTTAAGATCGGCCCTGATATTATGAGGCATAGAAAGCCCTTCAGCCTGACTAATACCATCGTAGTCTACAATATCGTACAAGTCCTCATATCTTGTCATATTTTCCAATTGGTAAGCACAATTTTTTACTACCTACTCCCAAAAACTTAAGAACTTTTGTTTTGTTTCTTCTGACATTCGATTCCATTTATATCGTAAATAAGTACCTGCCTAGGTTTAGTTAAGTTTTTGCTCAAACCTGTGTGCCTCATGCATAGGTACCTACTCTAGCTAGACTATGCCTGTGGTCCCACTAGACAATGACCACAGGCATAGTCTAGGTAGTGTTGCCTTATTTTATAATACAAAGAATAGTTTTTGCCTGACACGTTCCAAATGTGGTCACAGCACGGTCATGCAATGTCTCGGTACAGTCGGCAAAGACCTTTAGAGAACATTTAGACCGCATTAATTTAAATTCATTACCTACCATTGCCTTTGTTGAAGGTTAGAACTACGCGACAATGTTTCGAACATCTAAATAAACCGTAAGTGAAATTATGTAAATCCTACGAACAATAAGACATAAGAGTAATAAGAAAAAAACATTCTTTAAATCTTAATAAATTGACAGATCTTTATGAACACATTTATGAATAAGACCAGTAGAAAGAATGAAGGTTAGATCCATACAAACAGGCATAACATGGATCTACCCTTCTTCTAAATAATAAGTAATGTATTCCCTTCTGAAAGGTAATCAATATTTATGTATTTATAAAGCCTGAAGGTGCATAAGAGGGCAGTTAACGATCAGGTACTTAAATGAATTACCTGATGATAATGATCAACACAATCTATATCTGATATTTTATGTGACGGGTTGCGAGAACAACGCCGTTTAAAATATTACAAGTAGGGATGTGATCTCATTTGTTTCAGGGCGTGCAGTTTTTGTACAGATTTGGACTTTGGAGCTCAACATGCCACATCCAAAACAAAGAAGTAGAAAAAGTGGTAAGTAGGTACACTACCTATTCATTTTTCAGAACTTATGTTGTTTATACCTACTTTATGCTGGAATCAGGGCAGGAATATTAGAAGTTATGATTTTTAGTATTAAATAAGTAATAAGATATGTACTTAGGAACCTAATTAATACCTATATTTCTTGATCTTCCTTATTCATTCTTGTATGTTATCTTAATTGATCGTTAGGTACCCAATTAACAGAGAAGGATACATCCAACCCAAAAAGGGTACCTAAGTAGGTACCTAGCTACCTTTGTAGCTGTGAATTTTAATGATATTTCCGAATCATGTGGGTAAATGTACCTTTATGAAGATAATCAATTCACATCGTAAATAAAAATCTCACGACTGTATTCCCATCATTTTAGATCCCTTGAATATTTCTAACGGGGTAGTCAGAGGTAGGTATCATTGATGTCTTCGTAAGTAGCTATCTTGTAGGATTTTTCATATTTACAAATTGGCTACACATTGTTTATATTTTGCAGAAGTTCGTTTTAATTTAACTGAAAATAATTCACAAGCGTTGAAGTTGAACTACAGAGGTCTTTTAAAATATAAACTGTTCTTATCTTTCGCATTCTGAAGTCCAGTTCTTTTAAGCAAAAAGATCAGCCTCGGAAGAAACCTGCACTTTAACTAGAGCACCGTTTGAAAGAAAAAGCTTTCCGGTCTCCACTCGACATACGGAATTAACCGCAGGTTTCTTGCGCAGATCCGTATCGTGGAGGATTTATACAAAGATTTTTATAAAAACCGTAAAAATCAGAAAATAAAACCTGTCAAGTGGTAATTTTTTTATATTTATTACTTAACCATGTGAGCCAACACCCATCTACATATAAGTAATATACCTACTTACCTGCCTAAATACCTACTTATTTTGTTATTAACTAAGACCTCAGCTTACAAAGCTTGTATAGCTTAGCTTAGAAATAATAATCGTTGTAAGAGGATTAGGTATTCACAGAGGTTCTTAAGTACAGTGGTCCTTCAAGCCGGATTAATAGTGTAGCTAGGTGTTCCCATTTTGTCATGTTATAAACAATGCCTGTTTATTACTATGGACAATGCCAGTCCTTAAATGTATCTTTGTAAGGATTTGAAGGACAATTTTACTTTTGGAAGAGTTGAGAAGTTACTTTATCCGTAGCTAACATCCACATTTATAGGGTTCCGTAGTCAACATAGCACTTCTATTATTTCGCCATGTCTGCCTGTCCGTCTGTCCTCGGCTACGCTCAAAGACTATTGATACCAGAAAACTGTAATTTGGCATGGAGACATTGATCATACATGCCGAAAAAATAGTTGAATAAAATCCTACAAAAAAAACAGGGTAGGTACCTACCTAGGTACTACACGTCTTTCAAATATATGGAAAACTATCACCGCCAGCTAGGTAGGTACCTAGGCTTTTTTGGGAAACTACAGAAAGAAAGAAAGAAAGAAAGAAAGAAAAATCATTTATTCTTGTAGGACCTCAAGGATCACTTAAGTATCGTTTTACATGCTAGGTGATTCTAATGCCTGTTCCAACGCGACTCCCTACACCAGAACCCTACATTGATCGTGGCCCGACATGTCTTGGCCAGTTTTATTTTAAAATGTATTTTCTATTCTACAGATGCTAGACGGCGGCCACGTTTACTTCCTCGCAAAAATAACCGAGCTTCTTGACACCGTCTTCTTCGTGCTTCGGAAGAAAGACCGCCAGATCACCTTCCTCCACGTCTACCACCACACCATAATGGTGATCGGCACGTGGTCTATTGTGAAGTACATCAAGAACGACAGCACGGTGTTTTTCGCCACCATCAACTCAATGGTGCACATTGTTATGTATGGGTACTACGCGATGTCTGTTTATCCGTCGCTGACGAAGTTCTTGTGGTGGAAGAAGTATATTACGATGCTGCAACTGGTAAAGTATTATTTATTGTGTTTTGATAATTCAGATAGACTAAGCTCAACCAGTAGGTAGGTAAAACATAAGAAGAGTCGCTGTCGTTTTTGTTATTTTCTGTTATTTATTCGTAATACAATTCAACAGCGTGACTTTGACTATAGCTTTGGTTGTAGGTACTAATCACACTAATATTATAAAGGTGAAAGTTTGTGTGTGTACCTAAGTGTGTAAGTATGTAAAGTGTGTTTGTATGAATGAACCTAAACAGCCCGTGTGGCACAAGTAGGTAGGGCCTACGCCTGCATAATGGAAGATGGGATACCTACTATCTGATCTGACAAATGGTTAAAAAGATAACATTGTGGCGAGTTACAGAGTAGGTAGCGAAAATAGATTTAGGACAAAAAAAATATTGAATAAATAGGTAGGTACCTACTTACGTAAATTACAATAGATAAGTATAAATAAATTAAATTACCTAATGAGTAGGTAGGTAAATAGGTACACAGATTCATAGTACCTACTTATCTAATACTTACCTATTTATTTGTTTCAGATCCAATTCTGTATGATTTTCGTACACATGATAGTGACCCATGCAGTGTCAGAATGCAAGCCGACCTACTATCTCCTATCTATGGTGATTTTCAACACCATTCTATTCCTTTTCCTATTCGGAGACTTCTACATAAAGTCATACAAAAAGAAAAATTCTCAAAACAGTCAAATTACTAACTTCAGTAGTAATAATGTTACTCTGAATAATTTTATGAGTCAAAACAAAATTAGTGGAAAAATGCACTAAGTAGTAGAGATATTTTTTTGTTTTTTCTTATTTTATGGAGATTAGTTCATGAAGATTTAATTAGAATATTATGTATTAAAATTAACTCTTAAGATAGGTAAGTAGATAGATACATCGTAAATTAAATATTTTTTGCAAACAATTTACAGAATTTTATTAGGTACCTACCTACTTAGTTAAAATCTGGTAGGTAGTTTGTTTGTTGAGCCTATAGGCTACCCTACCACCTCAGCTCAAAGTAGAATTTCACCTCCACGCTTCTCCGCTAGAACGCTAGAATGTCAACCATTTATTCACATATAGGTAGGTACCCTGTACCTACTCGATTTTTCATGGAAAATGTGTGGAAATGTTCTTTTAAATATTGCAATAACTTCGATTTGATTTAGTATGGTAGGTAGGTAGGTACCTAGGTACTTTAGGAAAAGTGTTCCAGGTGGGAAATAGAGTCGATTAGATCAACTTGTACCGTAGTACTTTTTTCAAAAATCAAAAAATGCTAATTAATAAGTAATTATGTTTTTCGTCGAAGCAAAACAATAGGTAGGTACCCTATAAACGGAATCTGAACGTTCGCTGTATTAGGTAAAAAGTAGATTTTGCATGGCGAAATTGACAATTCTTTAATTTCTCAAGCCCAACCGTCACTTGCGGATCCAATTACTGCCAGCAGTTGTAGGACAATTGAATTGAATTCGGGACCGAGATTCAATTGCGGCTGCATTGGCCATTGATAGATCAAATCAACGGACTGGCAGATTTCGGCCGTTAAAAACATGATTCATTTTCGATTCAGTGAATTCTTGTGCATATTTACCCCGATATTCTTACCTTACCTATCTGTTGCTATCTTTTATCATTGACATGAGATGGTTACAAAAAAACATTATTAAAGCCCTAAATTGAGAAATCTTTAAAATAACGGGGTTAGCATTATCATTATTTTAAATAATGTTTAAAGTAGTTTAGTGTAGCGTACCTATTTAAATTTTATTTATTAGGTAGGTACTTATTTATTTCACTATCAAAAGTGACTTATTTATTTCACTATCACTAATATTATAAAGGTGAAAGTCTGTGTGTTTGTGTGTGTTACTTTTATAGCTACACGTAAGATTGACTGTACATATTTTTAACTTGACATGATACAGGGAGGATCATCTGACTAGTTTGACCACGAGCAAATAAAATTCCTCATGGTCAAACCAGTTTGACAAAATAGTTTGACCACGGGGAAGGACCACTTTTTTCTCTTTCACGCTCAAACACGACGGATTTGAATGAAATTTGGTACCAGGATTGCTTATACCCTGGATTAAAAATTAGGCTACTTTAGATCACTGTGATTGGATTGTGCATCATTTGGATGAAGCTACCTAGGTACTTATTTCCACTGCCTTTGACTTTTTTAGTTGACTAAATACATTGTTAATTTATTAACTCTACATACAAGAATTTGCAATAACTGCTAATAAAAGAGTTTTATAAGTATTTACATCTATTTATCTACAAAACTATGCTAAGTTTTTTTTTATGCTAAGTATACTACATTAATGTTTCTTCAAAGCTTTTCCCTTAGGTCGAAGTCGGTTGGCTAAGACTTTCTGTCTCTCTTCTTCTTTCTCACTCTGTATATTCTGGTATCTCTCTTTAGCATAGTCTACTTCAGAGCAGAGTTCAACAATTTTTGCAGCAAATTCCTGTTGCTTTAACATGCGCAGTTTCTGCTTGTGCTGTGAATTAAAAAATATAAATAGGTTATTAGAATCCAGATTAAGTAAAACTTAATCTAAGTAGGTTAGGTTTGTAGATATTTCACTTTCAAGACTAGTGTACCTAATTCAAGTCTAGTATGAAACTTATAAGTCCAGAAAGGCTTATTGAGAGGAAGTAAATTATTCTAGTTTATAGGCTGCCTAAAAGTCTCCGCCATGACTTAAAAACTTCAAAGACCTACCTTACCTACCTTTGTAACCTTCAATATAATGTCAAGGTCACTGACTTTAATGGTTCAAGAACGTCTACGTAATCTACGCCACTGGCGCTTGAGTTGAAGCTTTAAACTCACCAATAAAGGTGTTGGTCTACCATCCAGAAAGGTATAGTCAGGGGCGTCAGTTAAAACACCCTCACCGTTCTTGTGAACACTCAGACCTCGTTCCAGACGATATTGCTTTGTTTCTAGCACAGGAGTACCGCTGAATAAACGGGATAAGACTGAAATTCAATCAGAAAATTGGTTTTATAACGTTCTGGTTAAAAATTATTGACAAACATAGGACAGTGTTACACTTACTGTGTCTTGGTCGTGAAATAAGTACAGCATTCCTTAAATTCGATAACATTTTTATTGTCTTTAAACTATGTAAGTACTAAACACAACAAATAGAAACGAACGTTTAGTTTAGTTATGCTTTGACTAGTTTGTTTGAGGAATTGAGATTTGAGGTTATTTTCTCAATGTTTTGGTTTGATTGATTTAATATCAGTCACAGTGACATTGACAATGACAATAGGAATAGGAACTGTAATTTGAATAATGACATTTGACAAAGACAGTTGTTCTACACTAGACTTCAACAGTGTGGGCAAATGAACCAAACAAAACTGGTTAAATTGCATTTTGAGTTCTCTCAAAAAGTCCATGTAATGCTTCATTCAGTAAAGAACCCACATCTTCTGACGCTGACTATGACTTTGACTTGACTTACTTGAATTATAATGACATGGTAGTGGCTAAATGCGTGGCAAAAGCCGGCGAAGCCAAAATAAAGAAGAAGAAGAAGAACCGTTATCGATTTTTAAAGTTGTAATATAGAACAGACTACAAACGTTACTGATTGGTCTAAAATGACGTAATACAAACCTATAACCAATCCTTGACTTCCTCTAACTTTTCTAGATTAAAATATGGCCAATCAGTGAATCTGTCAACCGAAATTCTGACTAAAGCGTGCGTAATTAAAAAACAACTAACTTCATTCATTCATTCCTCTTGTGATTTTGTAGAAAAGTGAGTGCCGTGTTTTCGTGAAATAGATTTTTACTGTAATAGAGTTAATTTTAGTTGTGAAAAATTGTTAGGCTTTTCTACTAGAAGTGAATCAGGTGGGTTATCCGATAGAATACAATACATTTTCAATAATTGGTGTAGAAAAACAGATCGATCATTGTTGCGCCATACGTCTGGCACTTTCTATTTCCTTTCCTTCAGATTTTCAGTATGATAAATATATTTATCAACTTACGCTTGCTTTTATCATATCTTTTGTTCTTCCAGTGGGTATGTGCGAATTTTATTTGTGGCATAATGAGTTTCGTGAAAATTCTAAAATCAATAAACCCTACAACAATGAATAATTTTCCTACAACCTACCTTTAGATAATTTTCCTAGCACGAAAATACAATAAATCATAGATAGATTTATGATTCCGGTTTATTCATGAATTCGGCAATTCTCTCTGTGCTATCAGTAGTAATGCAATCATTAATTTGAAATATGTACTTACTTAGAGAGATGTTTTTTTTTCAATTCAGTTGATTATCTGACTAATTGAACGCCTAGAAATAGGTAGGTAAGTACATATGATTCATGTTCTAGTGAACTTCTCATTTGTAGCATCAAAATCTATTACATTTAATTTTTTTGAAAAATCATTCTCAAAAACCATGGCTACTAAACAAGTTGCTACATTCTGTGGATGATTCTTTTAGCAGCTAACTATAGAAAAAAGATCCTCAGACCCAATTAATTTTACTCTAGAGACCTGCCTTGTCCTATTCTACCATATTGTTTGTTTTCCAGCAATTTGCCACTGTAAGTGACGAGAACCCTTCAAAACGGCTTCCGAGAAAATAAACACCAAAGACCAGCCCAATTACAGCACAATGTGTATGTATTTATTTTATTTTACTAAACAGGTTTTTTTTCTTTGCACAGTAACATCGAGATGTGGCAGAATCCAGGTGTTTATCCAGGAGGTCTTTATAATTTATCTATTTATGTTTATAACCACTTGACTGTTGATGATAAAATCGCACCTTTAGAATAGAAGTGACTTAATTCAAAAAACTTGAAAAATGAGTTTGGGACAGAAAATGACTCTACACAACATTATCTACAGTTCTGTAGTTTTAAAAGCGCCACTTTTGGGCAGGAACAGGTCAAAAATATATTTCGGTCTCTTACTTACTCAAACAAAACAACCGTCTGCGTCGGGACAACAATGCCACTTACAGGATTGTGCTGTTTTACTGTGCGAATAGAAGAAGAATAACGTTGTGCAAGTAATACGACAGTGACCGAATTTTAATAAAGCCATCTTTCTTATAAATTTTTAGGTAAGTTCACTGAATGTTGTTTTAGTATTAAACTGACCGATTTATCTTTGGTACTGTTTTAACTCCGATGCTACCGAACAATATTGTGACTTAATTGTGTTTATGTCGTTTTATGATTAATAAAACTTTTGTTATCTTTACTCAATCAGAATTGAGGCATTATTTTATTTTACAAAACCAAAATTTTAAAATTAAATTAGGTTAAATAGTGACTCTTTAGAATCAAAAGTATTTTTAATATAGATAAACATGTTGTTTCTAATTATTTATTACACCAACTAATTGCTAAATGTTTAAGTTAACTAAATCGGCTTAGTTTTTTAAAGATTCTTGAGTTATTTAGCAGCAATTAAAAAAATAAGAGGATAGGGTCACACATTATTTCACTCTTTTGTCGATTCCCAAAATTTAGTTTTTTTGGATTATGTCACTTCTATTCTAAAGGTGCGAAATGCACTAAGGCACAGGATATATAGCTAAGGGTCGCATTCAGAATCTACACTCATTGAGTCTTCGCTCAAGTATGATTTTTGACAGTTTTCATGGAAACTGAGTGATGCATCACCGCTTGAGATACGATTCACACTTGAGTGCAGACTCTAAATACATGCTTATGGCAATGACAAATTTCTGACCTGTAGGTCTACTCTACAAACCGAAAACGATGCATTGTGCCAATAATCGCAGGTCAGCTTATATTGGTGGATACTGAATTCGGAACATTAACCATTATACGAGCTGACCTGCGATGATTGTCACAACGCATCGTTTTTTGGTTATAGAGTAAAGGGGCTGGAGTAACCACTAGATATCACATAGCTAAAAGAAATCAACATCCTTTGACAACAAATTCTTCAAATTGCTAAAGATAACAATGTTACTGATAATCTATTTCGTAAACATATTATCTTGAAATACCTGCCAATTGTTTTACAAAAACATCAAAATTAAATGGAATAATAATGTTGGCGAATAAGAGCTAAGCTGCGATGATCATTTATTGAGAATTTACACCTAAAGATGTGGTGAATTCCCTGAAGTATTGCTAACATATTGCATTCTCTCGTTAAATAACCATGCACCACAACATCCACAGGAAAGAAACCATTAACATGACGTGATTCACATACCATATTACATTTATCAGTGCATTTAATGCACTTTTAAGTATTTTATCATCAACAAAGATGTCATTGCACCTACACGCACTTGAGCCTGACTCTTGTAGGTACTAGCACCTTCCTCCTGATTGTGTACACTTGTCTCGGATTGTATCCAAGTTGTATCAAAGCGAAAATCACAGTAAATCGCGAGAACAACTGTCAAATACGACAGTAATGTAAGTTACTTACAGATTGACCTATGCAGCGTTAGATCTAACAGTTATTTTAGCGATTTACTGTGATTTTTGCTTTGATACAACTTGGATGAAATCCTAGACAAGTGTATACAAGCCAGGGACTTGTAATTCTTGTCTAATGGTACTGACTCTTGTACTAGAACCTTGTAATCCTTGTCTAATTGTATATTATGTACCTATGTCTATTTGTTTTCCAGAACTTTGTGGATATGTTAGTTGTGTTCTTGTAGTGTAGACCATAATCAGACTTACAATCTTTAAAAACACAGAGAGAGATGGGATAGGTTTGATAAGTACCTACCTACCTACCTATACCTAACCTACCGTTATTCTACATTAAAGTTATCATATCTGATCAAAGGTTTAGGAAACGCATAGAGGACGATTTAAAGTAAAGAAACGAGCTTCCTTCGCGTTTTAGATCTCTTCAAATTTCAAAAATAACACTTCAAAAATAGCAGATAAAATGAACAATTAGGTACTTACTGCCTTATTATTCAATTACATAGAGTATAAACTTAATAAATAGAGGTTAGGTACTGTGCTTACTAATTAAATAAGCCTGTTTAAAGACAAGGTTGCCTCGCAACTGTTTTAAGAACTATGTTTATTGTTAATTTGAAGGCCATGTTACTCATACAGATGGCCTATGTGCAGATTCAAAAAAACCTGCGTTTGTAAAAATCGCGTCACCGCGTCACGTAAAAAGAACTCTGAGGGGAAGTGGGGGTATGTTTGCGCATGGGTACACTCGCTGACAAACCAATAGCAATCACTTAATCAATGGTATGAAGTGCGCCGCGTTACTCCTCCACCAATCGGACCTAAAATAAAAATCGACTAGGTACTTACTGCGCAGCTTTAGTTATTTTATTTTTAAGCGAGACGCGACCTTTAGTTGAATGACGATTTGACAAGCGTTAGAAACCGGCTGTGAAACTAGCAGAGTACCTAATCATAGTTTGCGAACTATAATTTATTAAAATTATCATAATTTGTCTAAATCTCAGAGCATAATTCAACCACAATTATTTCCATCTAGGATATTTTTTAGTTTAAAGCACTTCCATTTTCAATACGAAAATCGCAATTTTGGTTTGAATTAGCCGTGCTATATCCACAAGCCCAAAGCCCAAAGCCGAACATGACAAAGAAACGCATATCAGAAAATGAACAGGCAGAATTCCCAGACACTCGTCGCTAGACGCCTGTAGCGTCTGTAATATAAGCTCTCAAGGCTTTTTAGAATCCGAGCATGTGCATTTATAATCATCAGGATAAAAGGAGGAGGGTATATCTTCCACTGTATGTAATTTGTAAATGAAAATAAGAGGGTAGTCAGAGGTATGTCCAAATACATATTTGGTACATGCCCACATCTAGCAGAAGTTAACTTTCCATACGTGGCAGGTTGCAAGCCCATCGACGCTATTAGAGAGCTAACTGGTTTCCTCACGATGTTTTCCTTCACCGTTAAAAGCTCGTGTTAAAATTTTTGTTTGCTGAGTTTTAATATAAAATTTACATTCACATCGTAAGTTGTGTAATAGAGAAACATAGTACACAATGACGTAGAACGAACGGAACGGTTCACACACAGCATGTCGGTTGTCTGAGTCACTCCTACGTCATCGGCAAATTGAATCAACAATTGCATTCTCCGAGAGCTGCTTATTTAAGCTGATCTAAAATGTAATAACATGGTGCAAATCTGTTATCTCTATAGCATAAAAGAGTTAGTTTGTTTGAACGCAGTAATCTCTAGGGCTACCAGTCGGAATTTAACAAATCTTTCTGGATTTAAATAGCTCGTTTCTTGAGGATTATTTGCAGAGATTAGGCAGCGTTCAAACCACAAACTTTTTTGCCTGTACTGTACAGTTGCGTACAGAACCTTGTGGAACTGGCTTTACAAATATCGCACCTTCGGGATCAGAGTGGCACTTCTGCAAAATTTTACAAAAACAACCTAAATATGCAGAAAGAACCGCGATAATCGACTTTATATACTCAGCAAAATCGGTGATAATCGCATGAATCACATCGTTTTGACGGCGGGAGGAACGTTCTGTTTTTTTGCGTAATTGGCCCGTTTGCTTGAAACGAAACGTCTCTCCGGTCAGTAGAGCGTTGACTGCCGAAGGATGACCATATG
Organism: Xanthorhoe designata; assembly: GCA_963582015.1. Classification (NCBI taxonomy): domain Eukaryota; kingdom Metazoa; phylum Arthropoda; class Insecta; order Lepidoptera; family Geometridae; genus Xanthorhoe; species Xanthorhoe designata. Next base: position 10,480,776 of record OY757045.1, read on the forward strand.
CATTTGCGGCGGAGGGGCACTACGGTAAGTAATGACATTTTGTTTACACACTTCTTGCAATAATAATGTTACTTCTAAACACAATTCACGTTTTGTTACCAAATTATGGCATTTGTCTGCTGTAAACATAACGGCACTTCTACTTAAAAATTACATTATAGCATAAAACTTTGGTTTTCATTGGAACCAAAACGGCATTTCTGTGTACAAGTAACATTAAAATTTGAAATCATTAGCATTTTTATTGTAACCATGCGTTATTTTTGTATACAAGTGTGCTTTTGGTTAAAATATTTATTAGATTTCTACTTACATTATTACTTAGATTGATTATCGAATGGGAGGGAACTAACCTATTAAGTAATAGTTTTGTTTTGATTTCAGATTTATGATTAACCTGTAAGAATTTACTGCATAATAAATGCAGTAAACACACTGCAAATAAATTCCACCAAACACATTCGAGGGTACCTACACACAAAGTGCGGCTGATAATGCCCATTCTGTTTTTTTTATTTCTTACTGATTTTCATTATATTTTTGTTACCAAAGTACTTAGTAGTTTCTAAATAAAAAGGCCATAATGCTGTGAAAAAGTGATTTAAGTAGATTCCTAAGTTATAAATAAGAAATAAATATTGTAACGTTTATAAAATAATTATTTAAATATTAAAGATGTCATACATCAATTTTAGAATTTATTAATATCTTCTACGATTTTGTCCGCCTTTCTCGTTCGATAAGATTATTACTTTCTTAGATGATTATTGACTATAGTTTAAGATAATGAAACTGGTATTTACAATAGAAACTATTGAGCTAACTGCGTTCTGCTGCAAACTGTCTAAAGTTAGTTCAACTGTTTCGATTGTAAATACTAGTTTTAATAGATTATTAAATTGAAATGAGACTATGCCTATTTTGTTTAGATTATTCATGCCATGCACCTAAGACATGTCTTTTAGAGATAAATTTCATTCCTTTTAAATGATAAGTACAACTTTCACTTTTATAAAGACTTTATAATACTAGAACAGAGTGCGCAGTCGTGATAACTAACTATTCAGTTTAAACTAAGGTTTTATAAGTTGTATAAGTTGAAAGCCATTTTTAGTAGTTTATTTCGAAATGTTTTCTATCGTTTTTCATTTATGTGCCATTCGTTTGCATTTTAAATAAAAATTCTTGATAATATCACCTATTTTATTTAATAATCCTCTATTTAACCGTTAAATTAAGCGATAATGCTCCTTGTTTTGCTCGTTTCAGTTTATAGAATACATATTTACTAAAAATAAACTTACAGCATCCATAAACATGTTGTTATACGCGCTTTAGTGATTTTATTAATATTTTTTAAATGTCATTTCTGCATTAATACAGTTAGCGATTTGTAACAAAAAGGCACTTTTGGTACCCTTCCCTCAGCTTACGGCTTGTTTCTCAAAAACGACTTCTTGTTTTTTGTTTTTTAATAGCGCCGATTAAACCTGAAAAACTAACCAATCTAAGACTATGAGAAACACCTTAATATTCTAAAACAGCACAAAGTTATTAAAAAATTGCGTAAAAAAAAACTTTAAAATGCTCCTCCTGTAAAGTTGGAAAACATGCAGAAGTGACACTCTGATCCCGAAGGTGCGATATATTAATCACACTCATCACATCACATCACACTATAACACTAATATTATAAAGGTGAAAGTTTGTGTGTGTGTTTGTTACTCATTCACGCTTAGCTTAAACGACTGGACGGATTTGAATGAAATTTGGTGCCAAGATTGCTTATATATACCCTGGATTAAAAAATAGGCTACTTTTGATCTCGGTATTCCTACGGGAACGGGAACTATTCTCCGCGGGTAACACCGCGCAACTAGTTAAGAATAATTAAATGTTCATTTTATGATAGGCTTATTATTATTCTTAGTGGTGAAATGATGACCCACTAAGACCATTCCTCTTTGTTAACAAACGTGTTTTCTTCACAATGCTGTCTTAATTGTAAAAGGCTGGCATAAATAAAGACGTGTGACGTCATGCTGTTTCGTTTCAAACATAAAATCTACGCAATAAAAAGACAATAAGAGAAAAACTTGGCACTTTATCAAATCGATTCAGCGAAAGTCATACTAATGTCCTTAGTATTGATTGGCCTATTCCACTTAAGTAGAGCAAAGTTGTTCAAATTAAATGAATCCGTACAGTAAATTAACGATGAAAACTACGAGTATAAACCTAGTCATTGCACTACAAATACTACAGTAAAACAATCTAATCACAACATAGCCACATGTTGAGTCCAACTTTAAAAAAAAACATCAAAATCGATCAAGGCGTTTTAGAAGAGAGAAATAACGACCACTTGCGCACAGGTATTTTTTTAATATGCTACGAATTTATCGCTAAAAATGTTTGTTTATCGAAACCGGAAAATTGGACCGAGAGCTTCAGATTTTTGTACTTTATTTCATTGGCTCGCCACCAAATAGGCCACTAAACTAGGTTACCTACTTGTCTTACCCTTCGAAACCTACCTCAAAAGTTACATACGAATCGACCACGACCAAGCCGATGGTAAAGGGCAAAGTATTATGTCAAACTTGGCGGGAAAGACGAGACGCCAGTATTCTGGAAACTACGGGAATCCCCGTCCACAAGCTAGACTTTTCAATCACAATCCATTAATGTATATTTATGGATACCATAATATAACTACATCTCAATTTGTACCGTATCTCTGTTATCTTTAGCAGCAAAATCGGTTATCAGCCAGGGCACGCTTTTGCGAAACCATTTATCATAACAGTAGGTTTCAGTCTGGAAGGAAATTGAGTCATAACTGGAAGAGTTATAGTTGGAATTTGCTCGTAATTATCTATTGTTTGATCCGTCGATATTGAGGTGTCGTCGGTCAGTGTATGTGCAATGTCTGAAACGCGAGGTGTGTTGTGTTACAAATATTTCTTGTTGTATTCGTTTAAATATTACACTTTATAATTATGAAGTGTGATAACCTGTATTCTGTCATGACATGTGTTCTGTGTTCTATATAGTCTATGATATAAATGTGTTGTAGGAATTAATGGTTTGTTGTACCTAAAGCTAAATATTATAACTGTCTTAAGAAAGAGGCTTTAGAAACTACTAAAAAGGTTAGATACTGCTTCGACGATGATTAAGAAACTATAAAACTGTACTTTTAAATATATTGCCCTTCATAAGTCAGTTTACGTTTTTTATTGTCTCAAAATGAAATCATCCACCAGATCGATACATTTCAACTTACTTGTATTCGTCAAAATACTTGTACGCTTTATAGTATAACCTGGATAATACCAAGTCAACCATAATATAGTTATTTGTTCTGTGATAATAACTCAGAATATAGAAATCAGAATATAAAAAAACGATAATTCTTCGGGTGTAAAAATATGTATCGAATAAGTAATGATAAATATTTCGATAATTCGATATGTATTTGGATGATTTAATCTCATAATTTCACAACATTAATTCTGTCTGAGTGGTAATCAAGGAAATTGAAGCTACCTAGCATGGTTCTGTCATGAAATTTTGAACCTAGTCGCTAATAGCAGATGACCTTACACATGTTCGTCTGACGCTATGACGAATATGCTTATTGCCTATTTACCTCGCTTACGCACTTCACACGGCATGAATGGAACACTCAATTTTAATGTTACTGTCTTCATTAGTAGCTGCTTTTTGCAGGTTTTGGACACTCCGAGCTCCGAACACAATTCTTGTACTTATATAGCAAACTTATTTATTCTGTATCTAAATTTTTATTATGAAGATATGCCATAGGTACCACCCTCTGTATTTACCTAGATTCACGAACCATAAATAAATGAATTATGCACTGGTATGGTATGATCGCCTAATCGACCATACCACACCAGTGCAGATAGTGCTACGCAATAGGAACGGGCCAGACAAACATTTTAATTACAGATTTTGTGTTTTAAAAGTTGCCTTTAAAATTTAAAGTTCGTTTCTGCAATTCTGTGATGATCCCGTAAAGATGAAGATAACTTTTAACTTGAATCAATATCACATGCCCAAAATACTTACTGTAGAATTATAAGAACCTTTAAAGATGTCTCTTCTCTAGATGCGAACGTTTTGAAAGAAATGATCTCTTGCCAACCCGCTAGTAACGAACTTCAGGTCAAAAATAAAGTCTCATGATTGAGTAAACAAACAAACAAATTCTTTGTGCATTGTTCGTGATAGGTAGTTTTAGCATTGACCTTAAAGGAACAACATAACTGGTAACACGCAACAAAACCATTGAACACCACATCGTACGTTATTTTTCGCATACAATACCTATTCCCATGCATATTGTTTCATTGATTCACTATTACGTGCTTGTTGTTTCCCACATAGAAAAACCTTTTGGGTTTTTGCATACTTCTCACCTCTCACCAATTCTTTTTTGAGTCTTGGCAAATACTTATCTATCTATTTATGGTAGTACCCACTGCTGGGTAAAAGCCTCTTCTCTAAAATACTTAACCATAGACTAAACATAATCTCAATCCTCAGATCAAAATCAAGGAGGTTATCCCCAGGGCGGTTACCCTCAAGCCGGGTACCCCCCACAGCCCGGCTACCCGCCACAGCCGGGTTACCCCCCGCAGGGATATGGGCAGCCTGGATACCCCCAAGGGGGGTACCCTCCACCACCGCAGCCAGGTTTCCAGGGAGGTTATGGTGCTGGATATGGTGAGGTAAGTTAATTATCATTTAAAAGTGATGTTTTCAGGGAACACTGCTAATCATCTTCATCATCATTTACCTGCCCTAATCCCACAATACGTGGGGTCGGCATAATATGTATTCTTCCATCTCTTTCTATCAGCCGTCATCTCTACATTCATCCCTTTGTTACTCATGTCAACATCTTGTATTCAATGCAGTATTCACACAAATCGCTAATCATTTCTATGAATACTAAATCAATTAAAAATAAATTAAACGAGTCGGATAGATGACGGCTTTTATCGATACCTTTAAAGAACCTGCATTTAAAGAATATTGTAAACATGTTTTTAATCTACATGTGGTTGTCGGTTTGTTAGTTTTAAAAATCACTGATTTATTCAGAGTCTTCACTCAGACTTGAGTCTTCGTTCAAGAATCGATTTTTTGGCAGTTCTCTACGGGAACTGTATCACCGCTTGAGACACGATTCGCGCTTGAGTATGCATTCTGAATACGATCCTTAGACTGTAGTATAGCAATCGCCCGTGCCTTCATAAAATAAGACGATTTTTTATAAAAATACAAAATCTAGTCACCCCAGAACATGGCATTTTTCATACGAACTAAAATGACATCATTTTAAAAAATGATAAAAAATAATACGAGCGATACAGCTTCCTCTTGAATGTCTATATTGTAAATCCCCTGTGGATATGATAGGCCGTAAAGTAAGTCTTTTTCCTTGAACCTATGCATATTTGGAGGTTAGGTAGATCATGAGTAACATCGAGAGGAAACCCGCGACGTCAGTACCCATCAGTACCATGTTTTTTCATTGACAAGATGGTTTAGTTAGATGTTATATAATCACACTAATATTATAAAGGTGTAAGTGTGTGTGTGTAAGAATGTAAGTGTGAATGTTTGTTACTCCTTCACGCTCAAACGGCGGCAAGTTGAGATGCTTGACAGACATTCAGTCACCTTTTAGCAAAGACGATTAATATCTAGAAGACAGACAAAGGCCATACACAAAATCGTAACCCTGACCAGATAGCCTGACAACTTTAAAACATCAATTTTATCCAAGAAATTTCAATACTTAGTAGTAGGTAGCAACAATATTCAATATAAAAAAAAATTCGGTAATTTTAACTAGAAAGTAATTGAAATTTATTGGATAAAATTGATGTTTTAAAGTTTCCAGGCTATCTGGTACTGCGGGATCAGGGTTACGATTTTGTGTATGGCCTTTGTCTGTCTTCTAGATATTAATCGTCTTTGCCTTTTAGGTATTAAATATCTTTTGTAAATCCTAGGGAAAGATTCAGACTTGCTAAATGTCTACAATTATATTTAAACTTACTAACTTGTTTGTCATTTCATTGATAAACCAGTTATTTTCATAGAAGGGGGGGATCCTGAGGAGAACCGAATCCAGTCTGAATCACAAAATAAATGTAGGTATTTACTTACACTCTTGTCAAGTGGTCAAGCAACAGTAAACTCTAGTTGCTCCCATTATGGTACAAATGCCGTTACACATGTCACGTGTTATCATGCATTTTGATAAAAACGATATTACTATCAGTTTGCTTTACACTTTTGTGTCACACCGTTGTGAATTATGTCGCAGGTAACACTTTTAGAACATACGTTTGTAGTTCTTAAATTTTTTTTTCTTTCTTCTTTCTTTCTTTCTTTCTTTCTTTCTTTCAAACTTTGCCTACATTTAACGGGACACTGTAGTGCCTGGGACGTTGAAATGGAATAGACTTGTCCAACACCTAACCCTCACCTAACCTAACCTAACCTAAACCATCCTCTCAGCTTAGCCGGCCAAATCCACAGGAATGTGAATTTACATGGGCAGTGAACGCGGTAAAAAAATATTATGTATTTAAGTAGTATATCAGCTACCTGGTTACCATAATACAAGCATTAAATTGCTTAGCTTGGGACTATAATAATAATAAAATCATTTATTTTGTGTCACAAAATTAAATATTACACAGGATATACATTATACAGTTAAAAGTGTAGTTATAAAATAAATTTATTTATTTATTTATTTATTTAGAAGACAATATAACATCATAACAGGTTTTTTTTTTTAACCCTAAGGCGATGGTATAAGTAAGTAGATATATAATACAATAAGCTAGGTACTAATCTAGACAATTAGTTTCTATTACTACCTGTGCAATTTGTAGGAGTAATTTGTAAACGTTCTTAATACCTAATTCTAACTGTGACATCAAAATGGTCGTCACTCAGTAAAATTATGACTGGATCATAAGATGAATGGACTAGATGACGCTGTGTGGAATGTCCAAGAATATTTATTATTTATTTATTTATAGGTAATATTGTATATTGTGAAATGATGATGAGATGAATGGACTAGATGACGCTGTGTGGAATGTCCAAGGATATTTATTATTTATTTATTTATAGGTAATATTGTATATTGTGAAATGATGATGAGATGAATGGACTAGATGACGCTGTGTGGAATGTCCAAGGATATTTATTATTTACTAGCTGCGCCTCGCGGTAGTTTCCGTTTCCCTGGGAATATCGGAATCAAAAGTAGCCTATTCCCGGTCATAAACTATGTATATTCCAAGTTTCAGCCAAATCCGTTTAGTAGTTTTAGCGTGAAAGAGTAACAAACACACTTACATACTTACACACACACAAACTTTCACCTTTATAATATTAGTAGGATAGTAGGATTTATTTATTATTTATAATATTGTATTATTGTTTCAGCCAGCAGGGTATGCTCCTCCGAACGCGAGCGTCGGAGAAGATGGCGAGGTCAAGGGATTTGACTTCACGGAGCAGTCCATCCGTAGGTCCTTCATTCGGAAGGTGAGTTACTGTAATCTGAATATCGACATACGTCTTACCTTTATTTTACACAATTACTTTTACTTTTACATGCCTTACTTTGTTCGACTGGCTTCCCACTAAAGCTTGACTATTTAGATTGTTAAGGGATCGCTTTAAAAAAAAGCTAAGCCCACACCACCAGGTTCTTGCCTGATTCTTTCCCCGGTGTAGGGAGTCGCGTTGGAACAGGCAGTAGAATCACCTAGCATGTAAAACGAAACTTAAGTGATCCTTGAGGTCCTACAAGAATAAATGATTTTTTCTTTCTTTAACTTACGACTTATCCGAGGATATTTATTGTATTATATTATTATTATTATATCTAGCAAAGGTTTTTAAAAAATAGACCGGCAAAGGCCGTGCTCAAAACGGGAGTTTAAAGTAGATGGCAGCACCAGATAGCCTGGAAACTTTCAAACATAAATTTTATCCAAGAAATATAAATTACTTTCTAGTTATAATTATCTACATTTTTTTTTATTATATTATCCTACTAATATTATAAACGCGAAAGTTTGTAAGTATGGATGGATGTTTGTTACTCTTTCACGCGAAAACTACTGAACGAATTTGGCTGAAACTCGGAATATACATAGTTTATGACCGGGAATAACATAAAGACTTTTGATTACCGTATTCCCACGGGAACGGGAACAATTTTTTCATAATGAATATTAACTTTAAAAACTTACTGTTATTATTTGTTCTTCAAACTTTATAACAAAGCACCGAAATACTTTGTTGCTATTGGTGTTCGAATGTTGCAAAGCGGTGTAAACTGCTAGTTGCGTCACAGAAAAAGCACCCTTAAGGTGGTGAAGCGGTGCTTTGGGTGATAGGCGCAGCTAGTTTTTAATTTATTTGAATAATTTCAGGTATACGCTATCCTGATGAGCCAACTGCTGATAACCCTGGGCTTCATAATGCTGTTTGTGTACCACCAGCCTACTCAAAAGTGGGCCAGGTCTAACCCGTGGCTGTTGTAAGTATCCCACTCTTATATTATTTTGGGCTCTATTCATTATGATCTGGAAGATATGTCTACCGCTCCCGGGATACAGTCGTGATCATATTGCATTTTTTTCATTTCATTTCTATTTATTAGGGTTAGTTATAAATAAATAAACAAACTACTAAAAAAATAACTTGACGACCTTTGTGACGCAGTGGGTGATGGCTCGCCTGAGATGCGGTTGCGAGTTCGATTCCTGCCACGGTACAAATGTTTGTATGTTCTACAGGGATTTGTTCCGGGTCTGGATGTTTTTCTATTTATAATAAATGTATATATTTACAAAAAAACTGTATCTATGTAGTGTATCTAATAACCACAACACAAGCATTGAATTGCTTAGCTTGGTACTAGATGGCGCTGTGAGTAATGTCCAAAGATATTTATTTTATTCTTTTCCTTCGTGCGTATGAGCAAGTGGCCAACCGCCTAAAGGCCTCCGTCATGGCTTAGAATAGAATAGAATAGAAAATACTTTATTGCACACCATATAAGAAAAATTAACAATGCAGATAACTACAACAACTTCATTATGATAGGTATACAATCGGCGGTCTTATCGCTTAAAAGCGATCTCTACCAGACAACCTTAACGATATTAACCTGAACGAGGCTTAACGACTTTAAAAGCCGGGACCGACCGAATTTATTGTGTATTTCCAGTTGGGTCGCGTTCGGTCTGGTGCTGGTGACGATGCTGGCGATGGCTTGCTGTGAGAGCGTGCGTCGTACGTCACCCACTAACTTCATCTTCCTCGCCGTGTTCACGGCCGCGCAGAGCTTCTTACTGGGCATTGCCTCCTCCGTCTACGACGCTAAAGCGGTTAGTCTATATTTCTATACCAAAGACGATTAATATCTAGAAGACAGACAAAGGCCATACACAAATCGTAACCCTAATTTATTGGATAAAATTGATGTTTTAATGTTTCCAGGCTATCTGGTACTGCGGGATCGGGTTACGATTTTGTATATGGCCTTTGTCTGTCTTCTAGATATTAATCGTCTTTGTTCTATACTAATATTATAAAGAGGTAAAGATTATTTGTATGTTTGGGGTAATCTCCGAAACTACTCAACCGATTTTAAAAATTCTTTCACCGATGTGTAGCGTAGACTTTCCGAATGAACATAGGCTATATTTTATCAAGGTACCACGCGAGCGAAGCCGCGGACGAGTAAGCTAGTTAATAATATAGGGGCTCTTGTTGCGGCCAAACCTAATTTTTAAGACCTTATGTACCAACTTGAAACAATGAATAAATGAATATGAATATAATAAAATTGTTATTTGCAGGTGATGCTAGCGATTGGTATAACAGCAGCAGTTTGCCTCGCCCTGACTCTGTTCGCGTTCCAAACTAAATGGGACTTCACCATGATGGGCGGGATCCTTGTCTGTCTGGTCGTCGTGCTATTTGTCTTTGGTTAGTATCTATACTTCTATACTAATATTATAAAAAGGTAAAGTTGGTTTGTTTGTTTGTTTGGGGTAATCTCCGAAACTACTCATCCGATTTAAAAAAAACCTTTCACCGATATGTAGCACGGACTTTCCGAATAACATAGGCTATATTTTATCAAGGTACGCGAACGAAGCCGCGGGCGAGCAAACTAGTTACTATAAAATACTGTTTCTTAAACTTGATGCACCTATTTCACTTTCAAAACTATCGTGAGTTGTATTAGACATTATAATAGCACACGGGAAATTACTCACGTAAAATTATCGTCGATTTAGATACGACAATGTTTCGATTCTTCCGGAGAATCTTCATCTGGGAATGAGTGTGGTCACTCCTCGCGATAATTTTACGTGAGTAATTTCCCGTGTGCTATTATAATGTTTGATGCACCTATTTATAAACGAATTTCTTTCCAGGTATCGTCGCGATGATAGTCCGAAACAATATCCTCAGCTTGGTCTACGCTTCCCTGGGAGCTCTGCTGTTCTCATTCTACCTCGTGTACGACACCCAGCTCATGATGGGTGGCAAGCACAAGTACAGCCTCTCTCCCGAGGAGTACATCTTCGCAGCTCTGAACCTTTACCTTGATATCATAAACATCTTCCTTTACATCCTCGCTATTATTGGCGCAGTCAAAGATTAGGGATAGTTGGCGCAGCCGGTTGGATATTTATTTTTCAGTCTGTGAAAGTACAAAGTTGATTTAAAGAGTATTTTAGTTTCTTTTTTATCTATGTAATCATCACAATATATAATTATTTCACAGACTGATTTGTGATGATATTTGCTTACTAATGAGATTGTAATGTACAGAGTTTTTTTGCACTTTAAAGTTAATTGCGAAATTATGCACTAATTTGGAAAGGTATTGTAATTGTAACCTTATTGTGTTTGTGTTACGGTTCAAATTGTAAGTCTGATGTGAATGTGATTTGTAGGTATATTTCTCTATGATTCATTTCAAATTTTCGGTGACATTCCATGTTGTTTCTTCATCAGTTTTTTAATATTTATTTTGCATAAAAACTCGAAACGGTGAAAGAAAACACCGAAGTTTAGACGAAAACTAAATACGCTAAATGGCGAAGGGCTTGATAATATGCTAAAAGAAGGCAAGTGCCACTGCCAAGTATATAATCGGACGTGCATCTAACTACCCTATAGACTTTTTCAAGTATATTTAAGATCTGCGGGTCTAGGCGGCTACTTTTGTTATTTCATAAATGAACATTGAGCACACACGCGGCTTCTATACGCTTGCTGGAGTTTGCCGTTTTTGGGTTTACAGAAACGAGTCTAATGTTTTTTAATTTATTCTGTGTATACACTGTGTATTTGTATTTTGGAAATGTTTCATTATTTCCTTAATTATCTGTTTAAAATAAATATATTTGCGTGTCATTCATACATTTCCACAATAAAACCTAATTTTAATTGCCTTCACAATAACTGTATGCCTTAAAAATGTGGTCTCCGTTTTTTTCAAAATCATTGTTACTTTGGCAAATTTAAACTTAGTGTTGCCATTTCTTTTGTCAAATATTTAGTAATGTAAAACTAATGGGTATTTGATTCTATCATCCGTGTCGTAGAAAGTTGTGTAAAGTTTTAGGTAATTGTCGCAGCTTGGTGTGTCATTGCGTGTCATTTTCTCACGTAATTGTCACTCCTTAAAATGTGTAGCTCTTTTTTTTCTCTAGTCGAGGTAAAGTATAATATTCTAAAATACTTCAGCTTTGAAGCCTCAGTGAGTCATTGTCCACACAGCCACAAATTGTAAGAATCCATTGCCGCCTTTTTGCTAAAAGATGGTTGGCGCAGCCGGGTGGATTATGCGGCAAGTTCGTTTGTCAGTATTTGTACTTCAATTTTTTATTAATTGTACCCATATTTCTTAAAAGAAACAAACGTATTTAATTTGAATTCCCCAAACTTCACAATCCCGAAATTTATATTAATGAAATATAAAACACGTTATTTCAATCGAAAATGAAATCATCCTCTGGAGATTGTAACAAAAATTAAAACGTTTGATGAAAATTACTTCGTGCACGATGTAAAGTAATAGTTTCGCGAGTTTCGGAAGATTATAAACAGACGAGCTACTCATTATATGTATTTCATCTTCATTGCTCTTCTGTAAAGCTTGCCTGTCTAAACGATAATTATATATTCTAAAGAAAATACTTACAATGAATAACGTAGTATTTATATGAATAGAGGTAGTATTATAAGTATTTTGTTATTTTCCTTAATAATAAATATAATTAATGTATTTCAAGTGGTTTTATTTATTTATTTTTAAGGATACCCAACATAGGGTTACACTGTACATGCATCATTAATTTATTTATTTACGTACAAAGTTACAACATGGTTAAAGTAGGTGCATTCCACAGAGCCCCGTTATTATCGCTTGCATAATGCAAACACAAAGCACCTAGTATCTACTGTAAGTCTGAAACTAGGGGTACGTCAGGGGTTAAAGTTCTTGCGTGACAATCAACGCACGCAATTACACCATATTTTTATCTCTAGGTATATAACAAAACTGTAACACGTCGAATATACATGTCTGTATATTCGAGTTAATTAAGAAAAACAAATAATAATCCAAAATTAACTATGGCCACCGTAGGTTAGTAAATATGGGAATGAATCGTTCGGAAATAGGTCTATCCAATTTTAGACTTAGGTATAAATAAAACTGAAGACCATGAAAATATAATTCGCATTTTAATTAGATTTTCATGTTTGTAGTCTTCAGTTTCGAGGCTTTTAGCATTTGCGGGGTTTCTCCAAAGTTGTTCCAGCCCCGTCTCTACCATCAATCAATCATTTTCACAATCTTCATTTTCTACTACCTACCTATTGATTTATTTAATACAGTACTTTGCTTAACCAGTTCCCGGCCCAGCTACCATGCTACCGGGAGCCCCGGGAGGGCAGGGTCTCAGAATATTTTTTTCTCTATTCTGAGGGCAGGGTTGTAGCGACCGAGTGCGTGCAATAAGGCGACGTGTGCGTGTACGCGATAATACCTACACGAGATACCACCCAGATTAGATTGAAAACCTAGACATGCTGGTATTCTGTTAAATTACAGTTTAGTTATTTCGTCTCTCCGGCAAAATGTGCTCGTGTATTTGCTTAGTCGCGCTCGCGATTACTTTACTTATTTATAAATACAAATATAAAGAGCGTAAACCAATTTTTGGAGTGTATCAACAACCGGGAAAGTGGTATTATTTGAAATATGCCCTGTTCGCGTGTCTGTATTATTATAGAAAGGTGAATTTTGATTGAAATTATTTTATTACCTACTTAATTACCTTGTTTTTGCGTGAATGAGCATCAAACATCGATATACAAGCTTTCGCGTTTTATTAGTGGGAGATATTTTAAATTTGAATTTTGAATTTATCGTTTCGCCTTGACTAGAGAAATAAAAATAAAATACAAAATGTAGGTAAGTACCTACCTACCTACCTACCTAATTAAATGAAATATGTCTCCAAAACTTAACTAAACTAATTTGACACTTTTAGTGCTGTCAAATTAGTTTAATTAAGTTTAGGCGACATCCATAATTGCCACTAATGAGTAGGTAGGTATACGTAGGTAGTAAAATGTAAAAGATGTGGAGTAAATACCTATATAAGAATAGATAAATTATCAGATTTATGCAAATACCTACTAGAAACATAAACAACTGATAATTAAATATCAAAACGACAGTAAGTAAATTTTTTGGAATTTGAACCGGATAATCTCTAGCAATTAAAATATACTTACCTAATTTATCTGCCTAACTACAGAACGCAGCTGCAACTGATCTAATCTAGTATCCTGCGTGTAAACAGGTGTCTGATAAAACCAATACCTACCTGCGATAAAAATCTGTTAAGTACATTGTTTTTAGTAAACTTAACAAAACCAGGCTTCCAACAATTTCAGTACTCGAAGAAGAACTCAGCGGCTGGTGAGGGGGGCCGGGCTGGGCAGGGCGTGAAGGCCATCGCTGACCCAGCCGCCATGGACTGTGCCCAGCCACTCAGTGATCATGCCAAGGTGAGGAGCAGCAAAGCTTTTTCTATTGACACAAGAAGCAGAGGCGTTCAGAGTTCGTGTCAATGCACCACACAATATATTTTATTGATGCACGTCCTTAATCGAGATCAATAGTCGATGCAATATACCAATTACCTAATAGGTTTTATAATTTTATTTACACAGGCTTTCGATGCGATATTCTTCATATCAGCGAAAGAGAGCCAGACTGATGGCAAGGGTGTCTACGTGATCGCCGGCTGCGAACGCAGGCCTATGGGCATATGCAATGGACTCTTTTATATAGGGGTAAGTTGGTAATAAAGAAACCTCCAAAATTGTCATTTATTTATTGGCATTCCTAAGCTAATATTCAGAGGCCATACTCAAGCGTGAATTGTGTCCCAAGCGGTTGGATTGCACCTAGTATAAAGGGTCTTATTCATAAAGATCTGTCAATTTAGTAAGGTACTGTGGGTGATTAACGCCCACCTAACTTTAATTTCAAATAATTTCGATATTTACATAATTATGAAAACAAAGAATGCTTGTAATCAATGGTTTTTTTAAGTAAAACAAAAAAATAACACCTTACATTGAGATTTATTCTTAATTCACATGTTTATTCAGCTATTTAAAAAGTTCTATTTTGGGCGTTATTAAAAGTTATATGTTTATTTACGCCCGTTTCATAAACCAGGCTTTATATGCAAAAATAGGCTTAAAACAACAAAAACTAATCTCACAACAATTATCTTACGTCGCATTACCGTACATAAACTAAAAATATAGGAACAAAATCAACATTTAACATTAACTTTAGTCAATTTAATAATACACCTTACATCACATGGTATATTTGTATTTGGTCATATTTATGGAACTTTTTAAGAATTTCCATGTAATACATCATAAACACATTGCGTTTTAACCGTTTTTAAGGCAGAATTAAGATATTTTTTAAATGTTCATTGGGCGCTATTATGTAGACAGCGGGTAATAACGCCCGGAGATATTAGGTAAATAAAAAAGTTTTTTTTATAAATACAAAGTTGTTCGGCAAATCTTTAAAATAATATGTAATTGGCAAAATTAAAAAGATAATTGTCTAATAAATTTATAACACTAAGAAACCACCTACACGGGTGAGTATCGCGACGATTTCGTACTCCTATCATCAGGTAATTTACACGGTAAGGCGATTATCATAAGAATTAATTTGCAAATAGTAGTAAAGCCGTTTTTGACATTAGGTACTAATATAAAAATGCTCTCTGGTTACAACGCCCATGCAAGCTAATAGCGCCCAACCGTCATTTTACCGGGCGGACCAGCCCACCCCAGCCGGACGTTATTATTTGACACTGACACGTTTTTGGAAAAAAACATAGAAATTGACATAAAATATTTAAGTACTTAATAGTAGAACAAGATTATTTTGAATCTCTTTAAACCAAAAATCATACCCAAATCGCAAAAAATACATGAAAAACTATACTATTTGTCGTGGCATTTATTATAGCAGCGTGGTATTTGACAGATCCTGCCGGGACGAAGCGTCACACTGCCACAAATGTGGCGCCAGCGAGCCGCCGCTCGCCCTGCGCTGTCTTATTGGTTCATTCTACCTGTGCGTGGAGTGTCAACTGACTATTACGATATTTAGTGTGTTTTCTGCTACCCGGGCGTTAATAAACAGCGGGCGTTAATCACCCACCCTACCTTACCTATAGATTTAAAGAATGTTTTTTTCTTGTTACTCTCATGTCAATGAAATGAGATAGCAACAGATTTAATATCCGTTTTAGCTAAAGTAGGTTTTACTAAGTCATTATGCATAAGGAACGTTTATATCCAGTTGCCAGGAAAAGGGTTGCTCTGCAGCAAGAAGATCCCGGATACGGTGCTATTCGGGGCTGAGGCTGGGCAGTTCGGGGCCGAGGGGCTGAAGATGACGCCCGTGAAGCCTATGGACCGGTGGAACGTCTCTTACAAGGGACAGATGTGGTAAGTAAGTCTTTTTAGTAAGTATACCTAAGTACCTATATCCTAGTAAGAAACTAGGTAACTCCTCAAAGTATTCAAAACCAGATAGTGAAAGTGATTATCATAATTAAATATGTTCGTGTGATCGTGGTTTACTCTGGTTACTAGACTGTAGTTAACATAAAAACGACTTTAGAAGCCGTGACCGACAGAAGCACGAAAACGCTCAGTTATTAATGTAACTAACGGTCACCCATCCAAATTATGACCGCTCGACGATCTATCAAGAAAGTCAATATCAAGCAAGCTTTGCCACTAGCGCTAGCTCTTCCACATTGTACTACAGTAGGTACCGACAAACGATGAGTGACATTGCTTCCTCTCTAATGTTCCTGTTTGATAAAAGGTAGTTCGTTAGCTACTTATTAATTTATTTTAATCTTACAGGTATCAAAATGACCCCACAAAGACGCTTATCGATGTAGAATTCGACGGCAAATGGAAAGCCACTACGAATTACTTTGACTTTGACACGGATCTATACCCAAATGCCGTCATCAGGTCCATTGCCAGGGAGAAGTGGAGCAGAGCATACTTCGAGAGATTGAAGACGTTAGTACCTACCTGTTTGACAAAGATTTTGTTTGACCTTATGGCCATCTTTTTGTTTTTGTTGCCAAATAAATGTTATTCTATTCTATTCTATCTTATGAGGGTTTGTGGTTGTGGTCATCTTGTCATAAGTATTGCAGAGGAGACTCACACATTGGCAGAGGCTGCACACCACTATTTAACCATTATTACCAAAGATGTTAATCTTACCTACATCTTTACTAGATAAGTAGGTACCTAAAGATTTATAGGCCTGCAGTTCAGTGTTTCCTTTGCAGAGCACATCAGTCACATTACGAACAGTTCGGCAACATGGATTGCACGTTCAAGATTGGAAACGAATCCTACGAGTATTCTCTACCTTCGTTCAGAGATCACAGTTTTGGTAAGATACCTACAGACCTACCTAAGTATATTTTTTAATCATATTTTGAAGAGAATACAAATAATACGGTATCTTAGAACACCGGTGCATTGTGTTATCGTACAATAGGTACACATTGTAAAATACAGATAGGTAGGTAAGGTCAACGTGGGGAACACCGTCTAGGCTCTAAGTCCGTCTAGTGGCAATAACTCCCATATTTGAATAGCTAGAGCCCTATAACTCGGTGGGTAAAACAGCATCATGGAGCTCGTTCGAACTTGGGATCATAGATGGCCTAATATCTATATTTTGGAAGAAACTTGACAGTCATTTTTTTGCGCGAATTTGGCACCAAGTTGGAGATTGACGTCTTGTCGAAAAATAAAAAAAAAAGCGGAAAATCTAAGGAAATTTACGATTGTCTTTGATAACGTAAGGCATTTGCAGATCCAAGATTTGATTTCTGCTGTTCGATTCAATAATTAGGCATTAATTTAGTAGTTATTCCCGTTTGAAAAAATATTACATTCAAATTTTCAAGTTGGGAAGTCCGTCTACCATGGATAAGGCAAGTCCGTCATATGCCGGTCTTGCCTTTTTATCAGATTTTGTCAACCTTTTCAATAGTTTCACTTTTATTAAAATATTTTAGACAGTATGATTAGAAGTGTAGTATTTTTTTATTATACACCTGTCTAAGTAATGATTGAAAAATATGCACTGGAATGTTTGCAGTAGGACTAGCATTACGTTTAACTGCCCTTTAAACGCTTACAAATTGTGAATGTTTAAGCAAAAACCTATTTTATTTTATTTTCGATAATTTTACACGGCAAGCAGCTTGGAATTGGCACGGACTTTATAGACAATGATCGTTTTATTACATAGATCTGATTCTTCTTTTATAATTTCGCCATTTTGAGTTAGGTAGTGGATAGGTTATGCCAGGATTTGAATAAAATTCGAACCCCTTTTATGATTATCATGGATTTTAAGGATGATTTTGTAGTTATCATTTCCAATTTCTTACACAAATAAAGATTCGTTTATTTTTTTATGTTTTATTTATAAAAAAAATACTGAGGGAAGTAATTCGTAAAAATGTTTGCAACCACTGAAATCACGTTGTCACCAAAAATATGCCGGTCTTGCCCTTAGTTAGATATAATTTTATTTTCCTTGAAAAGTATACCTTACATTCAAATACTTAAAACACAAATTGCAACGGCAGTTTTTCATCTTTGTTTGATACTGTTTTCATACATATTGGCTCACAAATTACGATTTTATTGCGAGATGAAATGACTAGACGGACTTACCTCAAACTGCTTGGGAAGTCCGTCTACACGCCGAGTTTTAAAAAAAATGCTATAACTAATGGGTTGATTACAATGAACCTTGTTTTCGGACTATTTTAAGTAGATTAATATATTACCAATAGTTTCCGCTAACTCAAGTTACTTAGAAAGCGTTTCTCGATTCATAAAGTTAAATTGAAATTGAATTCAAGAATGCTATGCCGGACTTCCCCACGTTGACCTTACCTATTATATAATAAAATCAACTCGCTCTTATTAAAATCACCATCTTGCCTTTACAGCTTACAACCATACTGAAATCGGTAAAACATGTCGTGACATTAGGTAGGTAAGTATCTAAAGTACCTACATTATTGATTTATTTTAAAATGGACTCCCGAACTTCTCTATCCCAAACTTTATCTCATGAGAAAGGGTAGGTAGGTAAGCACAAAAATGACATCTGACGCAGGAAAGAAAAGAAGTTTGGGAGTCCTTTTTAAATAAATAAAATGATAATGTAATATAGGCACCTATGTCACGACATGTTTAATTATCGATTTCGGTATGGTTTAAGCTGTAAAGGCAGGATGATGATTCATCTTTTTTCCATCTTTTCAATAAATAGGTACCCTAATGTTCTCAGGGCAGCAACGAGACTGGACCCTCATGCATAGATACGGTTTCCATCACATCTTCTTGGAAGATGGCAGCCGCATCAGCGTTGGCGTCATCAGTCAGCCTACCACTGCTTCTACGTAAGTCTTGATACTACCAAGGACGATATAGGTAGGTAAGGACTGCTAATGTTCATACTGACCATGATTCAAATATAATCGTGCTCTATTTCTAGATTTTGAGTGTTATAAAGTTACCAATAATTTCCGATTTGTTCCGCTGGTTGTATGTGTAATGACAACCAGTGTAAATAAGTGATAGGTATAAATCTTTACGATTATTACCTACGTTGCGTAAGGGTTGAAAAATGGAAAGGAATGTCCAATTTATTCAATTTTATGGAAAGAAAACTCCTAATTTTTGAAACTCATTTTGAAGTAGGTATTTGATGAGCAGTCCTTTTATCTTTATCGTCCTTGCGATACTACCATAGGTACCTACGCTACGTCATACGTGAGTAGGTAAGTGACCAACTCTGAGACGCAGTTTGAAGTCGTTTAAAGACCTCCGCGAAAATAATTTAAATCAACTTTTTCAGCTTCGAAGCTGGGGTAATGGCGTTACCCAATGGGGAGCTTTTACCCATAAAGTGGGTAGATCTGAAACTGTACCAACACGGAGAGGTGGGCACCGCGCCCAAGGACTACGCATTTTCTTTTCAAGCTGGTGACGAGGTCTATGAAGTGCAGGTGAGTTTTAATGACAGAGTTTCGGTTCTTAACCGTGGTACCTACTTGATTGGTAGTGCATCACTTGCGAATGACTGGTTTACTATATTCTTTATAATTAGTACCTACCTAGTAAAATTAGAAGAAAAACCTTTAAATTATCAAATATTTTCACTAGAATATGGTATTAGTAATCAGGACTATTACTAACGAAGTACCGTGAAACATGCCGACTTTGCCAACATTTTTCGAATAATTTCAATTTTTGGATAATTTTTCTATGGGAACGTAAGTATTTTCTTTTAGCATCTGCAATTAAAAGATAATGAGCATGTATTATTTTATCAGATTTTATTATTCGTCAATATTTAATTAAGTTTTTTATTCATTTTGATGGCGGGCAAAGTTATCTGGACTTTTTGCCAACATTACCCACATTGATTTTTGACGCAAATAAGGCCTCTATACAGATGGCACAAAGTCCAATACAAGAATTTTGGCAAAAATGGCGTTTACTTTAGAAACTTCAAACTGCGTCTCAGAGTTGGTCACTTAGAAATGAAAACGATACCATGAAAGGTTTCCTACCAAAATGGCTGGGCAAAGTTACCCTAACATTTTTCCTCTTTTTCATACAAATCGCATTTTGCTTTTTAAAAGTACTAGGGTTGGCACATCTCAGTAAACTGATCTTAACGTATTTTTCTTCTTTTTCTGCAAAGTATTGTAATTCGCTTTTAAATTTTAGGCAGGAATTCACATTTAACCTACTTCCTTGAAGTTTAGGCCAATATAATTTACCTATTCCGATCACTGGTAATACTATAATAGGTACTATAGAACAATAAAAATAATAAGTTTCGTAAGTGCCAACCCTAAGCTTATTTTGATGGCGGGTAATGTTGTCAGTAGTAGATCGCAACATCACTGGGTAACTTTACCCACCATTATAACTTTAGTTTTAAAAGACATTCAGCAATGATAATAAAATATAATACTCTTAAAGTGTTTTTGTATAACATATTATAAATTAAACTAACCTGTGTTTTCGCCATCACGCACAATTAACTTTAGAACTTGTACTAAAATTTGCCCGCGAAAATACGCACCACATTCTACAAGTTCAAACAAGTGACTCAGTGAAGTTAGCGACACACCTGATAGACTGTGTTACTAGACACATAACCTACTTTCTATCTAAGTAAGTCAATAAATGTTACTTACCTACTATAGTATTCCGATACTTTTGGAATTTAAAGATTTGCTTAAAAATTGATCTTCGGGCAAAATTACCCTTGGTGGCAAAGTTGGCATGTTTCACGGTACCTAAAGACAGTTCATATCCATACAAATCTGCGTGCACACACAAGTTCTAGTTAAATCTAGATGGCAATGTTTCAAACCATAATTTTTATGATTTTTTTAATACAAAGTGGTACCTACCTAGGTATTCTAATATGATCCGCGGCCAAGTTGAAACCAATGTGTGGTGGCTTCAACTTGGTTCTTACATGGCTACGAATAGAATGGTCAATGGCATTATTGGCATTGCTCCGTTTGTGTCCAATAACCGTCCAAGATCGATCCCCACATTGGGGTGTTGGATCCAACAGTCTACCTTGGTTCCAACATAGCCAATGTGTGGTGCTCGCATTATTGACTAAAGAAGTGTTGAGTTTGAGATTCTGCTTTAGTCTAGAATGTTTATTCTAGGTGTTGGTAGAGTACGAGTCGACGCACTACGTGTCAGACGAATGGGATGCTCGCATGTCGGAGCGATTCTGCAAGTTCCTCGTCAACAATGTACCGGGACGAGGTGTCTCCGAGTTCCATTACAGGTAGGTATACACTTGCCCCAAGACATGAAAGCCCGCCTGAGACGCAAAAGGTTGCGGGTCGATCCCCGCTGCGGGACAAAATGTTTGTATAATCTGCAAACATTTGTCTAGATTCTGAGTGTTTCCTAACCTAACCTAACCATATTCCCACTGCTGGGCAAAGATCCCCCCAATTGTTTCCATCTTTCTCGACCTCTTGCCATGTATAAGTATATTTAGGTATATAAGTATAGTGTGGTATAGTGTTCCAGTTATCTGGGTTGCTTAGCTTGTGACTAGATGACGCTGTGTAAAATGTCCAATACTTATCTAATTTTTCAGACACAAAGATGGCCGACCAGAAACTGTAGCCAAAGATGACCCGGAGTGGTACAGAAAACATTGTCATAAGATATAAAGATATTACAATATTTCTCAAATAAATTAAGTTTATTAGGCTTATTAGGTATTTTTTACGTTTTTAAATTAAATTTGTTTTAATAATATACTTAGGTACCTACCTACCTATAGTCTTCAGGAATACCTACCTTACTTACCTAATTTATATTACAATTATGGACTTAAAAGATTAAAGATATTAAAAACTTCTGATGTTTTTCTCTTCGTACCTAATATGTTTTTTATTGTAGACGAAGAAAGGTACCTAAGTCATTTAGCTTTTAGGTATGTTGTTCATCCCACAAGAGCGATTATAACTTAGGTAAGTACCTATAAGTATCCTTCTAAAACGGACCGGATTTTTGAGAATAGAGAAATCGTCTTGACTATGATGTCAGTTTAAAAATCTATCTAATCTGAAAGAGCAAAACGTCTTACAACCAATCTCATGGCGACCAACACCCGACAAAGCTTCGTCGGTTTGCTCCCTAAGGATACGCCAGGGGGGGTCAACTTCCTTAGCATCAAATGCAAACACCAGGGCACAGTTTGCCATAAGAGAGAACGCTATACGTAAGACAAAGACGGCACTATTTATGCTTTAAATCGCTGGAACATTGCCCGACAAAAAAATAAACTTGGAACAAAATTTGTTTGCGGTGACGCTTGCCTCGCCGCCATTTTTGTTTTGTCATTTGTTTGATTGAGTTTTGTGTGCGGTTTTGAGAGATATATTATCGTCTTTCTAGTGGTAATTTTCCAAATTTTTCACGATGTCTGCTTCAGAACTGCAAAGAAAATGCGCAAAATGTCATATCTCTGCTGCAAATGACGAGACTGTGAACTTGCGTTTCCACAGATTTCCTCTACCCGGTAAACATGGATCCTTGAAGTAAGTGCCCGGCCTTTTTCAATAAAATAATAAATCAATAAGTACATAAATATTTTGAATTTTCATTTCCAATTAAATTCAAACAAATAAGTTTAATTTGATCATTCAATGATTCCAGGGCACGAGTATGGGCCGAATACTGCTACCCAGCTGGGAACTGGTCTACTGAGAAGTCACTCAGAAGCTTACATCAACAGCATAAAATGCTATGCAGTAAGCATTTCGATGACGGATCATACACCAGCAGTTCTAGGAAACGATTGAACAACTTTGCTATTCCAATTGGAACAGAAAGCATAATGTTAAAGCTACGCCAGGAACAAAGTTCAACTTCAAGTGATACATCCACAAACCCAACTATCCCAGATGTGGAACTTCAAGTAAGTTAATTTTTATTAGTAGGTAAATGATACAATTGTTAATATGTCAGTACTTTTATTGTTATGTTAAATTAGATACTTAACCTTTCAAGTATTATTCATTTGGGTCCAAAAGTCCACTATTATTAGGAAAGTCAATCTGAGTCTTTTTCGATATAACACCAAGTCTCAGTCAACTACCTTGATTGGATTGACATTCCCAATAGTAGTGAGGCCCCTTATTTCATTGGCCGGCACTTTTTACTTTTGGGCCCAACCTTGTTTGGAGCCTGAAAGACATCCTTAGTTTGCCACTTCGTAATTTTAGGTGTCAGTGCCCACATTATTGTAAATTAATAAATTATGTTTGATTTCTAGGCATTGGTGACAGACTCCACTGTACCTGTACCTGTTGAAGAATCAACTTTAGATATATCAACTACAACAGTACCAGAGGTTGGTAGACAGTCTCTATCTATGCTGTGTTATGTATAATAGTCAAAGGTTAAAAATAAAAAAAAATTCATAATCTTGCTTTCAATATTTCTGTATAGGTATATATACCTACATAAATATAAATAAGATGATTTTAATCAGATCATTTTAATTTTTTTAGGTTTCAAAGACTGCAAAAGGAATTTTAAGGGAGTTGAATCTAAGTAGATCTGCAGAATTGACCCCTAGAAAACGCAAACTTTATGCAAAATGCAGAAGAAACTTGAGTGAAATAATAAGACTTCGAAAAAAAATGAAGAAACAGCGTTGTTCGGTCTTACACAGGTTAATATCAGATGAAAATGTAAAAAATTTAATGGACCAAAGCATAACTGGGTCTTTTGCCTTATTGCTGCAAAGTCAATTAAAAAATACCCCGAGAAAATTGACTGGGCACAGATGGAGTATTGAGGATAAAGTTATGGCTTTAAGTATTTATAAACGATCTAGTGCATGCTACAGATTGCTGAGGCGCCTTTTTTGTTTGCCAAGTGTGGGTACTCTTAAGGCTCTTTTAAACAGGATTCCGATGAAATGTGGTATAAACCCCCAGATATTTCAAACAATCAAAGGAATAACTGACAATCGAGGACCTGAAGAAAACTTATGCATTTTGGCATTTGATGAGATGTCTATACGAAAAAATGTAACCTATAATGTTAAACAAGACATTATTGATGGATTTCAAGATCATGGAAATCAAGGCAGAACTATGGAGCCTGCAACACATGCACTGCTATTTATGGCTATTGGAATTAGAAAGAAATGGAAGCAACCGCTTGCTTTTTACTTTTCTGGTGATTGTGTTACTGCTGACAGATTATCCGCTCTCATCAAAGAGGTTTGTATTTTTTTATTGATTGAATAAACATTTGAGTCTCTAAAACTACTTTCTGACTTGTTAAGTTTCCTTAAAATGGTTCTCATATCAATAAAATCAGTTTTCTTTTGTGTTTGTCCTAAACATTATATAGCTCAAAGTAATAATGTGAATCTCTCATATTTACAGGTGCTTGATGCAGGCTTCCAGGCTGGTCTCAACGTTGTTGCCACTGTCTCTGATAATTTTGGTGTCAACATCAAAGCTTTGAACTCACTGGGTTCCTCAGTGGCTCAACCATACTTTGATTTCAAAGACCATGAAATTGTCACCATTATGGATCCACCTCACTTGCTCAAATGCTTCAGAAACAATTTCTTGAAATATAACATTGAATGCACTCAAGCATTGCAAAATGAGGGAAAACCAATAAGGGGTAATTATATTCATATTCATTCATTTATTCATTGTTTCAAGTTGGTACATAAGGTCTTAAAAATTAGGTTTGGCCGCAACAAGAGCCCGTTGGGACACCACAATGTTTGAGGAAATAGTAGTATGTAGTACCTAGATATAATAAGAGTACACATCAGACTAAATAGAAGAAACATTTGCCTACAGCAATTAGAGCAAATACAATTCCTTATAATAATCTCTTTATTTATTTTGCAGGTATAGCAAAGTGGAGCCATGTAAAAGAATTTTTTGAAAAAGATAATGCGAATCCTAATTTTGTGTTTGCTCCTGCATTAACCAAGCAGCATATGGAACCTAATTTTAAACAAAAAATGAAAGTAAGCTTAGCATGTCAAGTGTTGAGTCATTCAGTGGCAGCTGGAATGCTTGCAAAGATTGCCAATAGTAAGTAATAATGTATTTAATTTATAGATTGCAAAAAAAACTTGTAACATACTAAAATGTATAATCTAATACTTATTTTTTTACTTTCAGATGAACTTCCACAAGAAGCTACAGCTACAGCTATGATCATTGAAAAAATGGATCAATTATTTGATGCATTGAATGGGGATACGCCCGATCTAAAAAGGGGAAAAAGATATTTAACTAACTTGACCCAGAGGAGTCCACATCTTTCATTCTTCAAAGAAATGAAAGTATTGTTTGGAGATATTAAATTTGTTGGTGCCAGGGCTAAGCCGCCTTCGATAGATGGATTTATTAGAACTCTTAATGCAGTAGAACGCCTTTCTAGTAATCTAAACAAACTATATAAAGTTAAAAGTTTGTCAACGCGAAGACTTAATCAAGACCCACTTGAAAACTGTTTTGGTTGTATACGCAGCAACTGTGGATGCAATCCTAATCCAAATACTGTGCAATTTGTTGCAGCACTTAAAACGGCAATAATTAACAGTTTATTACATAGCAGCAAACATAAAAACTGCAAGGATGATGATAATGAAATTCTTCATAATTTAAAATCATTTTTAACACAAAACATTAATGAACAATCATTAGCTACAGCTTCTCTTGATCAGTCATTTGATTTAACAATAGATGTTGAAGCTAAGGCAACTGCTATGTCTCAATGTTCTGGTGAATTGCAAGCTTGTGCATATGTGTGCGGTTTTATGGTAAAAAAGTTAGGACCCACTTGCAAACAATGCCAAACTGCAATGCTTGCAGACCAGAACACTGAGTTAAGCCATCTATTTACTAGTTTCAAAGAGTATGAAAGTATGCGTAGCAGTTTGATTTATGTTAATAATAATTTTACACAAACTGTTGAGATTGCTGCAACTATTGTAAATAAATATTTGAGTGAACAGAGCTGTGATGTATTTATCAAAAATACATTATCAGAAAAATTGAAAACGCAAATAGATTTTGAGTGGTTGCTTGAATGTTCTGAGCATTATGAAAAAAATAAAATGTTTTTGATAATGTCAACAATTGCTATATGTATGAAACGCTTTTGTATATTGAAAAATAGGCAATTCTCAGAAGATGCGTCGAGAAAAGCAACCAAACGAAAAATAAATATTCTTCAAAACATTTAAAAATGGTTGTGTTCATTTAATCTTATTATTTATCATAAAAACAAAGCTTAATTCGGTTATAATATAATAAACAAATTTCTCATGTCAGAAATCAGATTAAGTGATGTTTTCATGGTACCTACCTATAAACACTATATATACTAGTGACTATCTATCAGAAGAATGGTCAATAATAATATATTACATTGACCATTCTTCTGATAGATAGTTACAGATATTTCATATAATGGATCTAAATCCATTTTGTTTGAATCGCGCGCACTTAAATTTAAAAACTCCCGCCAAACGTAAGTTTCCTTCGTCAAAAGATGGGGCGCTAGTGTGCTTTCGTGTTGGCATTTATTTTGTATGAAGTTGTGCTTCTTCTCGTCAGAGTATATATGTTCTGTGGGATACGCATAGGTACCTACCTACCTAACCTCCTGTATTATGAGATTTCGAAATAGTACTAGCTCAAGTTTCATTCGTAAATCAGGACAAAAGTCCCACAGAGGTAACTATTTAAATCAACCAAGAGCTAGTCCCGAAAATCTACCACACTTTCAACTCCATTGCTTGTCTGACATCTTTATCTTACAGCAATATCCTGTAAAATCGTCAATGGTCAATAAACATTATCGTTGCCACCCGACCTTGGTTCCCTGCTCCAATTATGCCCTAATCGAATTGACTGGACAGCGAATGGAATAATTGCGCACGCGCATCCCAGGAACATACAGGGTGTTCCAGAAGTCGACACCGTAGGTGGAGGCAGTGTGTAGGAGGCCAGTGGGTAACTATTCACTGCGGTGAATAGTTTCCGTTCCCGTGGGAATACCGGGATCAAAAATAGCCATTGTTAATCCAGGGTATAATTTAGTTCTGGTACTTACCAAATTTCAGAGTGAAAGAGAAATACACTTACCTACATAAGAACTTACTACGTCTACTACCGTGCCGTGACACAGTTTGAGCTCCGCGTTCCGAAAATATTTTGAACGTGATAATGTCGAAAATTTCCCTCGAAAATCTTGTGCGTGAGTTGCAAAGAACTGTGGTGACACTTGTGAATAAAGTTGAGTCCTTAGAATCGCGCATTAGCGAGCAATCAGTGATAATATCATCTCTCAGTTCACACAGTGATAAAACTGCTACCCGCAAATCAATAACACCGAACGCCGGTTCGTCGGCACTGGCTAGTGTCCCTGCGCCCCAGCGAACCGTCCGCAGTGCGCACGTCAAAGCATCGCTGGCTTTTGCGGCACAGACTAACTTGACTAAGAAACGCAGCAATGGTTGCGCAACAACTATAGCAACGCCGAAAATCGACGCACCACTGGATAACTCGGTAGCGGAGACTATTCCCCGTGAAATAAATTTGACTTCTTCTCAATCAAAGTTAAAGGATGATGAAGTAAAAAAACCTACTCACATCGCCAATGATAAAATTAGCGGCGTGGATGTCGCAGAAAAATGGCAAATAGTTGCCCGGAAAAACAAAAAGCTTCGACGTACTATCACTACTGGAACTGGCGCTACAACCGACAAACTGCAGGCTGCAGAACGTATGAAGTACATACAGGCTTGGTTATTCCGACCTGACACCACAGTTGACCAAGTGCTTAGTTTCTTAAATAATATTACTGAATCTAAGTACATCGTGGAAAAGCGTCACATTAAGACGGAAACGCATGCCTCATTCGTAATTGGTATGCCGGAAGCAGTATACGAGATGGTGACGAGACCGACTGCCTGGCCCCCACGAGTATGCTTTGTAGATTGGTTTCCCGTTCGTCCCCGCGTCCAGCGCGGGGACGAACACACCGGCGGCAGCGCCAACAGCATCTGATGGCTTCCTGATGAAGAACATGCGTCATTGTGGCTCATCTGATAAAGATGATCGCCCTCGGCCGTTAACTAGCCATGAAAAATCTATAGTGGTATGCCACCAAAATATTGCCTCGCTTGATAAGAAGACACAGGATCTCGAAGTTCTCCTACAAGACAAACTAAATTGCGATGTATTAGCGTTGACTGAACACTGGTTATATGAATCTAACATTGGAAGTGTTAATATAGACGGATACACTTTGGTATCAAGTTTTTGTAGGAAACAAGTTGTACACGGTGGATCTTGTCTGTTTATTAAAAATAATATAAAAGCAGTAGAGTGTATAAAATTAACTGAGATGTCAACAGAAAGATTTTGTGAAGTTTCCGCTGTTGAACTTATTGATTATAATGTGTTAGTTATATGTGTGTATCGAACGAACTTAATAAAATCCATTGAATTCCTGCCCTACTTGGAGCGCTTGCTAGAACGAGCCAACGATATCGGTAAGAAATATTTGCTGACAGGAGATTTTAATATTGACTGGCTGGGAGAACAATGTTCCATTAAAAAACAGCTGACCGACCTATTATCTTTACATAATGTACATAATGAGGTTGACTTTCCAACGCGAGTAACTAGCACTACTTCCACCTGCTTAGATCATGTGTACAGTAATATGACGCGCGGGAGTGTAGTGACGGCTCCGGTCATCACCCAGCTCAGCGACCACTACGCCGTGCGCGCCGAGCTCGCGTGCGCTCGCGTGCACCCGCCGCCGCGCACTCGTCGCGCCAGGCAGAACGCAGTAGCTAATCGGTTGGCTTTTAGAACGGCAATACTTAGTATTGACTGGAATAAAATATTAAACTTGCATGTACAGTCTGCGGAGACCTTGACGACATCTGTAATAAACATTCTCGCCAATCAATATAACATTTGTTTTCCATATAAACGCATTAATATTCGTAAACAATCATGGGTAACGGAAGATCTTATAGATTTGAAAAACTTACTCTTAGAAACCATTAGGCTACAGCAAAATTACCCAGATGCTCAATTAAATACCTATTTAGAAAAACTCACAGATCAGTATGAACATTCGATAAAAAACACGAAGATACGTCACTATGAAAAAATCATACACAGTAGCTCCAACTCACATAAAACAATATGGCGGGTGGTGAATATCGAGAGAGGTGTGAAGACTGGAATATCCACAAGTTTTACAGATGTCGTAAAGGACTCTTTGGGCGTGAAGTTTCAGTCACCGAAGGCCGCTGCCAACGCCATGAACGCAAGATTTGCAAGTGCGGCCGCTGCGTGCGGTGCGCCGCGCGCCTCGCTGGCGCTCGTGCGCGCGGCGCTCACGGCGGCACGTCCTCCCTCAGACCGATCCATGAGGCTTGTAAGATTTACTCCATCCGAAGTATTCCGCATCATAACATGTAAGATCCCTCGTAAGCCTACGAAAGATATCTATGGCATATCAATGGAACTGTTAGCAAATGCGGCGGAACCATTGGCGGTCTGTCTGGCTACTTTGTTTAACCGCTGCATATCGGATGGAGTCTATCCCAGAGCTCTTAAGATTAGTAAGATATCGCCACTTTTTAAAGGAAAAGGCAAGCGAGAGGACATTGATGGATACCGACCGGTCTCAATTATTCCTGCCGTTGCCAAAGTGCTCGAGAACGGGCTGAGCGCCCGCCTTACTGATTATCTTTCGATGACGGAGGTATTATCTGAGCGCCAATACGCGTACCGTGCCGGCTGCTCAACTACCTCGCTTACTCGTGAGGTCATCCGACGGGTGATGGAGGCTTGTGAAAGGAGGTACCAAGTAGCGGTCCTATGCTGTGACTTGTCTAAAGCATTTGACGTGGCGGACCATGATGTTCTTTCTGTCAAGCTTCAGCATTACGGTATCAGCGGACAGGTACATTCCCTTTTGACAGATCTCCTACGAAATAGGTCTCAGATGGTAGTCGGTGACGGGGGGGAGACTAGATCGGATCCATTAGGCACTGTGATGGGCGTGGCGCAGGGATCGTCGGTGTCCAACATTCTCTTCTCGCTGCTGCTTAACGACCTTCCTGAGTACGTGACCGCGGGCGAAGTGTTTATGTACGCGGATGACGTAGCCTCTGTCGTCAGTGCGCCGTCACTAGAACAACTCGAGCTACGCCTGAACGAGGTTGCGAATCAAATAGCACGCTGGTTTAAGTGGAACGGACTTGTGCTTAACCTTAAAAAAACCCATTTCATTCACTTCTCCATCTCAGGTCGGCACACAAAAAGTCTAAATGTATACATAGATACGACGCCTATGGAGCAAGTAAAAACCATTACTCTGTTAGGGTTTCAGATTGACCGTGGCTTGACTTGGGGTACCCACATAGAAAAGTTGTGTGCTAGGCTAGGCAGCGCGTGTTTCGCACTCAATAGGCTTTCGAGAGTTGTCTCCGCCGATGTAGTCCGTATTTGCTACTTCGCGACCGTACACTCGCTTTTACAGTACGGATCCGAACTGTGGGGTCGCGCTGCCGATAGGGAACGCGTCTTTCGCATGCAGAAACGTGCTGTGAGAGCAATCGTGAGAGTGAGTCGAGAGACGTCGGCGAGACCATACTTTATCTCGTTGCGGATACTAACGCTGCCCGCTATAGTAATATTTCAAGTAGCAATGTTCGTAAGGCAGAACATAGGTACGTTCGAAACGCTTGGAGATCGGCATGAGGTAGTGCGACTTACCCGCGGCGCCGACAGACTTGCTGCGGTGACTCACAGGCTCACCAAGTCTGAGAGGCTCGTGCATGTCCTAGGACCTGAGGTGTACAATCGCCTACCAGATCACGTCGTTGAAGCTCCCAGCCTAATGGCTTTTAAGAGAAAATTGAAATCGTGGCTCATCGAGCAAGCGTTCTATAGTGTTGAGGATTTTCTCTGTAAAATACAGCGACAATAATCACATTTTGTGTCTTGATTTAAAATAATATTATTTTTTAATTTTTATTTGTTAATTATAAGATCAACTTGATTTTGATAATATTCATGAATTGTTATGATTAATTTAAGTGTTTATTATTATTATTTTTTTAATATAAATAAGCACCTAATTGTTATAGACCTGTAAACTGACATTTACCAATAAATTGATTATTCTGATTATTCTGATTATTCTGACTTACCTACACACGCACAAACTTTCACCTTAATCAAAGACGATTAATATCTATTAATCGTCTTTGCCTTAATATTAGTGGGATAGGATAATACTGAGGTCTGCCCTTCCGTTGTCAGCTAAAACATCAGCCTGTGTACACCGGTAGAGTTTAGGGTCCTGTCAATAGGTACCTACGCAACAACTTTGTTGGCATAAACTGACAGTCGCCACGAGTTGTTCGCTGCTACGAGACGAAGAGACAACTGACAAGGTAATACCTACCTATCTACAGTTAAATAAGATCTGTAAATAACGGTTAGGTCGGTACTCGCATTCATTCATATAAGTGTTTCCTTGAACTCGTTCGTTCGTTCGTATAAGCAAGTGGCCAACTCTGGTGACGGAGTTTTTAGGCCGCCTAAAGGCCTCCGTCATGGCTTAACGACTTTAAAAGCCGGGACCGACAATTTAACGTGCCCTCCGAAGCACGGAAGCGCTCAGATGAAAATGCCACTTGCGGTCACCCATCCAAGTAGTGACCGCTCAGAACGTTGCTTAACTTCGACGATCTTTCAAGAACGTCTTAGCAAGCTTCGCCACGAGCGCTTCAACTTGAACTGAATAAAATTAAACTGTATGTACCTAATGACAAAATAAAGATTTTTCTTTCTTTCTTTCATTCAGTATTTTGTAATAAAAGTTCAAATCAAACTGGCTAATGAATGATCGAGACTTCTGGCCTAACCTTAGCATAGAGTTTTCTCTTACAATAAATAAAAAATAACAGTGTTTTCATCACCGCAATTTTGGTAATTTGGTCAAAATATGATCATCGTCGTTTATTTGTCACAATTATAGCAAGTCGATAACAATTTCTTCATTTCATTAGTTTAGGGTGTGTGCCATAACGCCGAGGAATGAGCGGGAGAGCGAATAATGTTTTTACTCGTGAGTGAGAAGCGCAGAACGATAGACACGCAACATAATTTATAGCGAAAAAACAGTTTTTATTTAATTACAAGTTAATTAAACAAGTAATCGAAAAATTAAAAAACCAGAACTAAATGAATACTTCTAGGCTATTTGTCAAAACATAAAACCAACAAAAATAGCGTTCTGTTCCTGAGATAAATAGCAAACTGTGTGAAAAACATGTATTTTTCAAAAAAATATATGATCGAGAAAACTTTTACCAATCGTGTTTCTAAAAAACCACAACGCAAGATAAAAGTTCAAAGTTTAATTTCTCCAAACATTATAAGGTGGTATCTTTCACGGATTTTGAGATCTAATACGATTCAAACCACATATTTGCTACCTACGGCCTCTTAAGTAAATATGTTAGTAAAACGAGATTTTTATATATAAGTAATATTCACACATAAACACAATGAAATTATTATTTACCTATGTTTTGATGTTCCGAAAAATAAACATTTAATTAGTAGGTACCTAGGTATACCTACTTAATTAAAATCTCCTGTAGCAATAACTGGCCCTAAGCCACAATGGACTTCGACGCGATCCTCGAAGACGTGGGCCAGTTCGGGCGCTACCAGCAGCTGGTGATCTACTTCATGCTGCTGCCGGCCGTCATCCCCTGCGGCTTCCATGCGTACGCGCAGCTCTTCATGGGCGCTAGTGTGGACCACTGGTGCCGGGTGCCCGAGCTGGATATACTGGATCAGGGGGTGGTGAAGAATTTGAGGTGAGGAAAGGATTAGAATATTTATAAATACATGGACACGGGGTTTTATCGCGTTATTTACCTTATTTCTTTACGTCCCGACGTTTTGGCTATGTCGACCATGGCTACTCGGGACGTAAAGAAATAAGGTAAATAACGCGATTTATTTACACACACACACTCACATAACCCCATGTCCATGTATTTATAAATATGAATTGTGATGAAAAACTACGGATTGGAATGTCAATAGTAAAGTTAATAGGTACCTATTAGCACTGATAAAATAATACATAATACTAAGTAGTAGGTAGTAAGATGTAGATGGAAGGATGAAGAATGAAGATTAAGTACATTATTATGTAGATAGACCGGAGTATGTGGCGATTACCGAGGGATGCCTACACTAGGTACAGCCAGCAGTGATGGTTACCTACTTATGGGCTGTGGATGGTGATGAGATGAGATACCCCTTTGACTAAAGTGTTTTTAAGTATTCTTTTTGCCTTTGACATTTTCAAATGATCTCTGTAATCTCTACCGCGTTTTAGATAGACTTATTCTAATTCTATGTTTTTTAAACGCTAAGAAAACTTCAATTAAAAAAGTTTCCTTTGCCGTTCAAGCTCGCAATAGTAGAGGCACCTTATATACCCACTCAGTCGCCATCAGGGCTTTCAATAAAACGTCATAAAGTTTATGTTTAGGATTCCATCACAGCCTACATAATGTCCCATTCACCATAGCGTAAAAACCATTATTAGATTCTTATCGCTGTACCTATTTGTAAAAGCCTAAACATTCATCCTCAGCATACCCATGGAGCTGAAGAACGGCCTCCTCCAATACTCCCAATGCAAGATGTACAACCTGAACTACAGTGACATCGCTAAGAACTACCAAAGCTTCGGAGACGTGGGGGACGCTGAGGTCGTGCCCTGTAAGCACGGGTGGACCTTTGATAAAGAGATTTATAAGAGCACTGTGGTTACTGAGGTGAGATCTAATAACGGCATTATTATAGAAGGAAGGACCACCATTTTCTAAGAACCTAGATATTTTGTTGAATATTTAGCTGCCTCTATCTATCTAATCAGCCGGTAGCACCCACTGTTGGGTAAAGGCCTCTTATCTCTATCACGCCACTCTTGGCGGTGTTGTGCCAGCCGAATCCACCGTTCTCCTACCGCCCTCGCCAAGGTCATTGTGGTTGAGCAGCAGGGAATATGGTGAGATATATAAAAGCTCCTACGCACTATGCCAACGCATCGAAGCCGGCGGTTTGCTGACGGCATGACCGCTGGCATAGTGTGTAGTGCTCATAACAATAAAATTGAATAAGGCGATAGGTGTGTCAGGATCGCAGTAAGTGAAGGTCCGTGGTCTCTGCCTACACCCATGGGAAAGAGGAGTGATTTTATGTACTTATTGTGTGTGTAGTACTAGCTGATTTACGTTTTAGAGGCAGTACACACTGTGTACTGCCTCTAAAACGTAAATCAGCTAGTAAACGTCAAAGATGATCAGATCTGAGCTGATCAGATACTCACAGATGATGAAAGGGTAGGGTACCTATAGTCTCACGTTGGTTATAAATGAGCTTAGCTTTTCTTGCACCTACTTATCATGCACAATATTTTGTATTTCTTTCGACAGTGGAACTTAGTCTGCGACCACGACTTCCTCCCAACCCTGGGCCTTGTCCTCCTCGCCCTCGGAGGTATCATCGGGAACTATATCTTCGGCTACCTTCAGGACACCATCGGCCGGAAACCCTCGTTCTTCATCTACTTGTTCATTGAATGCATTTTTGGTGTCGCGACGGCTTTTGCACAGAACTATGTCGTCTGGGCAATTTATAGGGTTGGTGTGGGTTTCACTGTACCAGCTATTATGACCACTCCGTATGTTTTGGGTAAGTCTTTACATCGTGTTTTGGTATAGTGTTTTTGTTCCTACCAGCAAGGACAGTCTCTTTACACTTGTCTTTCTTCCTTGATCAACACATCCTATCACTATCGTTACCCTAGCACCTCTATTTATTCACTGAGACAGTCAAAGTTACCATGGTCTTACATGAGCATTGAAATAAACTATTATGTAGGTACTAATAGACCAATAGGTATACCTACCTACTGTGAAAGTGGAAGTTTCTAACTACACCTCTTCGACCATGATATTTTTTTAAATCCGGATGGTATAAAAGACTAATCCCTTCTTAATTTTCAGCCATAGAACTAGTCGGTCCTCGCTGCAGAACCCTCTGCACAATCCTGTCTAACATCGCGTACTCCATGGGTCTGATCATGCTGGCGGGCGTGGCCTACCTGGTGCGCGACTGGAGGCACCTGGCGCTGACCACCACGCTGCCCTTCGTCTGCTTCTTCCTGTACATGTGGCCTATGCCGGAGAGTCCGCGCTGGTTGTTGGCGAGAGGGCAGTTTGATGAGGCTGAGGTTATACTGAAGAATATGGCTAGGTGAGATCGCAGACTTTCATTTTTAATGGAAATAGGATGTTGAGTTTTTTTACTTTTACCTAATTGCTGTCTCGCATGTTATCTGTGTTGACATTAAGTACTTTAACACGTTACACTTCATGACGGCGAATCATGCTAATTATTTTTTTAAACGATGATTGATAAATGATACTTAAACTCATATTAGTTAACTTCTTTTGGCTGAATAGGTAATATTAACTAATCTACAACGACAATTAGATATCCTTGTACACATCGTTTGCCTTATCCATCCACTCTCTTACACACATCCTCTTACAAACTTGCCGGTTTTGGATATTATTTATATTGCTATAAGTACTTAAAGAATAATAGGTAGGTAGGTACACCTAATCTAACGATGTCTTTGTTTCCACAGAATAAACGGCAAGTCCTTACCAGCGAACTACATGGTCAGCCTCCACCGCAAATACAAAACCGACAAACAGAAACAGGACATCGAAATGGCCAAAACCAGAAAATACGGAATCTTAGACCTATTTAAAACCCCGAATTTGCGTAAAAAGACCATCATAATAACTTTTATTTGGTTTACGAATACCAGTGTGTATGTTGGTCTTTCGTATTACGCACCAGTTCTGGGTGGGGATGAGTTTTTGAATTTCTTTTTGGCTGGGATCGTGGAGTTGCCGACGTATTTGTTCCTTTGGCCTTCGATGGAACGTCTGGGGAGAAGGTGGACTTTGTGTATGAGCATGGTAGTTGGAGGGGTGGCTTGCTTGACTACGTTCCTTGTGCAGCATGGTAAGAAAAGTGAAAATGACGTAGGTATGCATGGTGGTATGGTTTCGTCCCACCCTACCTCCTAGGTGGCCAGAGGTATGTTGGGTCCGACCGAAGTGTGCGTATGGGCGTGTTGTAGGTACCCAGTTCTTTAGATTTCTAGGGTCTCACTACTCTCACTATCAATTCTTTTATCAGCCTAACTATGGCCGTGTTCTACAAACTACAAGGCTAAGGATTAAATTTGGTGAGAATAGGAACATGTTTCACAGCTTTTTGCCATACCTACTACCTACATTATACGCCACCAGAGTAAGACTCGTTTAAGTAGGTACAAATATTTTACATGCACCGTGCATGTAAAATATTTGCCGCAAAATCTTTTGCCGCAAAATAAGAGAGACGTGCATGATGCACGTCTCTCTTATTTTGCGGCAAAAGATTCCTAGGAACCATTTGTATTTATTCAAAGTATAGAAGGATCTTATATTTTTTCAGAAACCTACATAACCCTAGCGCTGTACTGCGTGGGCAAGATGGGTATTTCCTCCTCCTTCGTGGTGCTGCCCCTCATGGCGTCGGAGCTTTACCCCACCGTGGTCCGCGGGCTAGGGATGAGCCTCAGTTCCGTGCTGGGCATGTTGGGGCCTATCTTTATCCCGCTTGTAAATTATTTGGTAAGTTCCCTTTTTTTTATTGACAACTCTAGTAGGTACCTAAGTAAGTAGGTACTTTTACCTATTTATTCTATTTCCATCATCGCTATTCCTTTGATTGCAATCGCTAGTTTGTAAGTAGGTAGGTACCTACTTAGTTAAATGTAGATTGTAATGTAGGTAATCTAAGTTTGCCTACAGCGAGAATCTAACTATAATAGATAGAACCTCTTGTGTCTCTCAGTAGGACAATCACGCAATCACCTCGCCATAGAAATATATACCTACCTAGGTACCTAAGTACTTACCTATTTTACCTAGGTTATTTTTTGTATCATTATCAATTTAATCTGTGATTTATATCTCAGGGTTCCGATATAATGGTCTTGCCTCTCATCATCATGGGGGCACTCCTCATTGCTGGTGGAATAGCCAGCTTACTCCTACCCGAAACCTTGAACCAGCACCTACCACAGACGCTAGAAGATGGAGAGAAAATGGGACTTGACACAGACTTCTGCTGTAATACTCCGGTCAGAGACACACGGGTAAATAAAGAGAAGGTGAAAACAGAGAAACCAGCTTGCAGCTCTTCGAATCCTTGCACAGCGTTGTGTGCTTGCCAAATGGTAAATGTGTCGTTGATTGAAAATGTTACAGCGGTAGTAGATAAAGATTGTGAGAAGGTAGAATTTATCATAGCCAAGTAAATTAGCACCTAGGTATTTAATTTATTATAAAGAAAAATACAAAAAACACCACAATTATTACCATGATGAATAGTTGTTTTATTTTAATTTTTGTAAGATTATCTTCAATGCAATGAATCCGAACGTAACTTAGAATTATATGACAATAGCTGGCTGTCATCCTGTCAACATTGAAAAAAGATATCTGACTGACACTTGCATTTGTTATGTCAATGTCAGTGTCAATCGATTAACTAATTTCCATTTTGCGGGTGTGCGCCTGTGCGGCCTATTCCTTCAGGATTATGAAATAAATATTTTTTTACGAAAGCACAGGAAAATGGCTTTATCATTTCTACGACCGAATATTCTCAGCCGACATGTAAAAAGACAGATTTATCAAAGTACACGAAACTCTGGATACGTCGTACTGTGAGTGTATTTTTTTCATTAATTTTACAATGATGTTTTATCTGATATTTTTTACTGTTTAGACACACGTTATAGCTAGCGTTACATTTATATATCCCCAATTATAATAATGAACAGATTTACTCAGTATTCCAAAAACAACCTAAAATAGGAGGTAGGTAGTTAGTACTTACAATGAAGTTGATGATGATTATAAAACCTTTCCCTAGTAAGTATAGTAGTAGCTTTACGTAGTAATAAATAAAACCTAAATTGCCATGAAATGTAAAAAATGAAATATGATCACGACTGTATCCCAGGGAGCGGTAGACATTTCTTTCAGATCTTTTTTTTAGGAAATTTTCAGATCCTTTTGAAGATGTCTAAGGGGGTAGTCAGAGGTATGTCCAAATACATTATTTGGTACATGCCCACATCTTGGAGAAGTTAACTTTCCATACTAAATTGCCATATTACCTGAAGATCTGTTTGGATGTCTACCATGTCACCATTAGAAAAAAATTAAGCCTATGTTTTATCATTTCAGAATCCCAGAAATCGGTGAAGATGCAGATACCCTATTATCAGACAATGGCTTGCCAGAGTTCAACGACATCTCCATTGAAAAATGCATTGCCACCATTAGCAAGCAAAGCATGGAGTATGAGAATGGAGTAGGACAGGTAGAGCAATGCGCTCCCAACTGCAAGAATGCATTTATTGAAATATTCCAGCCTTTGGAAAAGCTAGATTCTCAGCTTGAACTCACCTGGGGAATAGCCAAAGCTCTTTACTTAGGAAATAGCACCCTTATGCCTACAAAATCATACATACAAATTCATGAAAGAGCTTTTAAAGCTAGATCTACCAAATTCAACAGTCCGGAAATATATCATGCAGCTGTCAATGAAAAGAACAGACTAAAGAAACTGACTGATGAAGAGCAGAGGTTGCTTGACAAGTACATCCTGGAAGGAAAACTTAAT
This sequence comes from Xanthorhoe designata, assembly GCA_963582015.1. Classification (NCBI taxonomy): domain Eukaryota; kingdom Metazoa; phylum Arthropoda; class Insecta; order Lepidoptera; family Geometridae; genus Xanthorhoe; species Xanthorhoe designata. The sequence continues at coordinate 10,519,997 of OY757045.1, forward strand.
GGGATTGATGTGAAAGGTATCAAGAAAGATCGATTGGCCAATGTTCTGAACTCCATGCAGAAGGAGAGACAGCTGTTTAGAGAGAAGGTGAATGTAGCTAATAAAGTCTTTACCAGCACTGTTTATGATAGCAGTTCCCTGAAAGAATGCCCCGAATCTTTAGTCAAAGCTATGGCTGCTCCTAATGACCCTAACCGAGGACCTTGGAAAGTCACCTTACAGCCTCATATCTACGAGCCTTTTATGCAGTACTGTCCTGATAGAGAACTCAGATGGAATGCCTGGCAGGCCTACACTCAACGCTGCTCCAACTATGTCAACAAGGAGATAGAAACAGGGTCCAACTTGGAGAACATTCGGGCTTACCGTCAAGAGCAAGCTAACATACTTGGCTATGAAACTTATGTGGACATGAGCATGGAAACCAAAATGGCTGGATCACTTGAGAATGTTAACAATGTCCTTGATAGTTTGCTTGAAAGCGCCCGATCAATGCAAGATGCAGAAGTTGAGCTTTTACAAAGATTTGCTCAAGAAAGAGGCTTCAGTTCAACTTTAGAACACTGGGACATACCTTATTGGCAGAGGAAACAAAAGTATTCTCTATATGGCTTTGATGAAAATAAAATCAGGGAATACTTCCCACTACCAAGAGTCATGACCAGTCTTTTCAACTTGTGCAGTTCTCTGTTTAAAATACAGATTGTAGAGAAAGCTGGTGTCAATACTTGGCATAAGGATGTCAAGTTCTACGATGTATTTGACGATTCAAGTAACACTCCTATTGCTGGGTTTTACTTCGATCCTTATGCAAGACAGGATCAGAAGATCAGAGTGTATGATGATGCAGGATGGCATATCGCTATGCGCAACAAATGTAGTACTACATCTACTAATCCTCTTTCAGCATTGATCTTTAACTTCCAGGCTCCAGTTGAGGGGAAACCTTCCTTACTAACATTCAAGGAAGTCGGATTTCTGTTCCAAAGGTTCGGCCATTCGCTCCGGCATTTGCTAACTAAAGCAAACTATTCAGAAGTGGCTGGTCTTTCGAATGTGGAATGGGATGCAGCAGAGGTATGTGGCCAAGTCATGACTCATTGGTTGTATGACCCTTACACTATCCGCGCAATCAGTGGACACTACAGCACAGATGACCCTTTACCAGAAGACATTTTGAACAACCTCCAGAACATTCGAAGTCATATGTCAGGCTACGACTTATGCAAGGAACTGTACCTGTCAAGATTAGACCTAGACTTGCATTCTAGGAAGGAATTCTGGAGGGATATAGTGAGAGAACTGTGGCCGAAATACCACACACTGGCGTTCAATAAATACGACTCACATCCTCTGTCGTTCACTAAGATTATGTCTGAGGAGTGGGGAGCGGCTTACTACTGCCATTTGTGGTCGAAAATGATCGCAGCGGATATTTACAGTGCATTTGATGAGGCAAGGAAGGCAGACCAAGACGTTCTTGAGGTTGGGAAACGGTACAGAGATACGTTTTTGGCAGTCGGTGGAAGCTGTAACCCCAGTGAGGTTTTCAGAAGGTTCCGAGGCAGGGATCCCTCTCCACATGCACTTTTAAAGAACCTTGGATTACCCAAGGCTATAGAGAAGTTAAATTAGATTGTATATTATTCCTGTTATTATAATGTTTATGTCCTATATTCTGGTTTTCATCAAACGAATTTGTAATTTCGAACATTTATTTCAGAACTTACTAGCTAGCTTATATTTTATCATTTGATGCCTCGGACCCCTCTATGTGAAAACTACAACTACGCCCGTAGTCCTTAGCATTGATTTTCGTATGCAACAGTCAAACAGTGGCAGATAAGGTAGTTTGATTAGAGGTAGACTATATTTAATGAATTAATGAACAAACAATAACTTCAATCTGAATCAGGATTCTGTTCCCAAGCTCTCTCCATATCGTAAATATCCTTCTTAATCGTTTCATCTGTGGGCAATAGTTTCGCGGCAGCTTTCATCTCTTCTATCGCCTTGCTAAGGTATCCGAGCCGCACTAGTGCGGCGGCGCGGCGCGCGATGCATTTGGCTCGGCTGCGTCTGTTGCCTTCGCACTCGGGCTTCATCAGGTCCAGGGCTACGGAGCAATCCTCCATCTGAAAAATAGTGGAACTGAGGCTCATTCATCCGATCGTGACCGCGGAGTCATAAGTACCTACCGTGTCAAATTAAGTTCGAAAGTTAACACTTAACAGTGTCTTTATAGTTAGCTGGAAGTTTCCTGATTTACTGTCCCTATCGTCAAGATCCATTAAAAATGATTTAGGGGTTGTCGGAGGCTAACAGAGAAATTTCAAGGTTTAATTGAAAAACCTTTAACCATTTAATTAGCAAAATCTTTTCTCTAGTAAGTCTACGAAACTACAACAGAAGTCAAACAGAGTGAAAAAGACTTACACATTTCTTAAAGTTCCCTAGAGCGAAGTGCGTGGCAGATCTGTTGGCATACAAGGTGGGCAATTTGTCGGACAGCGTGATGCCGTGGGAGTACGCGCTGACTGCGCCGAGGAAGTTCCCGTTTCGGAAGAACTCGTCGCCTTTCTCCTTACACCACTGCGGGTCTTGCTCCTCCGGCCTCAGGTCCTCGGAGACAAATCCTGAACGAAATTTTTTGGAATGAGGCATACCTACTGGAAATTAGGTATGCCTCAAAAGAACAGGCATCCTACATAACCACCTATAATAATCATGTGTCAAAGTGCTGGTAAAATAAAAAAATAAAATGATTGTGCTGGAAGATCTGAAGGTATGCAGTTATCTACATAATAGTTAGGTACCTTCATAATTCTATAGGTGTAGGTAAATATCAATACATTTCTTGCTGTTTTTTGACTTGTTTCTATACAAATCCTAGCGAAATGGGTAGGTAACACACCTGTTGCTCTTCTCGCAAGAGTAATATTCTTCAACCACGCTTGCTCCTCATTAGCGTAGGATTCTCTGCTCGGCGTTGGGAATGTTCTCGGAGTATGAGTTATCTCCAACTGCCCTGCTTCTCGCAACTTTGGTAAGACTCTCTTTGACATTTCCTCTTTCTTCTTCTCGACGTATGATGATCTTATTGGGATCTTAATCGGCTTTGGGGGTTTGGTTTCCTTTACAATCTTTTTTATTTCTATAGCTGCCTTGCTTTCTTTGTTTTCTTCTGGGGGGATATCAATCACTCGAGACACTTTATTGTTTTTCTCTAACTCAGCAATCCTGGGATCATCATCTTTGAGTTCAGTTATCTGAACTCCTGATGTTTTGATTTCTTTAGCCTGATATAGCTCCATAGTTCCACTATGTCTGTTTGTCTGTGGTTTCTTAGGTTCGTTAATATTCACCCTCCATTCTTCTAACGCGTTCATAGCATTAGTGGTTTCTTCAGCCTTTCGTGAATCCATTAAACTGTGTTGCACTGAATCTATTTCCATCGCCTGTTGAACTGTAAACCGGTCTAGTTGAGTCTTCTTTATTATTTTATCCTCCTTCTGTTGCTGGGATGACTCTACAGACTTGTCTAGTATCTCATGTCGCAGCTTCATCTTTTCAGGTTTGGTCAGCTCTTTCTCTAAACACTCCCATTGTATCGGTTCCTTTTTGAATAGATCAAGAGTTATAAGATCGTCTGATATAATACACTTGTTTTTATCATTATCGACATCATGTAGAAGGAATGCTTCGAAGAGGAAAGGGCTGAAGTGTGCCTTTATGTAAGTATCCGACGTGAACATGTCTACCTTTTCATGGTTCACGGCCTTCATCGGGATCCGTATGTGGACTGTGTCATCAGTTTGGGTCCAAGTAAAGTCGTTTACTAGGATTGGCATCTTCTATTTGTGCAAATCTGTTTTGATTATACCATACGAGCTCTCACGGTTTGACATAGTTTTGACAAAATTAGTCAAATCAATTTCGTTGCTATGGTAATTTCAAAACGTTTGTCTATGCTACCTAGTTGCGAAGGGATTTGTATTACGCCGGGTCTTCCCCCTCTCTATTGCCTCTACGGATGTGCTAATTGGATGGGCTCTATTTTGATTAGATATTGTACCTTGGAGTTGGGCTCTATGAGAATATAACCACTACATTGAGTTGGGCGGGGCATCTGGCGTGATGTGGTGATGACTGGAGGTGCAAAGCGTTGAAAGAATGGTGGCCGAGGACTGGCAAGAAAGGCGTCGGAAGTCCAGCAGCACGATGGGTCGACGATATTATCAGCGTTGGCCGATTGGCCGAAACTTGCAAAATTTCTAAGTTCAAAACGAAAGGAGGCCTACACCCAGCAGTGGTAGAGATTGTGCTGTGGATGATGATGATTGTAGGTACCTTCTAGTACCTACCTACCTACATAGATCAGAAAATGTACCTATAGGCTTAGTAAAATAGGAAACGACTTACAACCGTCCCACATTAAAGGTGCAATTAACATTGATTTATAAGCATCGTTCAATCTGGTTCATGCGACCACCTATAGTAGTCTGTGATGTCTAACCTAATCTGTGATGCGTGCGACCTTTATCAGTCGTATAGCTCGCGTGCGCGGTTCTATACGTAAATTTATCTAATTTCAACTTATTTACATTCTTATTTTACATGATAACGACCAACGCATAAATTATTAAAGATTAAAATTACATAAGCATCCACACCGCTGATTTTAGCTGCAGAAAATGGCTCCAATAGTGCAAACTGGTGGGTGTTTTCACGTATTTTTATTTTAGTACACAGCGTTGTGGTTAGTCTTAGAGCATCTGTGACAACAACACTATGGCCTTGAAGGTAGGTATCGTAGGTACTAGGAGTAATAGTGTTCCTGTGGTATCGTATCTCTAAGTACATGAACGAAGTAGCCACTATTTAGGGGTAGATTAGATTACCGACTAACTGCTTGATTTCCAGTTCTAGGGGATGTCTCCCCCAGTGCCCTGGGTCGGACGCTCACCCACGAGCACCTGGCCATGGAGTTTACCCACTTTTACCGGCAGCCTCCGCCGCAGCTCGCAGACAAGTTCGCCGGAGATCTGACAGTGAACACCGTCGGATATCTACGGCAGTATCCGTACAGTTGGAGAAGTAATTTGCTGCTTAATGATGAGAAGGCGCGCGTGGCAGTACTGAATGATGTGCTGGCTTATAAGAAGTTTGGAGGAGGTTGGTATTAATCTGATTGATAATGAATTTATTCTTCAAGAAACAAAAGTTATAACAAGCACATAATTATTTTTATTAAAAGCGAGGCACTAATAAACTTTTCTCCAGGCACAATCGTGGAGAATTCAACCGAGGGCCTTCAACGCGACGTGGCATTTTACCAGCAGCTGTCCAAACAGACCGGCGTACACATAGTAGCCGGGACTGGCCACTACATTGCTGATCTCCAGAGTTCGCTGGCCAGCAGCGTGGAGGAGATATATGCTCATATGCTGGCGGAGCTGACGGAGGGCTGCGGGGACTGCGCGGGGGTGAAGGCGGGGTTCATGGGGGAGATTGCTAGCGTGTGGCCGCTGAAAGGTTAGTATCATTCTAAGTGATCCTAGTAGCCCGACTTTTAATGCTTTGTAGTAGCCAGAGGTTGCGTTCTCCGCTCCCCACGCACCTCACCCCTCGTTGAGCCCGCTCGCAGAGATGAGAACTTCTTTCGTAGGTAGCTGCGGCTGGCTGCTACAACCTTATGACTTTACCTAGGTACATATCTACTCTATTTGCAATAGGTAGGTATACCTACCGACCTACTTACCTATAATGATTTTGTGACCCTAATTATTCCAGAAACTCAAACTGATGGCTCACATCTCAGTAGGTAAGTATGGTATGTACCTACTACTTAATATACCTAGGTACCTATAATGATTTTGAGACCCTATATTAAATTCTCAACTCGACCACCTGGTACCAGTTTTCTTAGTGCGAGTTGGGAACTCCTCAATTATTTAAGAAACTCAAACTGGCTCACATCTCATGTACCTCTACCTACGTACCTACTTCAGATTTCGAGCGTCGCGCGATCAGAGCGGCGGGTGAGGTCCAGGAGTCCCTGGGCTGCGGCGTCAGCTTCCACCCGCACCGCGAGCCGCGCGCGCCCTTCGAGATCATGCGGGTCTACCTCGAGGCGGGGGGACGGGCTGACAAGGCGGTCATGTCGCATTTGGACCGTGAGTCTTGATATTATTTGATTTCTTGAATGACAAATTTTAAATTTTAATGCATTTGTAATATTTTAATTGTTTGACATTCTCTTCATAATTTTAATGTTGTAATTAATTCTCTTGTTTTATTGTATTTAATTTGACATTATTGTAATATTTAAATTGTGTAGGTATACCTACTATAGTCTTTCCAATCGTTTATTTAACTTTTGACAGATCACGCACATAAAGTTTTATAGGTAATCATTTTTGATACAATGTACTACAGGGAATACAGTACCTGCTGTCATGGACGGGATCCGCCCACTTAGAGATGTGTCATTCCAAATTAATGACCACAGGTTTTGAAATAAATCGATTATCGATTATATTAAAACATACAATAAAATTATTGTGATTATTTTTATATCAAATCACGTTTATTATTTTGCATTAAAATGAGACATTTACTCTGTTTTAATGCATATAATTTGCGTAATGAAAACAGTTCCATCGTACTCGTACCTAGAAATGGGATCGAATTTATTCGCTGAAAATTCATGAATCTAAAATAATCGTTTAGACTTACTGTAGTTGGTGCAAATAAAAAACATGCGAATGAACTGCGGTACCTACATAAAATGAAAAGGTGCAAAATATTGAAATTCATAGTAAATAATGAGTGTGTTAAATCGATTAAAACTTCTTCATGAATAAAATCGATCGATAAAATAAATCGAATCGGTAACGGGTTAGGGTATCACTATTTGAGTCAGTATTAGATCTGTCAAAAGTTAAATAAACGGTTGGAACGGGTGTAAAAGCATGCCATTTTTCTCGCTTTGCACACCGAAATCGGTAAAACATGTTGCGGCTATACCCAGTTTTATCATCATATTTACACATGTTTATGCAAATAAATGATCTTTATCTTTATCTTTATCTTACCTAGGTATAAATGAAAAATGTTCCGTAGCCTAGTGGTCAGGCAGCTCAGCTCGCTTGTAAAGTACCTAAGTAAGTTCGTATGAGCAAGTGGCCAACTCTGGTGACGGAGTTTTTAGGCCGCCTAAAGGTCTCCGTCATGGTTAACGACTTTAAAAAGACTTTAAAACTCTTAAAAGCCGGGACCGACAATTTAACGTGCCCTCCGAAACACGGAAGCGCTTAGATATAAATACCACTTGCGGTCACCCATCCAAGTTGCGACCGCTCAGAACGTTGCTTAACTTCGACGATCTATACGTACGTCTTAGCAACTTCGCTTCGCCACGAGCGCTTCAGCTCGCTTGTATTTACGCAGGTTCGAATCCTGCCGGACCTGTTAACTGTTATGCTTCTTGGCCAATGCTGCTATATCTAAGTAGTTTAGGTAGGTATAGCTTCTCACAAACTTGTTATCGTCATTAAAACATATGCAAACGGGTATTAATCACGAATTTATTCGCCGTTTGCATTATGTTTTATAATGTGTTCTGTTCTGATCGCGAAAGTAAAAGAGACAAGATGTTATCGTCCTTAGTAAATTGACATGAATATTTCCCAGGCACCCTTTTAGAAGACGAGAAGCTCCTCGAATTCTCATCCATCGGCAGCTACTGCCAGTTCGATCTGTTCGGCATCGAAGTATCCTACTACCAGCTGAACGAAGCCACTGACATGCCGTCTGACAGTCAGCGCATAGACAAGATACGGGTGTTGGTGGACGATGGGAAAGTGGATAGAGTGTTGATGTCTCATGATATACACACGAAGCATCGATTGGTAAGGCCTGTTAGCATAGACCTCAAATGCCAGCTAGTAGCGGCCGCTAATAGGACAAAAAACGCATTGAACCTAGTAAAAAGTAAGTAAGTTCGTATGAGCAAGTGGCCAACTCTAATATCGAAGTAGGTAGGTAAGTACCTACTTACAACATTTTCCAATCAAAGTAAATAAATATCCTTGGGCAATCCACAGTGTCACCTTCTAAAATCTTCTTAGATTTGCCAAGCCTAGAAATAATCTATAATGAGCCTTATTTTGTTTTCTTATGACATAATTTCCCCCATGTCTTTCAGATTGATTTCGGCGGTCATGGCTACTCGCACATTCTAAACAACGTCCTTCCTCGCATGAAGACGAAAGGGTTCTCGCAAGAAACAATCGATCAGATAACGATATCGAACCCGGCAACATGGTTGACCATTGAAAAGTAGATTAATAGAAATGCAACCAATAAGCATCAGTATTTCAAATGTATGGTATTCAGCATGGATGTTTTAATCCTTCTTCTGTGGTATTCAGTAGGTGCAGCGCCGCACCCGGTTACTTGACTGAACTAATACATTTCAAACATTTTGTGTTATTATACCGGGTGAGTATCAAGAAGGATAGTTTACTTACCTAAATAACACCTTAAAACTGATGATACGTCTATTGACTTGGTGTCCGGTATATCTGGCCAGATTGTTATTCTGCATTTACATGTGGCATTTACGAATGTTACATTTTTTGAGGATAATTACTTGACTAACTATGGACTATGGGCCATCCCTAGAGGACTTCACACGTAAAGGAGGGGGGGGGGGGGGGCGACAAAGTGTAACCTAGTGTGACAAGGGAGGGGTCAAAAACTCAGGAAACTGGTGTCGTACTTTATGGATGGCCCCTATTGCTATACTTTCCATTGTTGGCTTTCCAACAACATGATGATTGGTATACAATTTTTATAGACTTATTTAAAAACCAAATGGTTCACAATTATACAATAACAGCCCAAGACGACTATTAAATTAACTATAAAATATTCATAGAAACCTTGCTAAATAAAGGAGACATTAGTGGCAATTCTGAGTGTCGCAAAAGCTAAACTAAGCTAACTAAAATTGTTGCCGTCCCTTTCATAGCGATGGGATGGGAATAAAAAGGATGGCAATAATTTTAGTTAGTTTAGTTTAGCTTTTGCGACACTCCGAATTGCCCCCATTAATATGTGTAAGAAAAATAAAAATACTTATAAAATACATTTTTATTTCCTTTTGAAATATAAACATTCCAGTTATTTCTGTCTTCAGATGCTATATATTAACGAATGAAACTAACATCATATTTACATGAGTAAACAATTGAAATGATCTTGTGTAACAATGTTTGAACTATGATAAACAATTATGTATTTCAATGTTGGAGCTAATTGAAATCCTTTACTTGGTGTATACCTATTACGCAGTACAACTAACTCGCGTTATGCCTAAGTCATATCACAATTTAGGCATAACAAGAGTTAGGTGTAATGAGGCTTAAGAGCGGTCAACCCGGCTCACTTTTCATACAAACGCTCGTACGTGATTATGCCGTTGTAACAGATCCTTCTTTTAAACTTTTGGACTAATAGGTATCTTGTGCACTATATCTAGGTTTCTATCGAAACTAAAAATCAAAATTTTGAGAAACAAATTCAGTATAAGCTTCCAAAAACCTGCTTTAGCATAAATTTTACACTCATAAATTGTAAACGTAAAGAAAATATTGTCATAGAAACCTTGCAAATCTTATGGAGATTCTAAATGACTAATATTTATTTTACAAACTTGTAAGGCTTACTGAAAAAAACGTATTTCCTGGAACACTTTTTATGAAATTTCCGCACACTATTTTTCGAGTGAGCGAGTGAGCGGCGAAATTACTTACGGAATGCCGAGCGCTGAGGCGCTATCTCTCTTTTTTCGCTTTGCTTCTTTTTCTAGCATTGCGCTGGATGAAACAACAAGCTTTTCAGCTATGCCCGCGTCGATGATTGACGCACCGGGAAGGGCCACCTTAAGCATAACCAGAGTGTGACATACTCCGACATAGGTCTGAAGCAAGGAAGGCATAAATGATAAGAAACTTTGTTATCAAATTATTTTTTTAAAAGGCTCAAAGTTTCCTATTTACCGATTAATAACCGCTATTTTGAAATTCGGTTTTGAGACTTGACTTGACTTGCATCAATTTTAGTGCTGTCAAATTAGTTTAGTTTTGTTTTTGCGACATCTGAACTGATACCAAGCGGACTGGAAGTCTCTAGGGAAGTCTCATTTACCCATTCTCGGCCCAGCTACCGGCCAACTCGCAACTAGCCTACGTGCGTCATGGGCAATGAACGCGTTAACAAGACAAGATGATGATGATGAAAGTACCTGCTTTTGAATCTTTTTTCAAACATCAAGTATTAATTAAAACGGTTTGGTAATTAGCGTCATACTGCTTATTTTCTATTTCCGAGTCTTTTTCAAATAAAAAATATTGTGCACGAAGATTAATTAAATCTAGTTACTTCCGGTTCAGTATCTGTGGTTGTTTGATACATCCATAATTTCAACATAAATACCTTATTAATATAAATAACTGGATTAAGACAAAGTATGTAGTTATAAAATAATATTTAATTAAATACCTATTACATCTATGCTCACCTCACTTAGAAACATTAACTTACTTATATGATTTATAAAGAACATTGGTAAGGAAATGGTGTGTTTTTATAATTTTTTGCTAGCAATGTCTTAGGCAAGACTTTGTCTACTGGGTCCATTATTTATTCAAAAAATTAAGTGTATTTAGATGTTTGGGGCTCACTAAGGGAATCGTCCACCATCTCCAGCTAGGCTTATTGCCTAACTATAGCGAAATCGAAATTCTTCTTTTCTTTATTTTGGCTTCGCACGGGCTGTGCATTTAGCCACTATCATGTCATATTATAATTCAAGTTAAGAGTAGGTAAAGATGTGGGTCTTTACTGAAGCATCACACGGACTTTTTGTGAGAAATTCAATGATATCCAGTTTTGTTTCATTTGCCCACACTTATGTACGTTCACGAACACTCAACAGTTAATAATCCATCATTATTACACATTAACATTCGCTAAAACACAAGTTTCGGAAATAAAACAAAAAGAAAACACATCTCAAATTCTCAGATTCCCGTCAAAAAGTGTCGCCTTCTCGACCAAATTCGACAGTTGTTTTCGCGATTTACAAATTTGACAGTATATGGCGACGAATTTCATTCCGCAACAAGTTAGGTCTAGCAGGTTCAAGGACTATTTGAAACGCACAATTCACTTCTGTCACTTCACTAGATTGAGGAGTTCTTGTTAGTCTTCTAAGTCCAGGTTCTCCAGCTCCTCATCCAGCTCCTCATCGAGGAAGAGGTTCTCGTTGATGGGCACGGTGGCGGGCGCTTCGCCCTCCGCGTCCTCTTCAGCCTTGCTGGGCAGGTCTTTGACCATCTGCTCGTGCCTGTCCAGTTGGGCTTTGGTACCGGAGTCATCCACCTGGAAGACCGATGAAAGTAAGATAAAGACTGATTGACTGTAGACATCCTGGATGGAGACTCCATATGGACTTAGAATAGATAGACATTTCTTCCACTTAGCATACAAGCCAATCTTTTAAACAAACGCAAATTAGAAGAGTTGTTATTGTGCTAATAAGCAATTCCACTCTAAAATCTAAATTGTCGCCTTCTCAACCAAACTGTCAAATATTACAGTAACACTGTCGGATTTGACAGTAAAAATAGTTTACTGTCAAATCTGACAGTTGTTTTTGCGATTTTTTTTCCTTACAATGTTTTTCTTTACATTATCAGCTTTATATCCGCGATGTGTGATGATGACTTTTCTCTTTCGGCTTAACTAACTTATAATATAATTATAATAATCAAAGAAAAATGACAAGCCAAGCCTAGTCTTCTTCTTCTTGTAGTATCACAAGTTCTTAAGAACTAGTTAAGTGTGGTGAAAGGATTTTGGAAGACTTCTTTCATGCACTACTAGGCAAACTAGTAACCTTACCTCAGTCGCTTCAATTCCAATATCGTCCAGTTGCAGTTCCCTGTAGTGGTCCTCGTCCTCCTCCCGCTCGTAGGTGGCGAGGTCGACGGCCTCGTCTCCGTCATCATCATCATCGGCCGCCAGCGCGGGGTCGAAGGAGAACATCTCTCGTCCGGAGAGGCCGACCGCGCGCCCGGCCTTGTAGTCCGTACGGCGCTGGTCTTCCGCTTTGTTGACCGCTTCCTGAATAACAAATATATAAATGAATAATTAGAATAGAAAAAAGTTTATTTTGTGACTTAATAAAAACGTTGAAGCGCCAGAAATGCTTATGTTATGCACTTTCGTTTAAGTTCGGCCATGAGGAATAACCCACAAGCATCCATCCATCTATAAAAACATTCGCGTTTAATATTATTAGGAAGTTCATATATTATAGCATTTCTTACCTGTTTCTCCTTAATCTTCTTCTTCTTCCATGCCAAGAAAGTTTCCAGCGTGATCTTCGTCTGATTCGGGCCCAACGCCGCTCTCTCTCTCTCTATCAGGTCGACGAGAGATATCTCATTCTTCTTCTCTTCCATCTTCTTCTTATCCCGTTTGAGGACGAAGCCGGGAGGCAGGGCATGTCTGTAGATGCACTTTCCACCAGACGGACACTCCCAGAACCAACCGTATTTGGACTTCTCGACCGCTTCGAGGAAATGCTTGCAGATCTGTTGATTTTCAATAAATAAATTATGCTATAGTATATTTCACACAACATATCATTTAGCCAAAGCAGGGCTTGTGCTATGAAGCCATATTGCATTTCGTATCAAATCTCTTTAACCTACTTCAAAAAGGAGGTTCTATGTTCCACTATTATGTAGGTACTATTTTTTTATAAAACCACCTCGGGAGCACAAGGTTGATGGTCTTCTGGAAATGTTTCTATCCGACATTGATGTCGGATTTTAATTTTTTTTTAATGCTGTACTACTGTGTTGTATAGGTTGCGTCACGTAAAAAGAGCGCTGGCTGTGAAACTGCTCCGTGGTCGATAATTGGTGGAGAGGTGTTGCGGCGCACTTCATACCATTGATGTAGCGAGTGCTATTGGTTCGTCAGCGAGTGAACACAGGCGCAAACATACCCCCGCCCACTACTTCCCCGACCGCGCTCTTTGCGTGGCGCGACCTATAGGAGGTACACTTACAATATCAGTGGTGGGCTGTGACTTCTCCTCTGCATGTTTCTTGGCGACCACCTCCTTAAGTTTGTCCTCGTCCCAGTTCGCCATATTGTCTTCCTCACCATCGTCTCTCATGTCCACGTATAGAGAACGTTTTTCAGCCTGAAAAGACCAGAATATATAAGTATTAATATTCATATTTATTTATTGCTTCAAGTTCGTACATACAAGTAGTAAAATTATAACAGTTCTAAAGAGAGCTCTGCTGAGCAGCGGGGGAAATAATACAGTACGTACAGCTGTTCAGCTATTGCTACGACGTACGCTCAGCGCTAAGAGCACGCGACAAACGAGTTTACCTCTGAAAAACCATGACAAGGATGCACAATACTTAATTCGTAAACCAGAGCGAGACAGAGCTAAACATAACAACAATTAGTTTGTTGTGGTAATGGTAACCTTCAGCTAATAATGTTTGACATTACCTTCCTCTCAATAGTCAAGTCGTGAGAGAATTTGCACTTGTCTCCCTTCGTACACTGGCCCTGCTTGAAGAATGCACACACCACCGACTTGGGGTCAGTACCTGAAACCAAACTTAGTCATTTATATCTATCATCATCAAATGCCATCACCAAGCAAGCAATGAATTGCATGTGAAATGGTTGATTGATTACTAGCCAAATTTTTTTCAACTACACAAGTACTAGTTTTGAAAGAGAGAAAGAAGAAGAAAAATCTTTATTTTGTCATTACTTACATATTATAGTAAACACGTTACCTACATAAAAAAGGAAAAAAAAAGAGAAAATGACGGAAATGGGTACTACTCATACTCAGCATGATGCTTCAGTAGGAACCAAGGAACCTTTTGGTATGAAAGCAAATTATTGATACTATTTCACAACATTTTGGATCTATTTTCCAAAACAAAAGTGGGTATTTTTTTCTTAATCTTTTCCTTCTAATTCTAATTTGTTCTAACCTTTCTCAACCTTCTGTGTCTGCACTGGCTTAAAGAGCAGTGCCATCTCCTTCAGTTCCTTCAACTTATCTTCTTTTTGCTTCTTCTTGTCATCGACCGGCTTAGCGGGGTGGATGCCTCCGCTCTTCACTTGCTTCTCTACATGCTGGATGAATTTCTGCTGCTTAGCGCCTTTCTTGTTCTTGAGGCCAAAGGTCTTATCCTGGAAAGTAATTATATTAGAATTAGTTGTAGTAACTGAGCAGTCTGTTTTATAGCGTGGTGGCTACTGAAATGGCAATGAATCTGTATTAAAAGAACAGAGAACAGAGGAGAAAATAAATCTTAAGTTCATAGCTTCAGCAAAGGTAGGTACTTCATGGTCTCTGTATTGGTGGACAAAAGACCTTAGAGTTTGATCATGAGATGCCTTGCCAAATTTATCAGATACTTATCTCGATCTTACCTCAATGACCTTCTCCTTTTTCTTAGCCTCAGTCTTTTTGCTTGCCCCAGCAGGCGCTTTCTTCGGCGGCATGGTTATGTTTTATGTGACACTTCACAATACAAAAGTTATATCGACATAAATAAATGTTAGTGGAAGCTTGTTAAAACTTCCAATCTATAAAACTATCTAGATTTACAGCAGCTGTAATAATTTTTTACACTCAGCAGTTGTCCACGTTCGTTCAGCGCAAATCGTGGAATTTTATAATTGTGTTTCAAATATAGAATTGAATTTAAACATATACCATAACTAGAATGTCATGAAATCATTTGTCTCTTTTTCACATGAAGGATTCCACGTAACGTACACATTTTGTTTGCAATATTTTTAAGCTCAACATTCTCAATCCGAATGAAATGCTGTTGTTTTGTTTTGCCTGGTTGCCGATTGGTAAGGGTAAATTTGACATTGACAATTATTGTGCCACTGATTGATTATTTACTGATTCAATCCATGATGGATGACAGCTGATTTTGTTTGACAGTATTTTTAATTTTTTAGTTTCCTTCGGAACTTTCGGAAGTTCGTGACAAAGAGGTTCGTGACTTCGTGTCGGTTTTAGTGATTTTCCATGATTTTATTTTGCGAACGTGCAGTTTCATAATGAAACAAACAACAATTAAAACTGGACCATGGCGCTAGACGACGCACGTGTATATAAATTTCACTAACAAAATTAAAGAGTTCAGTTTAATTCACCGAAAACAATGGAAATCGTGGACGTTGAAGAATGCCAGCCCGACCCATCAGTCGCAGCCACGAGAAAGAAAACTTTATGGGCTAAAATTAACAGCAGGACGACGTATAACTATCTGATAAACATCGCCGTTTCGATACTACTGCTCCTATGCCTTGTTTTAGTGCTATATTTCTTCAAGGAGTATCTGAAGATCATTCTTCGATGGGTGGACGCTCAGGACCCTTGGATAATATTCTTGCTGTTTATGGGATTGTTTTTGATAGTGAGTTTCCCTGTGACGATAGGGTACTTGCTGTTAATAATTACGAGTGGGTATTTGTTTGGGATAGTGAAGGGTCTGGGCACAGTGTTGGTGAGTGCGAACTTTGGCGTGGCGGTGGCGCACTTTACGCTGAAGGCTCTGAGGAACTACCTCCCCATTGGCTGGCTGCTCAAGAATGACACGGCCCGGGCACTGCTTAAAGTCATCTCCGGCCCTCAGGCTTTCAAGATTGTGTTCTTCGCGAGACTGACTCCCCTTCCATTTGGACTACAAAATACTATATTTGCTGTAAGTACCTATTAACTCTTATCAATATCTTCAAATGTACAAATGTTAGATACAGTTTAAATTAAAGTTTTCTAGTCTATTTCCATTCAATACAAGCTAAAAGTACAACAGGAAGAGATACAAGGATATTCATTAAAAAAATCATGTAACCTCCAAGTAATGGTATAAGGAATAGGTCTCTAAAACTCCAAACACTTTGTGCTATATCTTGTAAAATATATATTGCTAGTAACTAAAATAAAGTTTTATGTTAAAAAATCATAGTATAAGAGTGCCATAGTCTACTACTAAAAAACTTTCTGTTAAAGTAAGACTAAAATAAGACATGATTTCATTAGTTTATTTTATGACATCAGTCCTTTCTATCAAAGCCTGGCATATTTAACATAGTATAATAAAGTAAAATTTATAACACTGAATATCTTGTGCGAAACATAAGAGTGACAGAATGGGGAAGTATCCTACAATATTCCTTTTAAAGTGTTACCATAGAATTATAAGATAGAAGACACCAACTAGCAATAAAATTGTTATTTTTCCTTAAACTATTGCCAACTCAATAACTCATCGGACTAACTATAACTAGGTACATTAGGTACCTTCCTTCACTGGATCTTGTCCTTTAATTATCTATCTACCTATAAACAAGTAATTATTGTGTATATTATAATAATCTGACTCTCAGAAACATCTCCAACGAATTGCATGAAATTTTGTATGCAAGGGGATTCGAGGGTGATAAATCATTCTAGCTAGGTTTTATTTTTAGAAAATGTTTTTATCCTTGTTCAAATCAGTCATCCTTAACTCAACTTTTCATATTATAAGCTATTTGTGCGTTTCCCTGCTATTATACCTACTATTTACTTATCATACATTATTCAATGTCTAAAATGGTCCTGCTTATTATTTATGTATGCTTTTTGGTAATTTTAGTAATACCATTAAATGTTAACCTAATATTATAATTTTAATAATTGTAATATCACAAAAAACCCTTTAAAGGTGAAGGTTAAAGTTTCTACTTCCTTCATAAATTCAAGTGAAATAAAGCCAAGGTCACACCACATAGCAAATACCACAGTTCAAGCTCTGAAACTTTAAAGTTCAGCATATATTATCTAAAAATAGAGCACATTTAAGTGCTCTATTTTTAGATAATTTATTAGTTGAGTACTAACCCTGTTATTTATGATGGGCTTACAAGCTCACTAGAGCACATACAGCTGCTAAATCCGCTATTTCTTTTGACATTAAGTATGCTCCGTTTACAGTACATAATTAAACACAAACGAAGCATTGCCATTGGCCATTTTAATATTGCCCCCAAGTTGAAGCCCATGTGGGGCGCCGGCATTATGATCAATGATTTAAAATTGGCTCCAGCCTGAATAACATTTACTCTTAAAACACCGTACTTCAGATAATAATATATCAAGAATTGCTCAGTTAAAGGTATTAAACAGGTATTTCCAATTTCCAAAACGTATTTTATTATAATATGAATAACAAAATGTTGTAGCTATCAATTGACGCGAGTTGAACAATTACATTAGATAGGAAAGTTAATTAACCATCTAGATAGCACTAATTAGGTATTTGCTTAATGTAGGTAAATACCTATAGCATGGCATAATTAATTCATGATGTCACATATTTTTTATGATAAGCAAAATAAATACCTAGTGTAGGTAAGTACTTATATCTGCAAGTTGATTAAACTGAGTAAGTAAGTAGGTAGGTACATATTGTACTGATGTCTCTAACCCCATGTCAAGGTCAAACAAAGGTCTAAATAATATACTAGACCAAATAAATTCTTAAAAAATGACCTACTTATCAACTTCACCACTGTTACGATAAATCTTACAACAAAATTTTTAGACATTTCCCCCTAACAAAAAATTTTCATATTCTTAGTTATTACCTAAGAAATCATTTGCTTACTAACAGCATGCTTTTAATTTTTTTTAAGTAAGTAAACCAAGTACAATAACTTATTAGGTATTGGTATGGTACATTATGTCATCTTACATAGTAGGTAGAGGTATTAAAATTATAGGTTCCTAGGCAACACTACCATAGAACGATAATGACGAAGTCCATTGGATGATTAAAGATGTCTATGGAGTAGATAGTGCTAGACATGTAACACAAGAAATAAGGCTTCCCGCACCTCCCACTTGCCAAAGGCACCATTAACGCTGCTCATGCCCACGAGACGGTTTTTCTCCGGCGGCGGCGACGACGGCGAAAAACGCCGTGTTTACGCCCGGGGCGCGCAGTATAAATAGAGTATGGTATTGTAGGGCAGGCAGGCCATGTACAAACCGTCTCATGTGCACGCTCGGACGTTTTCTACCCGGCGCCCCGGTGAAAAACCGGGCCGTGTTAAAACCGTCTCGTGGGCATTCGCTTTCCCTTAACATTACCGACCGGCCGTAGACACGGGTTTTGCATTTTTCGCTAGACGGCACGGCAATTGGCGACACACACAGACAGTCCGATAAAGGCTTGAAAGTAATCTCTTATGCGCCTAAGCTTATACCACCAAGAGAAATGTGTGTTATGTTGTACCTATCGTGGCGATACGCTAGCTCGTGAAGATGACGCCATAAACGACGTTAATAAAATACGAACTACTTAACTATAACTGTTCTGAAAATGACGTGCCAGTAATAACCTTTTTCATAATCATCTAATGGAATTAATGGTTAACTCGACACAGATAAATCATTCCATTTAGCACATTATCATCGCTTAAAGTGACTCTGATTGCAATTGTCCACATGTTTTGTAGCAGTGCGTGCGATATAATATTCTTGCTAATAGTGGCAATTCGGAGTGTCGCAAAAGCTAAACTGAGCTAAGTAACAAAAATTAATGCCATCCTTTTTATTCCAATCGCTATGAAAGGGACGGCAACATTTTTCGTTAGTTTAGTTTAGCTTTTGCGACACTCCGAATTGCCACTAATAACTATCTTGTACTAAGAACCTTCTAATTATTCCAAGTAAATCCATGCCTCATCCGGAAAGATATTCGGTTTTGTAGGGCATCTAGAACTTAGATCCGTAAGTAGGTATTAAACACTACTTACCTAAATAAGTGTCTTCAACTAGGAAAGAGCTTCAAAGGCTGAGCAAATTTACTTGAAACATACAACATAAAGACATGTACATTGTACATTTTATATAGGTAACAGATAATTTAACATCCTTATTTTTTGGTAATAAAACTATAACTAACAGACCGACCGACCTCACGTAATGTAGGCCAAGCGCACTGAGATGATTATTTCTTTCCCACGAGCGAAGTCGTAGTAAAAAACTAGCTGTAACAATAAACCATTGACATGGCAGAGCATGACAGTAATGACCTAATGGTGTAATGAGGTTAATTGACCTCTTCATTTAGCGCGTTATCAGCGCTTTATACCACTTATATGGCATTTGAGCATTGACACGCATGGCTGAGTTCTGTAATTGAATAAACTTTTCCGCTTTTCGTTATCAAATCACCAAATCCTTCAATTATTATTATTTGAAATGATCGGCAGGGGTTATTGTGTAACTTGTAGCAAATGTATGAAAGCAAAAATCACAGTCATCCGCGAAAACAACTGTCAGATTTAACGCTTGAGGCATAAAGTCTGCAAATATAACGATGCTTTCAATGCATATTCTGGTCGAGCTTGAGAAGTACGTGATGAGTAAATATTAATTTATTTATTAACTCTCACTCTATTTATAGGTAGGTAGGTACTGTCATCGCTGGTTCTCAGAAACACTAGTTTTAAACTAGTAGTCTAAAAAAAAGGTACTCCCAATGGTGACTTCAAAAACTCTCAAGACTTTTCTTTTCTATTCAAATTGACCCACTCCAAAATTGATCTACTGTAACAAGAAGAAAGGCAATTTTCTTTTAGTGACACTGACTGGTCTAAAGCAAACAATACAGCCAGTTTCCGTGTCACTTTCGCGACGCGACCGACGAGGACTTTGCAATTAATAGCGACCGACGCCAGTTTCGCTGAAAGAAATGCGACGCACGACCCAGTTCTCCAATTGTCAAGGTGGCTCGCATCGCATAGTATGGCAAATAGGACGAATACTGGAGCCATGAACGAAGTAGCCACGAAAATGTAGAAGTAGCAACGAAGTGGCTACTTCGTTCATGACTGGAGCCTGTGCACACCACATTTTTTGAACTCACAGTCACTGCGCGTTTGTATTGATACAAACGCGAGGCGAACAAAATGCAGGGCAAGCTGTAACCCATGCACACTATCCTCGCGTTTATAAAACGCGAACAGGCAGGTGAGGCGCTATTTAAAAACGCGCAGTGACAGCGCGTTCGAAAATCGTGGTGTGCTTATGGTAGCAAATGGGCTCAATTTTAGAAACTCAATAAAATTTGAATGAATTTTATGTAAATCCCCCGTTAAATCGCTTTATCAACTCGAAATGAGCTGATGATCTTCAAACGGCTGAGTTGATGTTCTTGCATGCAACATAGAATAAGGCTAACCAGATTTATCTTATCTGGTGAAGGTGTAATTGTTATTGTTACAACTATGAGGAAAAAGTGATAACTGATAAGTAAAACCACAGAGTAGGTAGGTACTTTGTAATACAGTAAGACTATTGTGACGCATTTCTCAGATTTTATTCTTATATTATGTATGATTTAAATCTTTAACTTTCAGTGACGATTTATTTATTTATTTATTTATTAAATTCACAAAGCAGATTACAATCAATGCAAGTTAGAATAGATGTAGAAATAAAAGTAGATAAACTAGATTCGTAATCCTATATGTGAATATGACATTAACAATGTTGCATGCAATTATAATAAAATACCCTAAAAATTAAAATAAATTAAATAACATTATACAGATTTCATAATTAATAAAGTTATAAAAACGCGCTTCTTAAATCTATTAATATTATTATCAAATATATCCAAATTCGAAGACAAAACAGACAAGTCATTATACAGACGGCACATACGAGGGAGAGGGCTGTGGTAAGAAACGTTGTTTCTATAGCTTTTAATCGTAAAGATTGGAGGGTTTCGAAGTCTATAATTAATGTTTATATTAATGGACGATAACAAGCTGGGACAATCAATGGTGGTAAATGGTGGTGATTGATGGTATCTTTCATACGCCTTCCTTCCACGCTGGTTATGGACTCACTTCTATCATTCGTCGACTTTGGGCCCCTACTCCCAAAACCGAAAACGATACATCGTGCGAATAATCGCAGTTTAGATTATGTTGGTGGAAACTGAATTCGGAATTTCGGATTAACCAAAACTAGCTGAACTGCGATTGTTGGCACGATGTACTGTTTTCGGTTTTAAGACTCTGAACCCACTCCTCTTACAATAAAACCACTTTTCTCTCTTCTCTTCGGCCTTCCTTTACCTACTTGTGGTATTATAATAGAAATCTTATTGTGATACGATTATGAATGACGCTTTCCTTAGCCTACATTTCATGCTATCTTTATAATGGCGATCAAAAAGGCCTATAATTTGCTCGTTTAAATTTTAACGTCTCACTCACCCATGTTACCGCAAGTGTTGTTTTATGAACAATTTCTAAATAACCACAGATTGTGGTTGAATTCTAAAGTTACTGTGGTTTAATCGATCATGTAATATCAATTAAACATTGTTATTACAGTATAAGGTTCAGATATATTTTTTTTCTTTTTCTAACTGTTACATATATCTTAAAAATAACATGATGATATGCAAGTGAATGTTACATTTATCCATTTATCTTGCGTGTTTTACCGTAATGTAACTATTTTTATAAGTATTTTAGATACCTACCGAAACCTGTTCTAGATAAGATCTATTTTATCTATGACATTAATTTTCACTGTCAGTTTTATAATTAATCTGAAACGAAAAAAGGTTGTTAAGTAATAAGTTTAGTTTTTTGGCTTTTTGACGGGAATTCAAGATGGCATGTTGTCTCTTTTGTTTTATTTTCCGAAATTTGTGTTTTGGCGAATGTTAATATGTAATAATGGTGGATTATTAACTGTTAAGTGTTCGTGAACGTACATAAATGTAGGCAAATGAAACAAAACTGTATATCATTGCATTTCGAGTTCTCTCAAGAAGTCCATGTAAAAAGCTGCAGTAAAGAACCCACATCTTTACTGACGCTGACTATGACTTTGACTTGACCTTGACTAAACTAACTAAAAATTTAAACACATGGTAGTGGCTAAATGCGTGGCACAAGCCGTGCGAAAGCCAAATATAAGAAGTGAAGTGAAGTAATAAGTTTGTGTCTGTCTGAGGCAACGTAGTTCAGATCAGAATGAATTTATTCTCGACTTCATCATCTATCACTTAAAAGTTGAAACATAGCTTATGTTTCAACTTTTAAGACAATCTGCTCGCTCACCCGTTTGGAGATTATCATATTGGTACTTAATTCTTTTTTAGTTGACGCTTTATCGCCCGCGGCTTTGCTCGCGTGGTACCTACCTTGATAAAATATAGTCCATGCTACACATCGATGAAAGAATTTTTGAAATCGGATGAATAGTTACAGAGATACTCACAAACTAACTTTACCTCTTAAGGCATAATCGCGGGTTTTCCATTATTTTATTTTGTTATTAAAGGTGAAATGATCCACTGTTATCGTTATATCTATAAGTTCCAGTTTTAACGTCAAAAGTCTTGAGTCCCGTCATCAAGTGCCTTAACTGAATAAAATCACCACAATGCCGCTGTAGAAGCAATTTAGCGGCAATTGAAAGATAACCAATCACTCCTATCTGTCTAACAAAGCTAACGACCGTGATACAGCGATAAAAGCGCTTGTGGAAAGTACCTACTATAAGGTTTAAGACATTTTATTTCTTATAAAAACTAATACAGTAATATAATGAGACTGGTGTGTATAAAAATAAAGCGTACCTACATGCTGTTCTCTGGCACTTTAATAATAAATTACTATTGAAGTTAGTTAGGTATTTTTTTGAGCACGGATTTATACATAAGTAAGTACTTAAGTGGGTACATAGTATGTAGCAACAATAAACAGTAAATTTAAGTTTGTACACTAGTAGTAAGGTATCGGCGAATAAAGGCTATTTTTATTATTTATTTTATTAAGTACTTAAGTACTCAAAGTATTTGATTATTTAAGTAGGTATGTAATAATAAATATCAATTGGAAACTATGATTATGATATTGGGGCTCTATTAATGAGTGTCTGTAGTCTATTCTCTATTCCCGAAGATCTCATTTATCAATTTTCAAGTGGTACAGTAAACTATACTGTAGCCATTTACAGCGGATCTTCTAGGTAGGTAATACTACAGATACGGAGAACGGAGTTTTAAGGCCGCTTATAGGCCTCCGTCATGGCTTAACAACTTAAGAGGCCGTAGGTAGCAAATATGTGGTTTGAATCGTATTAGATCTCAAAATCCGTGAAAGATACCACCTTATAATGTTTGGAGAAATTAAACTTTGAACTTTTATCTTGCGTTGTGGTTTTTTAGAAACACGATTGGTAAAAGTTTTCTCGATCATATATTTTTTTGAAAAATACATGTTTTTCACACAGTTTGCTATTTATCTCAGGAACAGAACGCTATTTTTGTTGGTTTTATGTTTTGACAAATAGCCTAGAAGTATTCATTTAGTTCTGGTTTTTTAATTTTTCGATTACTTGTTTAATTAACTTGTAATTAAATAAAAACTGTTTTTTCGCTATAAATTATGTTGCGTGTCTATCGTTCTGCGCTTCTCACTCACGAGTAAAAACATTATTCGCTCTCCCGCTCATTCCTCGGCGTTATGGCACACACTTAACAGCCAGGACCGACATTTTAAGGTACCCTCCAAAGCACGAAAGCGCTCAGCTGTTAATGCCACTTGCGGTCACCCGTCCAAGTTAAAACAGCTCAGGACATTTGTCTGTATGCGTCAAACTAGCGCCGCCGCCTATTTTATTTTATTATTACGTTGAACAAAGGAATTTTAAAAAACTACGTACAGTTTGTGAAACCTATTATAAGCTTTTTTTTAATACATAGTAATAGTTTCATTTTGTATAGTTTAGGAGGAATAGCGAAAACAGAGTTTGCTATCCACCAAGTGCAACTTAGCTTCAACGATCTATCAAGAACGTCTTAGCAAGCTTCGCCACGAGCGCTTCTCATCATTCTATCTTTATTGTAACACGTTTTCGTGAGTCCTAAAGCCACTACGTGTAGGTACCTACCTACTCAAGCCCTGAAGGGCAGTAAACCCTTTGTCGTTTCTTGGTACCGTGCCAAACGCATTCATATATTCACAGTTCACACGTAATCTTTATGCGTATGTTCAGCCCTTGTTTTATTTTTATAGGATTGGTGCATTGGATCACAAATTATATTTAATCCAAGGTCATTCCTCCAAACATTTAGGTTTTCAATGGAATTAATGGTAGTAGGAGGTACTTACTTACTTACTATGGCTTGGTTTACTATTATTATGGCTTGTACTATTTGTTCTATGGCTAAATTCCGACGGTATGGTAATACTAGCTTACTCGGCCGCGGCTTAGGTCGCGTGGTACTAAGCCAGATAAAAAGCAGCCTAAGTATATGTTATTCTAGGTCCTAGAATAACATAATAATACATATATACCTACTGTAATGTGTGTGAGTGAATGTAAATAAATATTTTTCTATTCTATTCTATATAGGCTGCTATTTATCCCGGTTAGTACCACGCGCGAGCGACTATACTTACATAGTTTATGACCTAGAATCTAGGTCATAAACTATGTAAGTACTTACCTAAGTATATTACACAGGTTTCAGCCAAATTCGTTCAGTAGGTTTTGCCTGAAAGAGCAACAAACATCCTTACAAAGGATATCCTATCCCGAATCCAATCTTGTATTATAATGGACTATGCGTTACGTTCGCCTACTTGAGAAAGTGAAACTTCATTGGCCTCATTTTGCCCTGATTGTCGGACTAAAATAAGAAAGGCTGCCCACACGCATGCCAGATAAGAATCTGTTTACGATACGTCAGTCCTTGCCGGATAAATCTGGCTATAGGTAGGTACCGTAATTGCAAACAACTCGTGCAGATTGTAGCATACTTACATTATTATAAAAAATAATGTATCTATGTATATCAGTATATCAGTCATCTGGTTATCATAACACACACAAGCATTAAGTTGCTTAGCTTGGGACTAGATGACGCCGTGTGAAATGTCCAAGGATAAGTATGAAACACTATTAATTAAGTACTTATATACTTTACAAAAAAATATTTTGAACACTATAGGTAATCACTAAAAACGGGATATTTACCGTGATTGACATGTCTGATAATAGGATTAAACGAACTTACCATAAGTGAAGTTCTATCCTTATTATTTAATTTACTTATTCTGGAATGACAACTACTAATAGTATTTATTTATTTAATACTTTATTGCACACTTATATGAGTAGAAATACAGAGTACAATTGGCGAGCATAATGCCAAAGGCATTTTCTACCTGCTAACCAACCAAATTAAAGGAAAAGTTTAAAGGCGTGCTAATTTACAAAAAAAAAGACAAATAGTACTCGCTGCTCTCGCTTTTACCGTGATTGACATGACCCATGATTACCATTCAGTTGACCGTGATAATGGCGCATGCCAATTGTGCCGAAATATTGGTTGTTTTTAGACTGCAGTAGTAGAGTCTAATAAAATACTGTCAGTAATTCACTTGCTATCTTATCTCGTTTGACCGTAACAAATCGATTTGATACGTTATTCAACAAGTTCCCTTAGTACCCTGTTAAATGACTGCGCATAATATCCGCGAATTTCAGTCGGTTAGCGGTGAAAACTAGTTGAACTAACTATACTGTGATTTGGCTCCAGGCCGCTTATCCGAAGGTTGAGGTCGGCCGGAAGGCCGACTGCACTTGACCGATTGCTTGGCTTCCAGACTTTGCTATACTCGGTTCTTTATTCGTTTTCTTCCGATCTTTTAAATCCTACTACTTAATATTATAAAGGTGAAAGTTTGTGTGTGTGTAAAATGTAAGTAAAAACTCTTTCACGCTCAAACGGCTGGACTAATTTGAATAAAATTTGGTTTGGATTAAAAAATTTGCTACTTTTGATCCCGGTATTCCCACGAGAATGGGAACTGTTCACCGCGGGTAACACCGAGGGGCGCAGCTAGTACTCGTAGTTTCATATTCTCTGTAGGTAGGTACCTTTGTTTAGAGTATTTATATTGGTATAAATACTCTAAACAAAGGTATGCTGCCGCCTGCAGCAGTAACGGTAATCAGTTCATCAGTACAAAGCTTCAGACCATAATCTTTTAGACGATTATGTAAGCCATTACCTAGAATAGTTAAAGAAGACCCAGAATCAAGTAATCCGTACAGTGAGAGATCACCTATACGGACTTTAACGTAAGGACGAGGATCACCTTTTGGCTTAGAATTGAGGATTGAAGAAACAGAGTAATTCGAAAAAAATATCTTAAGATACTCAATCCAATCATTCCACTCGGATATGTCAGAATGATTAGGCTTAGTGTTTCTGCAATCCTCCGCCACTAGTTTTTTTGAGCTACCTTAGAGCATTTTGGACAATCAGGTTTCCGCACATCCTTCTCACCGCAACCAAAACAGAAGATTGTACGCTCGGCAGGACACGTCCTCATTGAATGCGCATCAGTTTTACAGCGGTAGCAGAAAAATTTAGCGATAGAAGCAGTTTGATGAGAGCTATTTTGTTCATTTGAGCGGTTAGCACTTTTAAAAGTATTGCCCGAAGGATACCTAGACCTGTAAAAATTATTATTATCAAACTTGGGCCTGTTGTTAGAAACCTCCTTGCGTTTGCTAAAAGCAAATTCAGGAGCCAAAGTTGCGAAACTTGCAGACGGAGGTTCTTTAAAGTCATCAGCGCGTATATATAGGTTTGTAATTTTCCTTGTCGTAATCAATGACTAACGTGGTGAACAGTTAATAAAGTATCGGTAAAGTACCTACTTAGAATTACTTAGGTACTTGCAACTATAGTAGATGTTCGTCACACTTGGCCTTCGTATGCCACCAGCTAAATCGAGTTTATACCCAGTTGTATGTTATCTATCGATCTAATCAAGACCTCTGATCAACGCCTACACTTGATGTTGTTTGGATTGCATAGAACTAAAGGCATTCTAATGTCATCGTCCATTAGATGGAAAGTTCAGCTAATTTTATCTGTTGTCACTGTTATGAAAGTCGGTTCTCAACATTTGCGGCGCCAAAAGTTCGTCGACTCTGTTTATTTGCGGAACATTTTAGGAGTCGTTCAAAGTATTCAAACCTGTCTTAATGTGAAAGTTTCAGATTGCTCTTTAGAAATGTTTTGGTATAGTCAAAATTCTTTCATGTCTCGTCAGCAATACGATAATACTTGTCGCTTGGCATTGGGAAAACTATTTATAGAAAGGTATCCCCGTTTCGCGATAGAATCTTCACATAGTGGAAATAGTCTGCGAGAAACGAGGCCCTGGTTTCCTTGCGGAAATAATGGCTTGCTTGTTGTGTAATAGCCATGACATGCCAGGTAGGTTATGGTTTTGGTTTAACTTGCCAGTGGCTACTCAATTATACTTTTGTATGTATTCATTTAATTATAACAGAATAAGAGATCATCTCATTATATGAGACAAGGTCAGGA
This sequence comes from Xanthorhoe designata, assembly GCA_963582015.1. NCBI lineage: Eukaryota > Metazoa > Arthropoda > Insecta > Lepidoptera > Geometridae > Xanthorhoe > Xanthorhoe designata. The sequence goes on from OY757045.1 coordinate 10,547,578, forward strand.
AAATGTCGATAGATTTCAAGCATCTAGAGACACTTCATAATACTACTTCATGTAGTGAATGGATTTTAATTTGGCCCTTTAACTCTATAACTATGTTTGGCAGGTCGCTGACAGCAAAGTCAAGGCAGCACGCGCGTCGGTCGCGCCGAGGTCGAGTATCGAGTATTGGTCCCATAAGTAGGCATCTAGAGTCGAGACGCTGGGTTTCATTGTTTCCGCCAATCGGTGACTATACATCTGCTCCCGCGCCTCGACTCTGGATCGTGTTAGCGACAGGCCTTTAATTTCAAATTTAGAATAGAAACATAATTATATAGGATTCGATGACGAAAAGACACACGACGATCAAAGGAAAGCTATGATAGAAAGGGAATGGAAACGAATCGTTTATCACACGGCTACCAGGCTCGGTTCTATTTCTTGTTTACGATTGCAACGTCAAATCTAAAGCACGCGTCGGCATTTATCCGAAAATACCGTCGAAATAACTAACCGAAGTGTTCAAGATCACGAGATGTTTAAAATGTTTGCTCTGCGTGTTTATATACCTAGTGTTTGGCGTTTAAAATCGTGCAGTTGTTTGAGAAAGGATTTAGATGAATCATGCATTATGTAAAATTGTATGCGTAAAGTTTTCTCAGATTATGCATAACTTTAAAACGAGTTAGCAACTAGAAAACGCCTGTTCTTTTCATAAAGTATTTTTATTAGTCGGGAAAAGACTTCCCACTTTCGCCACTCCGGCCGGTCTAGTGCCTAGTCTACCAAAAACTGAAATGCTTTTTGCATTTAAGTCTTAACGCAAAGCATTAAATTTTTTTGGTTCTTCGAGCTGGATCTTAATCCACTTTCTAGTCCTTCGTACCGGATCCCTGTTTGTGCATTTACTTTGTACATTAGTCGTGCCTTAACACTTGTATTCTATTGATCAAATAAACATTTACAGGATATTATTATGCCTGACCTTTGCAAATCTATGAAAAGATGCTCTAATATCTAATTCAGTGTCTGAAACACAGCCGGGCGGGCGTCGCCATTCAATCTTCACTGTTTTATTATTATTGCCCACCATAATAACCGCTTTTTATGTCCTAGACTAGCTCAACGCATAATAGGCAGTAAAGATATCATTGGAAAAGCAAACACTATTATTATACTAAGCAAATGGTGAGCTATTGTTGAAGCGATAATTCTTTGTACTTACACCTGAATGAAGTACAATGTTTTCTTAAAAATATCGAATTTTGAGATGTCTACTATACTTTATACAGGGGTACAATCGTGAGTCTGTTTTGTATTTTGTGTTTTAAGCATCAATAGAATCAAATTCATAGTAGGTAAGGTACCTACCACATAATGTAGGTAGGTACTATCCCTTATTTGCCCGAACACTTTATATAGCTCAAGAACTCATTTATATCTAACAGTAACAAGGAAGAATGTCACGATGCCATATTATCGTCGAGGTTATAGATTAAAACATAAAAATACTGACGTCACTCTGAATTTATTAAGTAGGTACCTACTGACCGGTGTTACGGGGCGTAAGTACCATTCGTAGCGAGCATGTTACGTTACGCGCTGTGTGCATCCGTGTACGAGCTGCTCGTTGCTAGCACCTTGTTTTCCATGCTGACTGCATTAACGCTTGCTAATACGTTACATTAGGCCCAGTAACGTCGGCCAGTCAGTACCCACCTTATAATACCTACTCACGTTTTCTGCAAAACATGCGGTAACCGCTAGGTCTTGCTTGCGTCTTTCGAGAGTCAACAATGGATTCGCGAAATACAACAATGGAAATGCAAATTAATTTTTTTGGGTATTCCGATATTTACATAGTTTTTTCGAGAGTCTTATTGGAAAGTGCCACAACTTTAGACCCGAAGGTCGTATGACGTAGATGGGGAATAGTAGAGTCTACTATAATACCTAATAGGGCCAGCTCAGTAGTGTAGGTCTAAGTACCTAAAGCTTAGACTGTCTTCTGGATTTATCGTTGATCCACCGCCAGCTCAACTAATTAAGAACTAAGCTAAGCTGGGAAAAAGTAAGCTTAGCTGGTATTAGTTTGCGGTAGTCGCACAATACGCACATGTATGAAAAACGGGCGTAACTATGCGAGCTAAACTAAGTTAGTTTTTACTAAAAAGCAAGCCAAAAGGGATGTCCTTCCTTTTGGTTTGCTAGGTACTTCAATCGAAAGGAAGGACAACCCTTTTGGCTTGCTAGGTACCTAACCTATTGTCAACAAACTACCAGCAGAACGGTTGGTAAATTATAAATGAAAGCGAAACGAATACCGTCGTTCGTGGAAAATGAGAATTCCGAGTAAAATAACATTTATAAGCGTTTCCGTAAAGCCAGTTTATGATCGTGCCTTGTTCCGTGCGTAAAACAAAGCCATGACGTGCTGAGGCTATGTTTTTGTAAAGGTCTGTTTGGAGCGATGCCAGTGGTTTTACTTTCCATGCCAGCGCAATATTACTAGCACGACCGCTTGCCAGTTTCATTCAAAAGTTCGTATGGTCAACTCTGCAGGAGTTTAAGATACATCAAAAACCGTTAAATATGGCATGAAATAATAAACTAGCAATTACGCGACAAACAAGTTGTCCAATTGAAAATCCTGACAAGGATGCACAATACGTAATCTTCCGCCAAAGAGCGAGACAGCAGAGCTAACGTCATCGGACAACTTATTTGTCGCGTATTATAATAATAATATAATAATATATATTTATTTTCTCTCAACAAAGGTATTATACCTACTTGCTAGTTTTGTTTATGCAACTTGCTTTCGACAGCAACACAGCAAAGATACAAAGTACCTACCTACTTACTCGTATTTGCCATAATGACAATTGATACAAGAATATAATAAAATAGAGAACAGAAATAATTATGTTTTTATCAATTTACTGTCGCCAGCTACTGTTAGTGTGTAAACACACGTCTTTTACCTCTTGAACGGCAAATCACTCCTGACAAAGTGCTAATCTGATTCGCGTGCCCTGGTTTCGTTTCCGCCAACCTTCAGTGGTTTCCTTTGGTGGTTTGAAGTTCATTTCCAACTTTTCCTGCACAGAAATACTTAGAGCTGTTTAACGTTTTTGTAGAGTTTTTTTTACCTATAAGCTGATAAAACTCTACAAATCAGTAAAGAGAGTTCAGTAAAGTGAAATAAAAGTTACCTACATTAATCTGAACTTGTACCTACTATCACAAAAATCAAAGTCAGCAGCTAGTTTATACAAACAGATTGGGATTGGGAAAAATGTGGATTGACAATCAACGGAGAACATCTGTCACATTTAAGATTCGCCGATGACTTGATAATTCTGTCCCCATCAAGCAAAGACCTTCAAGAAATGTTAAATGACCTAGACAGAGAAAGCCGCAAAGTAGGTTTAGTCATGAACACGGAAAAAACCAAAGCCATGACTAATAGTAACAAGGAATCTATCAGCGTTAACAATAACACTATAGACTATGTGGACGAATACCTCTATCTGGGACAAGTAATATCGCCAAAAGATGCTTCTGGAAAAGAAATTGATAGACGCATAGGGAATGCATGGAGACAATACTGGAGCCTGAGAGACATCATGAAAAGTAAGGAAATAAACATGACCACTAAACGAAAACTATTTGATACTTGTGTGCTTCCTGTTCTTACATACGGTTGCCAAACCTGGGCAATAACAAAATCCCACAACAAAAAACTGGCAACATGTCAAAACGCTATGGAAAGGAGTATGATGGGGAAAAAACTGTCTGATAGAATAAGGACCACCAACATCAAGAAACACACTAAAACAAAAGATGCAACAGTAACTATCAGAAAGTTAAAGTTGAAATGGACAGGACATACAATTAGAGGTAGAGAAAAATGGTCAAAATCAATAATGTACTGGTTCATAGGAAACAACAAAAGGAAGCGAGGTAGACCATCAAGAAGATGGGTCGACGACATAAAGGACACAGCAGGTGGCACATGGTCCAGAGTGGCCAAAGATAGAGAACAATGGTCACAATTGGAGGAGGCCTTTGTCCAAAGAGGCACACAGGCAGTTATCTGATTAGCACTTAAGATATACCTAGTTTAGTTACAAAAATTGTCAAACTGTCTGAATAAAAGGCTTATTTATTTATTTATTTATTTATACATTAGTCTGAACTTGTACCTACTATCACAAAAATCAAAGTCAGCAGCTAGTTTATACAAACACCAAATCCAAAATCAAAATCTTACCAAACCTTAATGATAATGATAAATGAACAAACATAAAATCATCAAGCAATGTCTAAGGTTCGTATTCAGAGTCTGCACTCAGACTTGAGTCTTAGTTCTAGCATCGAATTCTGACTTTTCAAGGAAAAATTAAATTTACTTATTAATTTCTGACTTCGTAGAACGGTATTTACTTATTTTACTTTCAAAATCTATTCCGAACAAAGATAATCAAATCTGAAAATTCTGAATCGAAACAGTCGAATATTTTTATTTTTTTAGAATGTCATCGACAATACTACCTACCTACTAATAGGTAATTTAGCCAGCTACTGCTATCGTAATGGCCGAACAAAGATAATCAAATCTGAAAATTCTGAATCGAGACAGTCGAATATATTTATTTTTTTAGAATGTCATCGACAATACTACTAATAATTTAGCTCTATGCTACTAGGTACTAGGTATACTATCCTAATGGGAAATCGCGTGATGAGTGTAGTGAGTAGCCAAGAATAGCATACGCGCTTTATATACCTACATATTATATTTTATTATTATCATGTGCTATTCTTATTTCGAGACATTATAATAACACGTGGGAGTTACGTTAAAAATATGGATTTAGATATTATCGATGTTTGATGCGATATTAGTGGCAATTCGGAGTATCGCAAAAGCTAAACTTAACTAACCAAAAATGTTTCCGTCCCTTTCATAGCGATGGGAATAAAAAGGATGGCATTAATTTTAGTTAGTTTAGTTTAGCTTTTGCGACACTCCGAATTGCCACTAATAAATATACATGCGAATATAAGTACCTAGTACGTCGCGACCCTTCCTCTTACAAGGACAATGAAAGTACTCTAACCAACCCATTGCTTTAGCATGCTTAATTATGTATTTTTTGTAACCTATTGTACTTATATTAAAAATTATTATTGTATATTATCTGCGGACAAAAAGGTACTTACTTACATAAAGTATACCTGGGCGATTCTCTGTAAGCTCGTAATCGGCTGTCCCGACTGATTTTTTCAAAAAGTAATTGACTTATTTAAAAAAAAATAACTTCTAATGAAAGTTTAACCACAAAACTTTAAGGGCCCTTTGTTTTTAGAACCACAACTATTTTCGTTTTTTTGCTAGACGTGATAGAAGCTCTAAAAATACAGTCCCCTGGCTGTCCCCATCACTGCATTCTCACCTAGAAATGAGATTTACGACAAAGTTATTGAAACAAGATACATTTGGCAGTAAATATCATAAAGAAAAATAATTTAATTATATTATTTTCGTAAAACAAGGTCTCATTACGAATTTTATTTATTAAGTAAACTCCTGTAAATTTTGTCCCCAAAATTTTCTTACAGTCCCCTGCCAAAAATTTAAACCCATACAAAAAAAAAACTTTAATGTTTACAAACTTTTTTTTGAGTGAAACGGAACGCAATTGTTGTGTAGTTGGTAACCATGCCGAATGCAGCGACGAAATGCCATTAAGTTTAGTGTCAGAGCTTCATTAGTGAGGCGAACACGTGTTTGGACCGCTACCCCATACAGTCCTCTGGTAAGTGATAATATTTATGTTAATTACTTTAATTATCTCTTTATAACGTTTATTTTTTTATTACTAATGTCTAAATTGATCGGTAGCTTCTTGAAAAACGATTTAACATCCATTTTGAAAATATTGTGGAATCTAACCGAAATATACAGTCCCCTGGCAACAGTCCACTGCCAGAAAATGCTGCAGGGGACTGTTTTACAGAACAGGGGACTGTCTATTATGCGTATTGGTTATTGTTTGTGTAAATTTATCCGCTAATTTGTGTTATTAATGTTAAAAATGTAATAATCATCAAATCATTATTGCTTTGCATTATTTATTTATTTAATATTTTTATTTTCCTTCATAAACTCGAATTATTTTACACAGGCTGATTGAACGAACCTGAAATGGCTCCTAAAACGAAAAACGTTATCCCGAAAGGAAATACTACAGAAAAAGAAATAAGCAGAGCGACTACGATAGGTATCAAAGAAGAAAAGTGAAGAAGAGTACCTCCTAAGAGTGAAGAAATGAGAAAAAGGGAGAAGTTGAAGTACCAAAAGAAAAAAGAAAAAGGTTTACAAAAGCAAATAAAGGATATGATACTTCGTGAGCACAGAGCTACCTTAAAGAAGTGGAAAGAACATTATACCGTATGTTGAGCCAAAAGACTTAGACTGAAAAGCGTCACTAATACTTTTGTTAGAGAAAATATGCCGTCAGCAGATCCAGAAGCAGATACTCTGCTTTCAAGACCCAGTTCCGCCCTAGCTTCTCAATCTCAACAGACAAAAGAGATCGATTGCCGCATCGACAACGCCTGGAGAAGCTACTGGTCCGTGCAAGAGCTGATGAAGGACACCCTTCCTATATCACTAAAGCGAAAACTCAGTGACATGTGCATTCTGCCCGTTCTCACCTATGGTGCACAGACATAGTCATTAACAGAGTCTCGAATTCAAAATCAAGGTGAGCCAAAGAGCTATGGATGGAGTGCAGCGTGCTAGGGGTGAAGAGGATAGATAGAATCCGCAATACAATCTTGCGCGAAAACACAGGAATTGCAGACGAGTTGGTTGGGGCACGTTAGCCGGATGGGTATAGACAGATGGGCAGGAGTTGTCACACAATGGATGCCTGATGGGCAATTCAGTGGGGGCAGAAACTTTTATAAATTTGATTTTAAGTACAAGTGATCAGTTGTTGAGAAGCTAGGGCGGAACTGGAACCGGAACTGGTCTTGAAGGCGGAGTATCCGCTTCTGGATCTGACGACGGCATATTTTCTCTAACAAAAGTATTAGTGACGCTTTTAAGTCTTAGTCTTTTGGCTCGGCATACGGTACAATGTTCTTTCCACTTCTTTAAGGCAGCTCTGTGCTCAAGAAGTGTCTTATACTTTACTGAAAACGTTGGCGTAACGACCTCGACCTTTCGGAAAGATTGATGGGAAGTGGCGGGTGATCGTGAGTACTGGAAGGTACTAGGGGAGACCTTTGCCCAGCAGTGGGATGATGTAGGAAATTAAAAAAAAATAGTAAGTATCTACCTAAGTATTTCAATGAATACTGTATAAAGCATTTAATGATTTGTTTTATAATAAGACTATTATGTTTATCTCAGTGAGTACTAACTGTTTGTACCACTTAAAAGTTAATTTTTGATATGAATGATAAAATAAAGTTATGTTTTCTGTTGATTTTTTAAAAAGATACTTTGTTAACTATTGATGCGATAATATGCCATAGAAATAATAAATGATTTATAATTGTAAAATGCCATTTTTGTTTAGTACAACAGTCCTCTGTCCCACTTAACAGTCCCCTGTCAGGATTTTTTGGAAAATCGCTAATAACTCGAAAAATACGTATAAATTCAGTGGGCCTCCTTATCTAACTAAAATAATAGTAAATTTTCTTTAAAATAGAACACGGTTTTTTGGCAAATATTAAAAATAATTTCCAGGACAGCGTTTGTATGGGACCTGTACGAGCTTACAGAGAATCGCCCACCTACATACTTACTTACTTTTTTTAAAATACAATATTGTAGACTAGCAAACGCCCGCGACTTCGTTCGCGTAAATTTCTTCGTAATCTAAAAAGTCCTACGTTTCACTTAAAAGTTCGACGCTGCATTTCATCCTTTTTAAGGGTTTTTTCGAAAAACCCTTAAACACGTAAATATTTATTTTGCATTGTTAGTATTACAACCAAGTTTCAAGCAAATCGAACTACCCATTAAAAAGTTCCCATACAAACTTTGAAACCACATTTTACCTCTTTTCAGGCGTTTTTTTTAAATTCCTGAAAAACATGTAAATTGATTTATCATTTACAATATTTATACTGAGTTTGAAGAAAATCGCTTCACGCATTAAAAAGTTGCATACAACGGTTTTCACCCCTTTTCAACCCTTTAGGGGTGGAATTTCGAAAAATCCCTTCTTAGTGCTCAGTTTTGTTTTAAAAGGAAGTTACCTTCCAAATTTCAGCCTCATAGCTTCAGCGGTTTGGTCTGTGCGTTGATTCCAGAAAAATGCTTATTGTTTTATATATTATTGATAGAAATACACCCAGAGCCAGACGGCCGGAACAAAAATTACAGAACACAATCATTTGGCCCGCGGCGGGATCGAACCCGCAACCTCTTGCATCTCAGGCCTTTACGCACTGCACCACAGAGGTCGTCAAACCCGGCAACGCTCTTACAATCAAAACGTAGCTTGCTTTTCCATGATTACTATGATGGAAGTGGAATATGTTCCACATAATATGATTGAGCCGGCGAATCTGGTAATTGAGCTCGTTGCCCCAATAACAAGCAATGAAGGGGAAAAGACTCGAGGAAATGAGGGAGCGTCAGTATTAGTAGGTTTGTCAATAAATATGAATCCAAATATTGGAAAGTAGTGCACCTCTGTGGCGCAGTGGGTGAAGGCCTGCCTGAGACGCGGAGGTTGCAGACCTGCAACCTCCATATTTATTGACAAACCTACTAATACTGACGCTCACCTCATTTCCTCGAGTCTTTTCCCCCTTCATTGCTTGTGTTCGATCCCCGCCGCCGGACAAATGTTTGCATGTTCTGCAGATATTTGTTTCTGGTCTGGATGTTTTTCTATCTATAATAATTATGTATCTACTTATTTACGAAAAAAATGTATCTAAGTAGTTCAGTCATCTGGTTACCATAACACAAGCATTAAGTTGCTTAGCTTGGGACTAGACGGCGCTGTGTAAATGTCCAAGGGTATTTATTATTAATCAATTACAGGTGTATCAAAATGCGGGCATGTTAAAATCAAATCCAATCAAAAAAATCATTTACCTATTTGGAACAAAAGTACATAAGGTAGTTCAAACAATAGGTAACGTTGACAGCCGCAAAAGTTAAAACTGTGTAGCAGAGGCAACGTCAAAAAATGAGAAAAATTCTACCTAATATGTATGTATTTAGATATACCTCTAACTACCCCCTTAGACATCTTCAAAAGGATCTAAAATTGCCTAATGATCTGAAAGAAATGTCTACCGCTCCCGGGATACAGTCGTGATCATACTTCATTTTGTATTTAGCCGTGTAATAAACGTTCAAGGATATTTATTTATTTATTTACTAATCCTACTTCCTACTAATATTATAAAGGTGAAAGTTTGTGTGTGTAAGTGTGTTTGTTACTCTTTCACGCTCAAACGGCTGGACGGATTTTAATGAAATATGGTAACCGAATTGCTTATACCCTGGATTATAAAATAGGTTACTTTTGATTCCGGTATTGCCATGGGAACGGGAACTATTCGCCGCGGTTAGTAGTTACTAATCTCAATCAATTCCAGGTGAGTGAGGTCGGCGGTTGCGGCTACCACCTGGCCACCATGCTGGGTCTGTTCCCCGCACAGCTGATCCACGTGTACGTGGGCTCCACACTGAGGAGCATGCATGAGGTGCTGCACGAATCGCACGTCACGGGGTACATCGTCTTCGCGTTACAGGTTACATTTTTATATGAAAAATCTTACTAAAAGTTTTACGGCTTCGACGGGATTCGAACCCGCGAGATACAAGCGATCACCCTTAAGCCGGGCTGCCTTCTCAGCCACAAAGCCCTTGACGCCGAAGACGAAACTATCAGATGATATTTTCGGTTAAAGCACCGATGAGCGCCACCTACAGGTATTCTAGAGGAATTAGAAAAAAAAATTCAAATAAAAATGAAATAGGTACCTACCTAAGCGTGGTTTAACACTACTTATAATCAAAAATATCTATAGGTTACATTTTATTTTAAAACTTACCTTACCCAGCCGTGGGAATGAGCTGTTACGCGCATACTATCATTTTTTATAGTTCAATCCCGTTATTTATGATTAAATTACCTAAGTACCTAAAAAATCCTTGATTGATGCTAAATCGATTGCCATTCCGTTTAATTGGCATAATAAACGAGTGCCAAAAAAATCTCTTAAGGTGTCTGTATGGGTGAAATAGCGCCACCGCCTATTTTATTTTATTATTACGATGAACCCCCGATTAGAGTCTGTGTCTGTCTAACATAGCTTCAGAATGGATGAACCGAGTTAAAGACAAGCTAAAATTGAATTATCTCATTTCAGATCCTAGTCGGCATAACACTAATGGTGTGGGTGGTTCAGAAGGCGCGGAAGGAGCTCACCATCGCCATCCTGTCCGCTGAACTCGGCCGGGAGACGATATCTGACTCCAGTAGTTCCTCCATCAGCTAGCCCTCGGCCCGCGCGTCCACTGATGTGGACAGCGTATGCGCCAGCTAGGGGCCACTCGTGGGATGTTGTCCCACGACGGAAATCGCTCTAGAGACTTACGTGTGAAGACATGTACCAACTTATAAGTGAAGCGTGCTTAATTACATGACGTGTGTAGTGGCGTGCACCAACAAACAAGTGAAGTGTGTAGTGGCATGTACCAACATACAAGTGAAGTGTGTTGTGTAGTGACATGTACCAACTTATGAATAAAACACTCATACTGATTATGGAGTGTACCAAATTATGTGCTATCTATGTGGAGTGACGCGTACCAACTTAAATCTAAATTAAGTAATAATAAAATTTGATCTTACGTGTGAGGTAAAGTGATGAATATCAACTTGCTTGTGATTTGCGGCACTTGCCAACTTAGGTACCTACAAAGTGGCATGTACCACGATTAGTCACATGTACCAACTAACGCGTGATATGCACCTATGTGTAAGATGCACGAATTTAACTTGAATTACTTCGCATCATATAATTGTTACATTATGTGACATGTACCATTAATAGCACGTACCACTTCATCAAGTGGTAATTACACGTGTAAATCAATCTTGATTACTTTCTTCTAAAATAACTTTTTGGAACATAACTGAAACCTAATATGTTATTGAAACTTACGTGTAAAGTAAAATATATTGTAAAGTGAAGTGATATTAGCTTTTTATAATGGTCGCTAGTGGTAGAAATATTGCAAATATTCTTACGTATCACTCGTTTCATAATTATTATTAAATCACGGTTAAAGAAGTTAATACCACTTAATATTCTTTTCAGGGCTAAAACAGCCACTTTGTACTTGTGTATGTACTTTAAAAATCACGCCTCTTTCCAATGGGGGTAGGCAGAGACCACTTTTGTTGTGATACATTTTAAAGATGAACTTCTTCAAGATTGGCACACGCAAAGGGATCCCTTTCCCTATACCCAGCAGTGGATGAAGTCGGACGCGGATGATGATGCTAATGATGGTGAACTTCTTAAGGAATACCAATAAGTAGTGGCCGCGCGCAGGACACTTTATCTGAGGTTGTACCTAGGCTGTGACATTGTAAAAACAGTTTTGCAATAAAAATAACCGACATTTACAACGCGCCAAAATATAATATGTAAACGATACTGTGTCGTATCGCATAGTTCAGTTGATTGTCTTCTAACACGCATCATCGTGTTTGACAGTTGTCGATCACGCTCAATGTGACAACTGATACGAAATACAATACAATAATCATAATAAGTTAGAATGGTCTTTCGTGCCGGATATTTCAAATGATTAATCTAATTTAGTATCCGGCACCAAGGATTTATCGCTTACTTTTTGATGTTTTTGATTTTTTTTTTCGTTTGTAGATTCAAAAAGTAGGTACCTACACTTTTTGAATTGATATTACGCTGTGAATAAAAACTGTAAAACTGAAAAATTTGTGTGCAGTATTTGTGCTGCTGACATTATTTGCATCGAAACTGCCAACCGACTACGCAGTCCGCTTGCTGTTCTAATTAATGGTAGTTCGGTTCAGATGCATTACAGATCTACACCCAAAAACGGAACCAGGGATTTGGGATGCAGGCCATCTATCTTTACCCTAATGGAGTATCGACAACATGTTTTTCTCAACACTTCTATCATTCGTCAACTCTGTATCCACTCTCCCTTTCATAGTCCCCTTTTCAATTTTCAGTTTCACGCAACCATTTCTGTTGCGCAACAAATTTTAGCATTTCTGTTGCGCAACAAAATACCTTGAAATTTTTTCATGAAACTTAACCTTCGTTGTCATCTTGGAATCATCAATTGACGGCAATTGGCACTAATTTTCTCCTTCCTAATAATTGGAATTTTACGGGCGCTTTTTTCTTGTTCCGTACAGAACATAGATACAGTCACATACAAAAGTGTTAGATGAGTGAGATGTACAATAGAAATGAACGATTTTTTTACATCTCATCGAAAATTTAATGTTTTTAGATCGCTAGGAAAATCATTTTTTTTATTTTTACCTAAGTATAGACATCTCAATGATGCAAATTGCAGACTCAATTTATATATTATTTTCTTGCTCTTGTTTACAAAATAAATGATTGTGTAATTTTTACCAGACATTCCGTCATGCCATTAGAGTCGTGCATCTAACCGTTCGGAAAAACAAAACCAATTTTTACTAAGAATTTACGAGAATTGGAAAGATTCCAAGTTATGCTTTGCCTCATAAAATGTGTACAGCGTGACTTTGCATGTGGGTCGAACTTACCTACATAACCTCGAAAACTAAATTTTAGAATAGAATAGAAAAACAATGTAATAAATGTTTTTCTTTTCTATTCTATTCTAAAACATTGACATACGAATAATACGCCCAAGAATCATAATAATACAGATAATAACAAAGCCTAATAAGTTAAAGTTTTTTAATACATAGGTATTATAAATTGATTACCTACTGATTTGATTCATGATTTGATTTTTTATTGATACTTAAGTACTTTTACTTTATCAATTGATAAAATTGGTATCAATGGTATCATAAAATAGATTATTATTCATAATTGCCAGATAAATAATACCTACCTACGCATAAAACCAATAAGTTGCGTGTGCGTTCCGATCGGTGTCCGTTATAGAACTGTCATTTGCTCTGAGCTTTGACGTATACGTACAATGCATGACAACCAAAAAGTTGGCGTCTCGTTACTGCTGCCCCTGGATTGTGTAACTTGTTTCACATTGTATCCAAGTTGTATCAAAGCAAAAATCACAGAAAATCGCTTAAATAACTGTCAGATTTAACGCTGATTAAGTAAATTAGTAAGTAACTTACTTAATTACTGCAATATTTGACAGTTGTTTTCGCGATTTACTGTGATTTTTGCTTTGATACAACTTGGATACAATGTGAAACAAGTTACACAATCAGGGGGCAGGTAAAGCCCAGAGACAAAATGTGAACATCATATAGGTTTTTGATGGAAACGAAACAGTTATGTAGGTATACCTATCCAGTGACAAAATTGAAAATAATAAAGCCGTTCTCAAGATAAAGCGTGACTAGAAGAGAGAGTAATTTTTTATATAATTATAATAGATGTTAGATTACATTATTTTAATACTATTTATCATTCTTTACCTAAGGGCACTTGGCATGGCAAGCTTGGGCACGGCCAATCCCAACTTTTAAGATCATTATGTACTTGGTACCTACCATACCAACTTGAAGCATTATATAAACATGAATAAGAATGGGTTTTGTAGACCAAATAATAAGTCTACAAATTCTTCTTAAAAGTATTAAATGTGGCCAAAATAGATAACTGCTCTTTGATCTTTCATGTAAGAAGTACTAATATAAATCGTAGCTTATTTACTTAGCACTGATAAAAAATAGTAATTTTATTACAAATAAAACATAGGGATGTTTGTTTATTTTTCCGTAAGCTATTCTACTATAGCCTACCTGGGTATGTACCTACTTCCATTGACCGTAAAAGAACAGGAGTTGAATAAACGAGCTTTTAAAACGACTCGAAGTTATCCTAAGCTTATTAACAAAATTAAATGCACATTGACTTTGATTTAACAGTTAATTAAGTTGCAGATACTAGGAACCTATTAAAATACTTTTTTTTCTTGTCGTGGCCAGTGAATGTACTTATCTAAATAGGCTCAAATTAGTTGATTTTTATTTGAATTGTTGTTATAGGGTTTATGGCTCTTTAGGAGTTAAACACATGTGGTACATTGCCCACAGATAACTAAGCCGTTCACATGCGTTGGCGTCTTTAACACTGCCAGCATTGCTAGTGCACCTTGCAGCGTCCGCCTTTTTGTCAGTCTACTGAAAAAAGTCCAAGAGTCGCGGCTTTTTAAAATGAGTTCTAGTGTAGTGATGAAATTGATGTTGAATTTGCTGATTGAGGCAGTAAAAAAAATCCTGTGTACCTATACAATTCATGCGTTTTTATTTTATTTTGTCTTTAAAACCAATAAAGTTGTTTCTTTCTTGGAGTTTATTTTGCAACTGAGATACTATGAGAGCTGACGCCAACTGCTCTCGTCAAGTTCAAATGTCGAAGAATGCTCGTGTGTAAGAACCCTCTAATCTTTAGCGTGAATCTAATGGCTATAACTTTACTGCCCTGGCAATTTGCAATACAATTTCTGTTCCTATTTCTAATAAATTCACATACGTATTATTAGGTAAGTTAAGTACCTATTTAAACTAAAATAAATTTAAAAAAATTACCTACGTGTAGTACTGTCGTAGTGTGATTGGACGTGATATACCAAAATGAAAAGCATTTATTTCTAGTATAAATTAATAATTCTCACTGAAAATCTACATTGTTCACAGACATACCTAGGTACCTACACTATACTATAGTAGTCTTATCAATTTGTGTTCGCAATTTGTACTCGCTCACAATGTAACAATATTAAAACAATAATATTTATTGCCTATTATTGTCCATTTTTATACAGTAGGTATTTTTATCTTTCATATTATAAATCAAGAACTATGAATCATTTAAATAAATACTAGCTATTTATTTTTATAGGTACCTACATATTTGATTAAATAGATTATTTATAATATTTTTTTATAAAAATCTTACCTCTTTAAGACATTATTAAGTTATGTTTTTTGTTAAACTGCCCATTAACTAAATGTTTATAAAGTTTGTTCTTCCTTTATGTCCGAAAGACTGATTTATCTATGTCTTATTACAATTTCCAGTCGAAAATTAGATTTTTTAGAATTCACAGTGATACTTATAACTGTTACTATTATGTATGTAGAAAATATACCTACCTAACTATTAATATTTTAGCTTAGCTTTCTTAACAGGCATTTCACAATTTCATCTTCCTAGGTGCTAGCTTTTTTATTTTTAATAATAATAATGAAAAACAACGATTAGTGATGTGTGCCATTATAATAATTGGTTTTAGTGGTAGGTACCTACTTAATTAATTGGTATTTATTTACTAATTGTTTATCTTTAAAAAAAGTCATTCAACGTAAAACTCCTTTAAAGTAGCTCTCATTTTAAATACTAAATTATTATATTCTGTGCCAAATTGTTTATGTAATAATAACTAATTAATAACATTGTAAATGTACTTTTAAGCTGTTATTAATGGTTGAAAATGCATAAATAAGAATATTTCAAGTAGAGTTCTCACAATTTATGTAATTTGTTATTGTTTTACTATTTTATTTAAGATAGAGTTTCACAAATAAAGGTGTCGCAAATAAAATTAAAAGAAGTGACCAAACCATTCAAAGTAGGTAGTAGTCCCGCGCGCTTAAAACGTTTGGTGACGACTGTACTATAACATAAGTCTGAAAAGTTTGTGGCAGCGCCATCTATGTTATTACTTCTGAAACTTGTATTTTTCAATGTGAAAAGTAGAATGCCTCAGTAAGAAAGACCAATGCTCAGAAAATCACCATAAATAATTATTTTTATAAGGAAACATGATTATAAAGTTCAATAAAATATTAATGCATTTATTGTTAACGAATTTATTTTTTTGTTGTTTTTAAATCATCTAGGTATATTATGTTTTTATGATTGTAGTGTGATATTGATGTAACCAATCGTGATTAACATTTTTAATTTGAGCCTTACCTAGGTATGTATGTAGGTATATGTAAATAAAATATTGTCATTATTTTTATTTGTGTAGGTAAGAACTTAAGTACCTTACAAGCCGTTTTTTCATGGACCTACTATTTTCTCCTATTAGTAGGACCACGAGGGAGACCTATTTCTGTCTTTCCTATTATATACTATAAATAGAAACAACCAATAATTTATACACCCTGTATATTAAAAAAAAGGTGGCGAGTTCTATCTTAGTTTATCTAAAAAATGGCCTACTGTTATATCACCTTGAATTAATTGTAACTGGCATTTTAATATGAAATCATCGCGATCTAATTCTTCTTTTCGACGTCGTGATGCATCACTTGTTCTTTCGCTTTCCATATCCATTATTGCATTTATCAACCGCAGGATCGAAACTGGTGAACGCTTTTTAACATTCTTGTTTAGTTGAGAGTGCCAGCTTTCAACGACATTATTTGTACGGTGACGTTCACCATATACGCACCATGAAGATTTGTAATCTTTGTTCTTCCACCATGTTCTTTCCATATATTTCAAAAATTTTGTAATTTTTAGGGAACTGGTGCTTTCATTCTTGATATAATCAATACCATTTTCTATGAGATTTTCAGGTAGTAGAGCTAAACCCTTACATAATCCGACAATTCTTTTTTCTATTTTTTCCTTAATTTTAAGTTTGACTTTGGAATTTTTCCAAATGGCTTTCGATAAATGAGCAAAACATTTTTTTAATATCACTTCCGGCAAAATGTTCATCAAAGCATTGGCAATAGCGATTTCAATAATGGAAAGTCAAATATAGAATAAATGAACTGCGCTAATGAATGCACTTGAAACACAAAATATGAAGGATGACATTATTGACTGACATCAGCCTTTAAATGGAAAAGAGGTTAAAGTGGCCACTTATATTAAACTTCTTATCCTTAGAGCATTTATGTAGGTACTACTTGAATGTTCTATATTATTATCATAGGAGTAACGAGAAACTTATACAGGAGGTAGATTTTTGATTCACCCTAGAATAGGAAAGACAGAAATAGGTCTCCCTCGTGGTCCTACTAATAGGAGAAAATAGTAGGTCCATGAAAAAACGGCTTACTTACATAGGTAAAGTAAATAAATGTTATCATTATTTTGTTTTTTTTTAATTCCCATTATCATCACTCGATTTCTCGCAACAAGGTGTAGGTATAAATAATATGCGCATTCAGTGCCAGCACATTATGGTGCACGTGCGTGGCCAAGTTGCATGTATTTGATTCGGCCCGGGGCACCCGGGCGGCGGCGCGGGGCGCGCCTACAGAACACTATGCGCCGGCTTCTCTTTGGCGTCCTTAGGGCGCCAAAGAGAGAAAGAAAGGTGGTGGGCTGGAAATGGGTTAATAGAGGGTGCATGCAAGTCTGCTCTTTCAAAAATATGATTTGCTACGTTAACCTAACTTAAAAACAGTAACTGCGTTCTCAAAATAAATTAGACTAGCTAGAGTCTAGCTAGTCTAATTTATTTTCTAGCTGCTAGACCCTATATTACAAAAAAAAGTCCTGAAATTGAAGGAAGAAACATGGGCCAAAAGTTTTCTATTCATGCCGAAAAATTTAAAAGTGTTAAACAACAGCGTTTCTGAACGGAGATGAATTATGTCATGTCTGTTTTTGAACGCACCATCCAACTGTCAATTGTCGTTATCATGGCGGAGGACGAGGACGGTGTTTCTGACAAAAAATCGCCCCAAAATACAAATAACGGGCCTCCTCCTCAAGAAAACGAGCAAAATGCATCGAAACCAGATCTGGGAATCGAAGAAGCAAAGTACAATGCTAACGAGAACGACGATACTTCGCCGACGGAGGCTGCAACCTCCTCTTCTAGTGAGTGTTCTACGAAGTTGTTTTTTGTCTTAAATATAAAGGCATTCCTGAGCGACCTCGCTTTTTGGTTGCAGAGAGCAGTGGAGCAGTGCGGAAAGAGTACAACCAGTTCTCGTTCCGGCACTTCCTGAAGCGGGATCTGTCTCTTCCGGGGAACTCTACGTACGAGAACACCGGCGCCAGGCCTAAGGTTTACGCGAGCACGGCGGCGCACTCGCCGGCGCGGTCGCCTCCGCGCGACCTGGAGGCGCGCCGTGACAAGTCGCGCGACTCGCTGCCTAAGGAGCGCTCCTCGGAACTCCGCTGTAGTGACAACGCTTCCTCTAACAGCTCTGTTGAGATCCCCTTCAATGTTGTCGACAACACCGAGTCCAAACATAACTTCTATTCTGAAGGCAGTGAGGTCCCTTTTTACCACCGGCCCAACATTGCTTCAGAGCCGCTAGGCATGCCCTCGCTGCCGGACTTTGTTCAAGATCACATTTTAGTCGAACAAGCATATTTAAATCCAAATGGTCCTATATCTGTTGACTTGGACAATTTACCAGACTTTACTTTCAATACGAGTTTCAATGCTGGGTCATCATCATCATTGGGGCGTCGCAATAACGCTAGCTATGGACAGGACTATGACTATGATAGTTACATGGGGGCTGCGGCAGCAAGTGACCCTAGGCCAGATGTACGAGATATTCCCCTGGACTTGCCCCTTGGAGCCGAGGGGGCAGCTGCAGTGGGGCCCTTGGACCTACCTCCACACCTAAACTTAGATCTGACAGAGTCTGTGAATTCAGCTGACAGAAGAAACAACTCTCCAAGGAATAGTTTTCCACTGGATCTGCCACCAAATGCAGGTATGACTTATAAACATTATGATACATTTTAGGGGGAGACATGTCTAGCAGTGAATTACAACTTACTGTTAATTGATAAATCAAAATAAGTGATACATTTGAGTAATGTTTTATGTTTGTTCATTGGCAATTACCAATATTTTTTTTTTATAAATATAAATATCCTTTGACATTCCACACAATGAAACAGCAACCAATGCAGGTTGCTGTATAATTGGTGATTGCCAACATGGGTAGCTAAACATTTTTAATGGTAAGTGTCTACCAGACCACATGTTGGTATTAAAGTATTGTGGTATAGTTGAACTCAGTGTCTGTCTGTCTGAGGCAATATAGCTCCTGAATGCATGAACCAAAATTTGTATTTGAATTGATAATACGATTTCTCTATTTAACCTACAAACAGCAACCTTGAATATGTCAAATTGTAACATTCAATTCAGCCACTCATTGTTGTTTCTGATTTACACATAATTGCTTATAATTAATTAGCCACGCTATACTCATTATTTAAGTGCTTTGTTACTATTCTATATACCTTAGCATTGATACTTTGCATAGTAAAATAAAAATGCAAATAGTATGATATCAATTTTAAACTAGAGCATTAAAGTGTTGCCAGGAGGCACCCAAGACTCAGCAGCCCTACTCTACATATCGACAATCCCTATAACACAATGATTGTAGCCGCTCCACCTGTTTTGGTGTAAGCTGAATTCAAAACATTTCACCAACCTGAGCTGGACTACGAATATTGTATTTAGCTTTAGAGTAGATTCCCTTCAAAGATTGTTATGAAGAAAGGCTGTTATAAGTACCTCCTATAATTTAATGCCATGAGGCTTGAATTTTAAACCTGCGGTCATTTTAATTGCTTCAGTTTAGTGATCTATCATGAAAGTCCAAACTACGCCGGCTTCACTTAAACGCTTGTCTCTTTTCATAACGTCGAATGTGTACTTCGTTCGTTTGAGCAAGTACCCAACTCTCTGGTGACGGAGTTTTTAGTCGGGAAAGTAACGCGATAAAACAATGTATTTCTAGAAGCATTGTGATCGCGAAAATTAGAGAAAGACTAAGGCCGTTTGTCCACCGCAAGGCCGTCACGTCATCTAAAACTCGGTCCAAAATAATCTCATTCTCGTTGACGTCCCGGTGACGGCGGTGGTGGACAAACGGCCTAATAAACTTTTTATGGTAAATGGCAACGTAACTGGGCCCATAACCTAAAGACTATATTTCTGGAAGAACAACATATTTATTTGGTCGCTATGGATGAACTGAAGTCAACATAGGAAACAATCTAGAGCTAAGATATTCAAATATCGAATCTATCAGTATTATTCATACTGACTGACAACTAAAACGGACAGAGCTAAACATAGACATGAATTAGGTTTTACTATTTCAACAGTTATTGTGTTCCAGGCATGGTTCGTATGCCTGACTTCCTGCCGACGATGCACCCGGGCCGGACCTCGCCCGAGCCTGAGCACCAGGATATACAGCTGCAGCAGATCATGTCAGAGTTGGAACGGACCAGGTAATAGAGCTCATTCTTTGACACACTAACGCTGATTCTTTCTGTTATAAGATCGCCATAATTTGATCCTCGTCGAGGATCAAATGTTTGATATTCTGCAAGTTCCTGGATGTTTTTTAAGATATGGGGAGAAAGTGGGGATGAATAATCGACTTTCTCTAGTGTCGAGGGTTTCAAATTTCACTCCCCATATTTTATATATTAATCGACTTTCTCTAGGGACTTTCTCTAGTGTCGGCGGTTACTTAAAATTTTGAATTTTACAAACTTATTTATACGCCATATTCCGTATATAGATCGGAACAAACTTGTTTATATGCCATTATTCCGTTAGATCGGAGTTATTCGCCGAGCGCAGCCGCCGTTGTCGCGCGGAAGAGCAGACGGCGCAGAGTCGCGCGGAAGTGACGCGGCTGCGCGCAGAGCTCGGCCGCGCACGCGCACTGGAGGCCAGGGAGAGGCGCCCGGGTGCCAGGGCGAGGGACGCGGAGTACGCGGGACAGCTGGACGCGGCGGACCGAGCTGAGGGGAGTCTCATGGATGCTGCTGTAAGTAGTCAGATAATACTGGAGGTAAATCGCGTCACGTAAACAGAGCGCGGTCGGGGAAGTAGCGGGGGTATGTTTGCGCCTGTGTTCACTCGCTGACGAACCAATAGCACTCGCTAAATCAATGGTATGAAGTGCGCCGCAACACCTCTCCACCAATCATCGACCACGGAGCAGTTTGACAGCCAGCGCTCTTTTTACGTGGCGCGACCTATACAGTGGGCGTATCAGCAGTTTTTGAGTGGTATAAACTATCCTCGCTCACGTGTCAAGTATTCTAAATGTATGGAATGTTTAGTTTAAAAGGACTAACGGTTTCTCGAACTCAGATTATCTTCAAAATTTACTAATCAATAGTCAAATCACGTGACAAGTGTCAAATTAGGAACAAATTCTACACTGTCACGTGAAAGGACATTCTGTTCGAGTCCCACGCATGGGAAGCCGCGGGGAGCAGCTAGTAAAATTATGAATGCATCTCTTTTCAGACTAGAGCAACGGAAGCGGAGGCGACTATAGCTAAATTGAAGAATCAAATAAAAACACTAAAGGTAACATTGAACATGGTTTTCTCTCTAGTACTTATCACTTAATTTCACTAAAAATGTTAAAATAGCAAACGACGCAACAAAGTGCAATTCAGCTCGCACAAGCGCCTCGTGCCGATCGTTAAATCGTGCCATCTCATTCTAACAAAGTTATCCAATAGAGTTCTGTCACTGTCACCAACTAAACAAGCCCGCTGGAATTGTACTTAAACAGCGGAGTATGGTGTAGATAGTAAAGTATGATAATAATAAGAAAGTATTGTGTGTTCCAGGAGGAAGCGAGCAGTGCGCAGTCTGCGGCGCGCTCGCTTCGCTCGACGCAGTCGGCCGCCGCGCAGGACTTACGACGCGCCACCGCCCGGGCTGAGGCCTCGCTCAGGTGACTAGCATACTTAATGTGCTCATTCATTGACAAATTAGTTAAAAACATAAATATACCAATAATAATAATATCAAGATTTTCGAGCTGAAGCATTGAGATGTATTATAGAGCCACAATCAGTAAAATAAAATGTAAACACCAAAACTCTGCGCACTACGTAGTGTGCGCAGAGTTTTTTTTTTACGTACAAGCGAAATTGAACATTAAAGCAAACGACATAACGTCTACATTAAAATGTCAAATGTCATTGTCAAGAACATTGAACTTGCAAGGTGACGTACATTTTAAAACGTCATTGTACAAGAACAATAATTGACTTTGACTTGACTTGACTAACTTGAATTATAATGACATGGTAGTGGCTAAATGCGTGGCAAAAGCCAACGAAGCCAAAATAAAGAAAGAGAAGAAGAAAATGACAAAGAAAAACGATACGATATTGTATAAGTATACCTACGGTGTTTTCTATGTATAATATGTATGTATTTAAAAAAAAAATGTACCTATCTATCTAGCATATCAGTCATCTGGTTACCATAACACAAGCATTAAATTGCTTAGCTTGGGACTAGATGACGCCGTGTAAATTGTCCAAGGATATTTATTTATTATTTATTTTAAACAAAAGCTCCATGCACACAAATATAGTTAAAGCACATTCCATTCAACAAACACTATTGATAACATTCCAGAGATCTGTTGTCAGGCGTGGAACAGCTGAAGTGTCTGGGCGCGAGCCTGGACCCCACATGATGCCGGGCCGCGGCCGCCCGGACCCTCCCAAAGATATGCTACTAGCGTTTAGACCACAACTAGTTAACCCTCATGGACCTAGTATTACCTGCGTGCCTAGCATGTGCAACACGAGAAATCATCTCGTCGACAAAATATTATCTCCCGCTCTAACATAGTACGTTAGAGCAGGAGACATTAGTGGCAATTCGGAGTATCGCAAAAGCTAAAGTTAACTAACCAAAAATGTTGCCGTCCCTTTCATAGCGAAGGGAATAAAAAGGATGGCATTAATTTTAGTCAGTTTAGTAAACTAAAGCTAAAGCTTTTGCGACACTCCGAATTGCCGCTATTATCGAGATATTGCATTTGTCGTCTCGACGCGTTGCACATGTTAGGCCTACTGGACGTAGGTCGCGCCACGTAAAGAGAGCGCGGTCGGGGAAGTAGCGGGGGTATGTTTGCGCCTGTGTTCGCTCGCTGACGAACCAATAGCACTCGCTAAATCAATGGTATGAAGTGCGCCGCAACACCTCTCCACCAATCATCGACCACGGAGCAGTTTGACAGCCAGCGCTCTCTTTACGTGACGCGACCTATATAGCCAGCGTGCCGCCGAGAGAACAAATGCAGTGAATTCATAGTTTCGTAGTACAATTCGGAGCATCAAGTTTCCGGCATTCAAAACGCGAGGGACAAAAGGTAAAATGCTTTGTCTCATTTACTTACAAAAATGTTGTATATATTCTTCTTTGTTTTTGTGTGACTGAGAAAGGAATATACAGCGCTCTATTTCTTACTTTCTCTTTACCCTACTTGATTCATTATTTATTCTGAGGCATGATACAAATATGCATAGAGAAGACCTAGAAACGTTCCTTCTCTGTCACACAACAGAAAAGAACATAAACAAAATACTTGTGAAAAAGAGACAGATCGTTATATTTTTATTTCTTTATCGCTTTTTTCTCTGGTTGGAAAATCTATTTTTTACTACGAAACTGGTTGCACTGCATTTTTTGTCCCCTTCAGCGGCACTGATATCCTAGGTCTATGGTAAAATGTTCATTTAGTTCATAGAAATGTATACTTACTAACTCTTCTTCATAACGGGATTTGTTGCTATCTCTTTTCAATTAAATATGAGTGACAAGCAAGGCAATATCCAATCCTTTCTAGATTGATCGCTTATGAATGGGTTTAGTGGTTTTGCTAAGCTTTATTATTTTAAAGTTTTATACCATGTCTTGTCTCACCATTTCCAAATAGTTAGCCACTGCGGTTATAAAGTTATTTGGCTAATAAAAGTAACCAACAACTAACAAATAACAGCTAGTTAGTGCTGCTCGGCGATGAAAGCCGCATAAGATAAGCGAGTTAGCTATCCGTCAGTTAATGTGAACAGTATTTTTGACAGCTACCTGACAGTTAGCTTACTCGGAACCTTACTTGGACATGGTGAAACCTTTGCCTTTTTATATAAAACAAGGTTAATGATAGGCAAGAAGTTAATATTATAATACAGAACTCAACGCGGCTAAACGATCCTCGGTAAGGTTTGAAAGCACTAAATATTGACTATGTAAATAATATTATTAATCATTGTAGATAACTCATTGTATTATTTATTTTTTAATCTAATCTTAACAATATCAGCTCTTGTCACTATTATGCAAATGTTTGGACACGCCTATGACTACCTCCTTTAGTCATAATTCAAAAAATCCTTATTGCTTGAATATATAAATGTTTATATGTTTAATGCCTGCTTTTCTTTTGAAATGACTATATTTTATGGGCTAAAATTCAAGAAAAAAAAAGAAAAAAATCTGTAAATTTTCACAACTATTTATTCAATCGTTATAAATTTTGAAAATCAATGTTAGTGCTTTCAGATTTCTTTATATAAAAAGTAGTTGTAGAATAATGTACATTTTGAATATATACATCACATAATACGAATGGATGAAAAAAAGGTCTGATGATATAGTTCACTAATGATTACTTTCAAAGGCTCCATCTTATCAATGTTAATTACTATACTCGTAATAGTATTCTCATAATCACTTTCTTTTCTGTAAAATAAAGTCCTTTAGCCACCATAGTAAACACTTAATAGTAGTTGACTGTATTTTATATTATTAAAACAATAGTGGCAATTCGGAGTATCGCAAAAGCCAAACTTAACTAACTAAAAATGTTGCCGTCCCTTTCATAGCGATGGGAATAAAAAGGATGGCATTAATTTTAGTTAGTTTAGTTTAGCTTTTGCGACACTCGGAATTGCCACTTGTGTAAATATTAATGATGTAGGGTTTGAAAAGTTTGTGCGAAAACTTAAAACTTATAGCAACGCGAAAAATCATTAAATATTTTTAATTGGTTGTATGTTTCTGTAAGATATTATTTAGGGTTGTAGGTTTTTAAATAGTATTTAAAATTCTTATTTCGTCGCTGTAGTTATCTTTTAAAAAAAGAGACCAAATACTATATCGTGGGGATGTTTTATTGGAACAAAGTGGGTTGTGTCACCTAGCGAAAACAGAGTTTGGGTGGCCACCAAGTGCAACTTCGCTACTCCTCCTAAACTATACAAAATGAAACTATTACATAGGTATTAAAAAAAAGCTTATGATAGGTTTCGCAAACTTTACATTCAGTTTTTTTAAATTCCTTTGTCACAACGTAATAATAAAATAAAATAGGCGGTGGCGCTAGTTTCACCCATACAGGCACCTTAATTCAAAGAAAACACCAAAATCGATGTGTATAGTTTAATCCAGTTAAATGTAAACGAGGTCGGAACAAATGTAGTTTTTCTTAAACTTTCGTAATCACATCATATTTGTAAATACAAGTACACGGGGTTTTATCGCGTTATTTACCTTATTTCTTATGATCAAATGTATTTTAAGTGGTGATGTGATGTCCTTAAATCTCAGAACAATTAGGCATTAAGTGGGGTTGCATTCTTAAAATATGAGGATAATGTAAGTGGTTCTTATCTATGGTTTTTTTTCTTATCTATGATATTTTTTGATATGTCTATACAAATCTGACAGGTAAGAGCATCTCAAATTGTTTATTCACTCCCAAATATTTACAAATACTTAAGTAGCGTTACCAATACTGATTCGGAGTAAGAGAACTAAAACTGAAGCAACTGCTTAATGTTTTAGGTTTGATTGTAATATTTGTAGATAAATGTAGGTTTGTAAATTAAATATCATTGATATACGCGTACTTTTAAGATTTGGTCAAGTGTTTTTGTTATGATCGCGCCAATATTTATGGATTAAAATATAAAACATAACTTTTTCTTCATATTACTATCACTTCGTATCGAACCTACCAATTTCTATAATCGACCTCTGTGGCGCAGTGGTTGAAGGCCCGCCTGAGACGCAGAGGTTGCGGGTTTGATCACCGCAACGGGACATTTTGTTTTGAGACTTCTGACTTTACGTCTTTACGTCATTCAATGTAAATTCCTATACAATTTCTGTTTCTATGGCGTTAGCGGGCTAGGAGGCAGAACTCAGAGATGTTGATGTAGGGAGTCGCGTTGGAACAGGCAGTAGAATCACCTAGTTTTAAGAACGTGACATGTGATAGTGGTCTATAAACGATCGTACTGAATAAATATAAGTATTTTGAATTTGAATTTGATTTCGAAGACATTTTGTTGAGTAGTTTTTCGATTGCTATTTTTTGTTCCGAGGTTTGTATAAATTGTTCTTATACCATAAATATTGGTGCGACTTTAGGTTAAATAGTAGTAAATTATGAAACGAATGAAGTTACTTTTTAATGTTGTAGCTTATTTCGAGTTTCTAATACTTTTGTCCAAGTTATTCCAAACTTTTTACTGGTGAAATATACCAAAGCAATTTTGTAACGAAGCTTTTATGTACTTATATCAACTTAAAACAATATTTGACCATCTAACTTAACTGTGCGTTAACTTAAGGCATCAGTTCATTACAAAGTCTTCTTTCTGCCCTCTTATTATGCCATCTTTTATAATCTCTCGTGTCAAATTATGTCCGTGTGAGTATTTTCGAAGTCTATATCCTTATTACCTCAAGTTTTGTTTGTCCTTAATTATACTTTATTTAGCTGTACATAAGGATGTTGCTGGTTTTAACTTGAGCATGTAGACAACGTTCTTATTGAACTTTCTTATTGTTCTTAACGTTATTTTCTTTATTATTGGCTAAGAATGTATGATATCAATTAAAGCAGAAAGTAAAGTGTATATAAAAATAGTTAAATTATCGCTAATTTCCCGATCCGGCTGACTTTATCAAACGACACATTAAAGTCTAAAATGAATGAAACTCTTCCGTCAGTAGGTAAGGTATAAAATACAATGTAATTAGGTGTTTTTAGTTGTCGATATGTCAGCCGCGTCGTTTTCTAATCGGGTACCTATTTGTCAAATAAAATTAGGAAGTTTGGACTATGTCGCCTTTTCACGAGCCGTATAACTCCATCAATGTTGTCAAGGTATGACGGCCACTCTGACAACCACAGTCCTGTGATCTGTGTTAAAAAACTGTCACCATATGAATCTCGCGCCAATGTGTGTCAACACTCCATATCAAGATCACGATAATGGCAAGCTATAGGCCTCAATAATGGCAATATATTGGCCAGCGTGAAGAGGCTTAGATTGAATATTTAATTCATTAAAAAACCCTGCATTGCATTGTCGAGATTAAAACGTACCAAGTCTCTTCAATGTTTTAAAGAAAAGTTATATATTCTACCGATATTAAAGCCGTCTAAAGTATATAAACGCAAGGGGTATGTACGTCAAATCTAATAATTAGACGGCTCATTAGCCGTCTAATTATTAGATTTCCTTGTTAGTTTGATTGTGTTTACTTCATTTAAGTTCTTTCAATTGTATATAAAGCTAGAGGCCTTAGTTCTGTGCTTTTAAGATTTCTATTACAATTTGCACCTGAAGGATCCCGTCGGAACACATCTTACAATCGTTCGTTCGTTCGTTTGTATGAGCAAGTGGCCAACTCTGGTGACGGAGTTTTTAGGCCGCCTAAAGGCCTCTAAATAAATATTAATATCCTTGGACATTCCACACAATCTCTAAAGTACTTTGTTTCTAGTTGCTTCGGTGGACCTTTTAACATTTAGCCTTTGTAAGATTATCCGACGTCCTTCTTGTGAAACGTATTTTACTGTAGATTATAATTTTAAAACGACTGTGATATGGAAACAAAATGTTCTGTATCAAAAATTGTATATTGATTTTAATTGTAGGTTTTATTTTGCGAACTGTTTCAATTTGAAGCTAGTGGACTAGCTCCTCTGACCTCAAGATAAGCCTTTTTCATCAACAATACATTTCCATTTCTTTCATCAGGTTGAATGAAGTAATAAAAAAACGTAACCACAGCAAGTGATATGAATAAGCATGAATTTGTTCCTTAGCGCTCTGTAAAAAAGAACTAAATTCTTCCTAGGTACTAATCATAATTACATTTTCTTTGTAACCTAATGCAGCAGAAATGTCTCTGAAAGGTGTTATAACTTTTGTATAGAAACTGTATTGGGAGATCTGAGATCTTCAAGAATACCTTTGAGTATCTGTTGATGATGAAAAAGGCATCAGCACCTCTACAAACTGAAAACGACAGTTCGTGCCAATAAGCGCAGCTTATGTTGGATGTTGGTTGAAACTGAATTTGGCAGATTAACCAACATAAAATGAACTGCGATTATTGGCACGCTGTCAATTGTATCGTTTTCGGTTTGTACCGTAGAGGCAGTTGAGTTATAAAGATTGTAGTAGGTACCTACATCGCTATGGTCAATGATTTTTGACCAAAATATAAAGATATTTATAGGTAATGTATATAATAGTAATAACGGTGGGCTTATTATTTCAATAAGCTCTAAGTTGCGTGGTTTTATAAAACGAACAAATACACAAGTCCAGTTGAAAATGTTTTGAAAATCATTACCTATTTCTGTATGCTTAGCAATTTTTTAAAAGTTGCCAACGGTTGTATTCAATGCAGATATGGTATAATTATGTTAATATTATAAGGGCCATCTTCCAATAAAGCTGAAAGATGTGTAATCCAATCAGAATGTGTATAAATGACGTGAACTTAGTCAGTCACGATTGGTTTTGTGTAAAAAGGTGAGACTACATTACATTTTCTTGTTATTGAATAGTTATGTGCACTGATAACCAAGATAAAACTAGTAAATAATTTTCAGTAGGTACTTAATATTTTTTTTGTAAATTGATACCCACATTGTTTTTTTTGTAACTTGATTGTTTTATGTAAAATAACGATATTTTGTATGGAATCTGTAATGTAAACACACTTTGGTAACGTTTCACTATTTTGGTGAAGATACAGTAAAATATCACTTAAGTATGTATGAAACGAAATGTAAGTTATGGAAGCCTGAAAATAAATGATTGATTTCCAAATTGGTGTTTTAATTTTACGTTGTAAAATGATACCTATCTACTCAATTTAAATACATACTGCGTTTTAAGTTTTTCAAGCGATACTATGTATTATGATAATGAACCGCTTCCCTGCCATCTCGGTGTGGTGTTGAGCAAATCTTACAACACCTCTCTTCGTCAGAGGTAAAAATACTCTCGACCTTAGTATCAGGCGAGCGAAGCCGTCGTGGAAGGGAGTTAATTTTACTAATATTAAAAACAGTTTGAGTAAAATAAACTTTATTTAATAATATTAAATTATACTAAATCACCAGCTTATCAGAACAACATGAGACACGATTTCGATAAAACAAAATGATGAACTAAATACATATTCATTACTATAATAAACATTTAGGTATGTATTTTAGACAAAAACTTCATGATTATCCACCAAAATGAGAGATGTGGGTATCTCTCAACTTGGTAATAGCATGGACGAAATTTCGTCCATTTGAGAAACTCGACCGAGTCGCGCGGATGCCCGCGGCGCCGCAGGAATTCCGGCGAATTCGAATACGCGCGCCTTCTCTGCGATAATAAGTATTATAGTAATTAAAATAAAGTTGAAATTCGTATGACACTGAAACTGCGCTCTGCTGCGCTGCGCTTCGCCGCTCTTTTGGTGTGAGTTGAGCCTTATATTAGTTGATCTAAGTCTCCAGTTGTATAAACTGATCCCAGGGCTCCGGACAGGGCAGGAAGTACTTCCTGGCGGCCGCCATGAACCTCAGCTTGTACTGGTGGGGGGACACCACGGTGGGCTGCCCCCCGCCCAGGTTCTTCTTCACCAGGTGCTCCAACTTCTTGTCCCAGGTGAATGTTCTGATGTAGTCTGGAAACGATGTTATACTAAAGTCGGTTCACAAATTCGAGTCCAAAAAGTTAAACAAAGGGGAAACCAGAACAAGAAGTCTTAATAGATTTTTTCTAATTTAGTCTTAGGGCTTCGTTCACCATCCTCAAGTAAAGTGTTGATTAGTTACTTAACGAGTAACGTCATTTGTTCTATGGCCAAATGTCAATATGTCAATTACTCGACACTGTACTTTTTGACTAGCTACTCGGAACTTACTTGAAGATCGTGAAAGAGGCACTTAATATAATGTAAAATTGTTAACTTCACTCGGAATTTATTGATTTTATTATAAATTTAATGTCATTTATTTTAATGACATTTGTTTGTTTACCTTTTAGGACTCGAATTCCAAAATCCCCCTTCCGGGATAACATACCAATTATGAATAACGTTGTATAATATGTATGTATGTCCAAGCCTATTCCATCTCAACAATGTCCCAGGCACTACAGTGTCCCGTTAAGTGTAGGCAATGCTTGCCTCCTGACTGTATAAATCATCTAGTAAAGATGTAAAGGCCTGAAGATGTATAATGTATTTATGTATCACAACATGTTGTTTTCAAGAAATATTATTCTTCATCATCATTTTTTAATCTGTTAAGCTATGTACTTATACAAATGGAATTAACTTTATAAATTTTTCTTTGTTGTCTAACCGAGAACTGTATGTCTTGTTAAACTTAACTTAAGTTTTAAAGCATATACTAACCAAAATTGTAACTGTATCTAGTGTAATAAATAAATAAATAAAATAAATAAATTGTTACCTATAACTCCCAGTCTGAGATCGTTATCTCCGAGAGCCAGCAGTAGCGAGTAGTCCATGACCCCGTGCGTGGCCAGGAAGGAACAGTCTCGCTCTAAGCTCGCCCACAGGACTCGGGCCGCTGCGCTGCGCACGTATAGAGGTCGCTCCCAGCGCACTGTTAGCATAATAGGCATGATGAGATCAAGAATTAAGCCCGTCACACACCTAGCTATGATATATATTAATATGCCTTGCTATATATATACAAATACACACGCAGCTATAATACTATAATATATTATAGCTGCGTGTGCGGTCACTTGAATATTTGTATAGAAAATATATCGTAATATGCCTTGCTATAATTTATATTACTATATATTATAGCTACGTGTGTATTTGTATATATATAGCAAGGGGGCTTTACTAAAAAAAAAATTTATCTAATTAAATATGATTCTTGGATCTGTTTGTTTAGCTGCATTAAAGGTGGGCGGTACTCTCAAAATCGGTTTATACACGTTTATTGGGGGTCATTTCTAAATAAGTTATCGAAAAGACATAATAGGAGTCACGTTCTCGATTAAAAAAATAAAAATTTGCTTCTAGCTTCTTTCTTTGATAATAAATTAATGCATTAAGACTTTGCGCATAAAATTAACGGAACACCATTAAAAAAATACTTTTCCTTATTTTACCTTTGTAACAGTTAAGTACTATCTTTGTAAGAATGAAATGGCACTTTTAAAGATCGGCGCGAGGTGCTTGTTCGAGCTGAATTGCACTATATAGCATCGTAGTAAGAGTCGCAATTTAAAAAAATGTTTTCTCGATATAGTCTTCTTCCATTATTACAGTAGGTACAAGTAAGTAAGTACTTAAGTAAGTTTAAGTTTTTTTTTACAGTAGGTACTTACAATGCAGTAAGTTTTCATCGAGTAGTACAGATGCGGCGGTGTCCGGCGTGGCGGGAGCGAGGCGGTGTCGGGATGACCCTTAAATACAAATGTATTAAAATAAATAAAAGTAAGTTCGTATGAGCAAGTGGCCAACTCTGGTGCCGGAGTTTTTAGGTCGCCGGTTTCATGGCTTAACGACTTTAAAAGTACTTTTGGTTCTTGCCATATGCAATTTAGTCAATTTACCGGTTCAAAATCCTTACTTATCTCAGAATATGTGAAAGTTACCTTCATATTTGGGGAAATCATACTTCGAACTAATATCTTGGGTTATGTGTTGTAAAAACACTGATTGGTAAAAGTTTTCTCAGAAAATATTTTTTTTAAATACATATTTTTTACATATTTCGCTATTTATCTCAGGAACAGAACACCATATTTGTTGGTTTTTTGCGTCTCGCTCTCACCTTTGAGATCGAAGCGCGAGTGAGTGGGACAGTCGTACCACACGTTCTCCAAGACTAGCACTCCGTCCCCGGCGCCGCCTACACTGAACACGCCGAGGATACGGGCTGGAACAACATTTATTTTTGTATGTTAAATTATTCGATATCAACAGTCATTTACAGAAACTAAACTACTACATATTTACATAATACAAAATACAATTAGAACCAGTTGAGCCACCTAAGGATCGTTACAAACGATCTATAGGTAGCTCGACTGATCCAAACCACTGCCAGACGGAAGCGTGCCCAAATATATAATTAAATAAATAAAATTATTCGATTATAAATCCGTACAAAGAAATTTAAATTTTCAGAATATCTAGTACTCCGAAACTATTCATCCGATTTCAAAAATTCTTCCACCGATGTTTTCTTTTCAAATGAACATAGGCTATATTATATCAAGGTAGGTACAGGTCGCGCCACGTAAAAAGAGCTTGGTCGGGGAAGTAGCGGGGGTATGTTCTCGCCTGTGTTCACTCGCTGACGAACCAATAGCACTCGCTAAATCAATGGTACGAAGTGCGCCGCAACACCTCTCCACCAATCATCGACCACGGAGCAGTTCGACAGCCAGCGCTCTTTTTACGTGGCGCGATCTATTCCACGCGAGCGAAGCCACGGCGAGTAAGCTAGTAAATTATAAATTACTAGCTAACTGGCTTCGCTCACGTGGTACCTACCTTGATAAAATATGGCCTATGTTCATTCGGAAAGTCTAAGCTACAAATAATTGAAAGAATTTTTGAAATCGGATAAGTAGTTTCGGAGATTAACCCAAATATACAAACAAACAAACCAACAGTAGTGGCAATTCTGAGTGTCGCAAAAGCTAAACTAAGCTAACTAAAATTGTTGCCGTCCCTTTCATAGCGATGGGAATAAAAAGGATGGCAATAATTTTAGTTAGGTTAGTTTAGATTTTGCGACACTCAGAATTGCCCCCATTACCTCTTTATAATATTAGTATAGATGATCTCAAAATGTTAAGAGGGCGTCATATGCAAATTAGTCGTCGAAATCCTTATTTATCTCAGTATATGTAAAAGCTACGTCCTTCATATTTAGGGAAATGATACTTTGAACTTTTATCTTCTATCTTGGTTTTTTAGAAACACGATTGGTAAGTTTTCTCGATCATATATTTTTTTGAAAAATACATGTTTTTCACACAGTTTGCTATTTATCTCAGGAACAGAACGCTATTTTTGTTGGTTTTATGTTTTGACAAATAGCCTAGAAGTATTTATTTAGTTCTGGTTTTTTAATTTTTCGATTGCTTGTTTAATTAACTTGTAATTAAATAAAAACTGTTTTTTCGCTATAAATTATGTTGCGTGTCTATCGTTCTGCGCTTCTCACTCACGAGTAAAAACATTATTCGCTCTCCCGCTCATTCCTCGGCATTATGGCACACACTTAAGAATGTTATAGTATCTCACCCAACAAGCTAGGCAGCTTGGTCTGTCGACACGCGGCGACGTAGGTGAAGTAGTGCGGCGCGAATTCCAAGAACTGATGCCATTCCGGCTTCGTCATCTCCTTTAACACGTATCTGTCGTCTGAAATAAACTTAGACCTTTACATCTTTACTAGATGATTTATACAGAGTCAGGAGGCAAGCTTTGCCTACACTTAACGGGACACTGTAGCGCCTGGGACATTGTTGAGATGGAGGCTTGTAGCACCTAAACCATCCTCTCAGCTGTCGGACATATCCACAGGAGAGACAATGATCAATACGTGTGGGGCTGACTAAAAAGCCGTGTTGGCCAAGTGGATAAGCACTTCCACTTTCGATCCGAAGGTCGTGAGTACGAATCCGAGCATCAATGGACTTTTCGTGTCGAAAAATTTATATGCACTTTAACACGAGCTTTAAACGGTGAAGGAAAACATCGTCTGAAATATATTTAACATAATTATACTTAGTTGTATATATGTTATTATAGTGTTAAACCACACTTAGGTTTAACACTATAATAAAATCAGGTTCGAATCCCGTCGAAGTCGTAACTTTTCGTAAGATTTTTCATTTATAATTATAGTGCTCTTAATGGTGGTTCAGGTTTGTGTGTCCAGGGTAAGGTGATCCAGGGGGCCCGGACCCCCAGCCCAGATAATAAAAATCGCGGTTTATTAATAGACGACTTCTCTGAGGCAGTCGGTGAAGGCCCGCCTGAGACGCGGAGGTTGTGGGTTCGATCCCCGCTGCGGGATAAATTTCCATCCATCTATCCGAAGATAGAACCCACGATCTGGGCCCTTACTCTGCAAAACGAAAAACGAAGTTTCGTGACAATTTTCGGGGTCAGCTTATGTTGGTGGATACTGAATTCGTAATAGTTCACCAACATAATTAGAACCCGAAAATTGTCACGAAACTTCGTTTTTCGTTTTGCAGAGTAGACGCCCTGCTCTGAAGTGGACAGTGGCGTACCTTTAGTTTTGCAGAATGTGGAGCCCGATTTCCCCCCACGCGTGGCCCAGGGCACGCAGTGAGCGAGCGAACGAATGAAACCTTCCTCGATTGAACACAGTTTTTCTGAAAACAAATAATTATTGGCTAAAGTTGGAACTAATTTGTCAGCACTGAAATTGACGCCATCCTTTTTATTTCGATCGTTATGAAAGGGACGGCAACATTTTTAGTGCTGTCTAATAAAGTGTGGTATGATTATTTAAGTATTTGTGTACTTACTCTCGTCTTCGCAACAGCACTCGTGGTCTTTCCCTAAAGGCGCGATCACAGCGTGGCGCAGTGACTGAAACTGTGCGGCATAGTACACTCTACATACAAGCCCATCCTGAAATAATAGATAGAAGATAGAATATACTTTATTGCACACCTTTAACAAAGAAAAAAAACATAATGAACAATAAAACACTAAAATACCAAATTATTAACCGAGCACAGTGTCTCTGCTGTAATTTGGCAATATTGTTATTGTCTGTCAGTTTGTTGGTACTCCTTGACAGGTCATATTTTTCAACCAAGAAACTACAAAAAGGTCGCGTCACGTTAAAAGAACTTGGTCGGACAAGTAGCGGGGGTATGTTTGCGCCTGTGTTCACTCGCTGACGAACCAATAGCACTCGCTGAATCAATGGTATGAAGTGCGCCGCAACACCTCTCCACCAATCATCGACCACGGAGCAGTTTGACAGACAGCGCTCTTTTTACGTGGCGCGACCTATACACATAATACTACTCAACGGACGACGGACGAAACTACACAACTACAGCTAATATATTGGCATTAGAACAGGCATTATTAACCTAGCATGTAAGACGATACAGGGCCCTTACTCTGGAACAACGAAAAACGAAGTTTCGTGACAATTTTCGGGGTCAGCTTATGTTGGTGGATACTGAATTCGTAATAGTTCACCAACATAATTAGAACCCGAAAATTGTCACGAAACTTCGTTTTTCGTTTTGCAAAGTAAGGGCCCTGAAGTGATCCTTGAGGTCCTACCAAAATAAAGATTATCCTTCTAGAAATCTAGCAGCCAGATTTCGTAAACAATCAATTAGTCAACTCAACATAGTCACGTAAATAGTAATAGTCGAAGTAAGTAGGTTTTACAAAATAAACCACCAACGGTATACGAGATTTCGTCCGGGGCGAACTTCTAGTAAATGTATACTAATATATACCTTTAGCAATACTTCAACGTGTTCGTTAGACTTGGCTGCTTTTGTTTTATCGCTGTCCGACTTGTCTTTGCTCGCTTCTGTATCTTCATCCGTTTGTGAACTGGAATCGAGATGGTTCTCAGCTATCAATGAAAATCTATTCAGAAAAGAGCTAACCCCCGACCAAAAAGGGGAAAAAAATGTATCTATGTAGTGTATCAGTCATCTGGTTACCATAACACAAGCGTTAAGTTGCTTAGCTTGGCACTAGATAGCGCTGTGTGAAATGTCCAAGGCTGAATGTAAGAAATAGTGCGCTGTATATTCCTTTCTCAGTCACACAAAAACAAGGAAGAATATATACAACATTATTGTGAGTAAAAGAGACAAAGCATTATATCGCTGATTAAATTCTAAAGGGCCATAAATCTGAAATCGTCAAAATCGTTTGTGGCGTACTCGCCACTCGACACTGATCCGAAATCTGCTTTAATAATGTTTTAATTTATTTTATATTCAATTTCTTATATTTATATTTATTTAAAACTTAGTACCTTGGGCCATACGACAATCTGAACGCGTCGGTAAAGCAGACTTCGGATCGGCCCCGTCCGTCGGTGCAGCGGTTGCATGCGCGCCCCCGCGCCTCACTCCGCTGGCCTGACATTCCGCGGCCACTCAGCCTAGCTTGCGCACGCGTTTTAATATTTGCTTAAATTCAGCTTACGTAGATTTATTTTGGCTTGTATTTCATTTCACTTCATTCATTAAATTCATTCTTTCACGTAAATAATTTCAGTTCACTCCCGATCAACGTAGTAAGCGGACGTGCGGTCGGATATTCTATTAAATTCGAACATATCCCAAGTTAATTTGGCCCTTAGTAACAGTGATTCACTTGTGTTTACGAACTATTTTAGCTTGCATAGTCTGCCTGTGAAATAAAGTGATAAGCGGGTACTCAGAATCGAAATGCCAACAATGCCACGGTCTCCACCGGGAACTTCTTCATCTCATCCTGAGCTTTCTAAAATAGTAGATGAGTATAACACTGCAGATCTAGGTGCCCTAAACCCTAGAAACTTACGTAAAAGAAAAAACCCAGAACACGACGAAGCTCTCTCCACTATTTCTAAGTGCATGCAAAATATGCAAAACTCAATGGATGAGTTGCGTAAGAACATAAATGAAGACGTGAAATCGGAGCTCAGCAAGTTAGCTCATACAACCAGTAGCATAAACTCCGAACTTCATAACCTCCGAGCTGACTACGCCGACATCAAAAACTCGCTCAATTCTCTTCAAACCCAACAAATTGAATCAAGCACAAAAATAGATGATCTCCAGGTGACCATTGAACATACATGTAGTCAAGTGGATGATACGAAGAAAAGAGTGGATAGCATCGAAAACCAATTAAAAAGCGAAGATCTTCACTCCGAAATAGCATCACTCAAACACTCACTAAAAACGCTACAGATTGACACAATAAGGCAACAACAACGTGACCGAATGTTTAATATCGAAATCACCGGGCTACCTGAATCAAAATCCGAAGACCTGATGGCTATTCTTATCAGTATTGCAAGGTATGCTGAGGTACCTATAACCTCGAGTGACATCACACACATCAACCGAGTCCAGCCAATGAAGTCAACACCTGGTCGCCCCCGTGCTATAGTTGCAAAGCTGCATAATCGTCTGCAAAAGGATAACATCATTGCCGGCGTCCGCAAACGCCGTGGCATCCGTACCAATGATCTCGGTATCCAGGGGGAACCCAAGCCACTTTACGTCAATGAGCACCTTACTCCACACAACAAAGACCTTTTAAAAAAGTGCAAGGAAGCTGCATCAACCAAGCAGTACCAGTTTGTCTGGGTGAAAAACTGTCAAATATTTATGAGGAAGCACGACAAAGGACCCCTCATCACGATGAGAACGGAGGACGACATCACGAAGCTACTATAAGCATAACTACTTATTTGACCGTGCATAATAGTTTATTGTTATGTTTTTTTATAGCTTTTTTCTTACTGTCAGGCCTCATCCAGCAATCTCACTTCGTATTTCTTGCTACTATTACAGCAAGCAAACTTGACCCACCCTACCCTCTCCCTAATTCCCTTACTAAACATCAATATTATGCTATCAACAATAACCACAAAAACATCTCGTATCTATTCAACCTAAAACACCAACACTTATCACTTATCCACACCATAGCATACACACACTATTACATGAACTCACATTTGTCTATTTATTCGTATCAGCATAAAATAATAGGTAATTGCCTCCTCATATTGCCTGATAAACATCATTATAATTGTACACATAAATCAATAACAGGTGCCTACGTCTTACGTAATCGCGCCGTTGCCGGTGTCCCGGCGCTGCTAGTAATTGACACTATGTTCATAACATGCAAGCTTAATTTATATCTACTAAATAAATTAACAAAATATATAAAACCCTGGATTTTTAAAACAAATTTTTTTCAATGCCTGTGTCAATATGCAAACCTACAATACAAATTAGATAAAAACCACATCTGTCTATCTATATTACATAAACCTTTATGCATTTATACAGTTGTTGTTCTAGTAAAACGAATCTTGCAACTTGTTATCATTAGGTATTATGAATCTGTATTATTATTATCTTACTTTCCAAGCACCGACGAGTCTTATAACTACTTTACTAACTCATCCAAAGAAATACATAATTCGATATGCAGGCAGACAAACCTTAATATAAATTATACTTTGAATAGTACGGCATCGGGTACAACAACTTTCTATTTCACAATTATTTATTCACATTGGTCGAAGCCGGGTATAACTCTTGTCAAAATACATAATAGTCGCAAACTAATAAAAGAATATTATAATACGTGTAAAGCATTAGGCGTAATTGTACTTTTTATAATAATTTATCCACAGTGGTCGAAGCTAGGTATATCTATTGTCACAAATTATATTGTTGTATTTTTTATCACATTCTATCTACTGTGGCGTATGCTAGATGCATTCATAGTCACATTTTATTATTCTATCTATATTTTTCACCGCTTAAAACTATTACCTAAATTAACTGTACCATTTATTATACCTACACTTACGTCAACCGTCTTACTTAACGATCTTGTTGTTGGATTTAACGAAAACAAAAGGTGATTTAAAAATATTCTATCAAAACATTCGCGGTATTCGTACTAAATGTTACACATTTTTATCAAATGTACTTAGAAATGACTATGACGTCATAGCAATCACAGAAACTTGGCTCTGTGATGGTATTTTTGACTCCGAATTCTGTGACTCACGTTATGACGTATTTCGTTGTGATAGGGACCTAGCAGCAACAGATAAGACAATTGGAGGCGGGGCTATGATCTGCGTAAAAAAAGAACTCTCTGCCTACATAAGCTTAGAAAGCAATTGGTCATGCAAATCCTTTGAATTAGTGAAACTGACGATTCCAGCGCGCAAAATAAGTACTAATTATGACTTGGATATAATATGCACCTACATCCCCGGAACCTCAACACACCAGCCACGAAACATCGACTCTTTAATATCACTAGTTAACTCAGCAGTTGCTTCTCACCCAAAGAATCCGTTTATTATAATTGGAGATTTTAATCTCCCTTGTATCTCATGGATATCCTCTACACCAAATATTTTAAAAAAGGGACCTGTTGAGGCACAACTTGCTGCATACAAACTACTGAACGACCTGAGTATGCTAGGTTTCACTCAGTACTGTTACTTCAAAAATCATGCGGGCAACACCTTGGACCTAGCATTTAGTAACTTTGCACTAGAAACAATCAGATGCGACTCTCCCATTGTAGTACCAGAAGATTGCGCCCACCCTTCTTTCACAATCCATCCAGCTGACATATCTATTGTCCCACTAGCTAATAACTCAGTTGTAAAATATCGCTACCACAAAGGTAACTACGATGCTTTAATCGACCACCTTAATAATATATCTTGGGATCCTACGCTCTGCGAAGGAACTGTAGACGAGGCTGTAAATATCTTTTATAGTTATCTTTACTCTAGCATTGAGCAATATATACCAAAATCAACGTCTCATAAACCTAACACTTACCCAGTTTGGTATGATAAATATCTCATAAAAATAGTTCGCGATAAATATAAAGCACATAAACGTTGGAAAAGATATGGAAATCTTTATGATTATTCTGACTTTTCTAATCTAAGAGCTAGAGAACGAAGAATGGAAAAAGAATGCTTTAACACATATATTACAAGGACTATTGATGATATTAAAAATAACCCTAAGGCATTCTGGACCTTTGTAAAATCAAGACGCGGAACAAGCTCGTATCCTAAGTACGTTACTTTCCAAAATCATAGGTTCTTTACTGGCGAAGGCATCTGCTCAGCCTTCAACGATTTTTTCATGAGTGTCTTTATACCCCCTGCCCAAGACTATCCATCTTTTAATCTCCCTCATCCTATTAACGGTATCACTAGTATCAATAACACACCCCTTGTATCTTCATCAGACATAAAATACGCACTTCAACACCTTGACATAAACAAAGGCCCTGGCTGTGACCAAATACCTCCCATATTTATAAGACGTTGTTCTACAGCACTAGTAAAACCCCTGCAGATAATATACAATAGATCCATACGAGAAGGCATCTTCCCCGAAAGATGGAAGAAAGCACACATTATTCCTATCCATAAAAAAGACTCAAAACTTAAGGTTGAAAATTACAGACCTATCTCCATATTAAACATCTTTAGTAAAATATTTGAAAAACTCGTCTACAAGTTCTTATATGCTACTCTATCTCCAAGTATCCCACTAGAACAACATGGTTTTCTTATTGGTCGATCTACAGTTACTAACCTCTCGACCTTTATTACAGACTTGCACCATGCTATCGATAAAAAAAAACAGATTGACGTGATCTACACGGATTTTGAAAAAGCTTTTGACCGAGTAGATCACGTCATTCTGTTACGTAAGCTAAAACACATAGGTATACAAGGAGACCTTTTGCGGTGGGTTACTTCTTATCTCACTAATCGGTCTCAGGCTGTAGTTGTGGGAGGTTTCTGCTCGGACTACGTTAAAGTAACCTCGGGAGTTCCACAAGGTTCCCACTTAGGTCCCCTTCTTTATAATGTCTACCTCTACGACATTTTTTCGTGCATTAGGCACTCCAAATATTTAATGTACGCAGATGACACAAAAATATACATTGATATAAATAAACCCGAAAACTGCATTAATCTCCAGCATGACCTTGATAGATTGTCTGAATATTATGAAAATAATCGTATTAAAGTAAATACCAATAAATGTCAATCCATATCATTTACTAGGAAAATCAAGCCCATTAAGTTTACATATTCCATTCAAGGGTCAGCTATCTCTAAAACTGAAGATATTAAGGATCTCGGTGTTTATCTAGACCATAAACTTCTCATGGATAAACACATAAACAACATAACACTGAAAGCGTCTAAAAACCTAGGCTTTGTCATGCGCGTATGTAAGCCTATTAATGACTTAAAC
Source organism: Xanthorhoe designata (assembly GCA_963582015.1). Classification (NCBI taxonomy): domain Eukaryota; kingdom Metazoa; phylum Arthropoda; class Insecta; order Lepidoptera; family Geometridae; genus Xanthorhoe; species Xanthorhoe designata. Next base: position 10,588,984 of record OY757045.1, read on the forward strand.
TGTATTAAACTCATATACAATGCTTACGTACGCAGTTCTTTAGACTACGCTAGCCAAATCTGGTACCCTCAATATATGACTTACACAGAACAGCTTGAACATGTCCAACTTAAATTTATTAAACATCTAAATTACAAATTCCGGAAAAACTTTGATACTTATGAAGATGCATGCTTATACTATAAAATGCCCCCCCTCAGTTCGCGCCGCGTCATATCTGATATGCTCTTACTTTATGACATTATTAATGGTAAAGTTGATTGTCCTGACTTACTTAATCACATCAGCCTAAACACACCCGCTCGTCGCACTCGCCACACTAGTTTGTTTCATGTACCATTTCACCGTACCAATTTTACTCAGAATTCAGTTTTAACCCGTTTAGCAAACACATACAATAGTAAATTCTCAAGCATAGACCCCTTTATATATTCCAAATCATCTTTCAGGCATCATATCAGGAGAACCTTACTTCCACCTAGATAGGTAAGAATATTGTTATTTATAAAAAAACATTGTTTCTTACAATTTTGATACTCATCAATCATTATTATCCTCTTCCCATCCCTTTCCCTTTCCTATCCTTTTCCCATCCCTTTCCTATCCAACCATGAACCAACATCCAGACTGCTTAGCTATATATTAAATTAAGTGATTGCTTGATAAGGCAAGTAATCCTTGGCATGTTGTCACTCTTAGTTTTTTTAGACACTTCATCTAATAACTCTTTATTTCTATTTTTTATAGCATTTGTTCCGCTTACTATTTTTTTATTTTCTTACCTTTGTATCATACGTGGAAATCTGTAATTGGCCATATTTTCTGCATCAATAACCTTAATTAAGTTAACCTTAATGTATCGCTGTTGGTTTCCCAATAAATAAATAAATAAATAAATAAATAAATAAATAAATATTCTTCATTTCATCTGTCTCAACTTACCTATCATCTCACTACTACGCTATCAAAATCATCAACCAAGAATTCTCATAAAATACCTAACTTCTGATAAGTATCACTCAGGATATTCTGGATGGTAAGGATATCACTACCCTTACTACATTGGTGACCCTCAAGTGTGTGTGTTGTGGACTACGCAACGACTTTGCATGACCTTCACGCAAAGTTCGAGAAGTTTTGCCGTACAAGAGGATTTTGGTGTGTGGTACAAGTGAAAAGCGGTGAGCGATTTAATATTTTTTATTAATTTGTGAAAATGGCAAACCCTAATTCTGCAGACGAGTTTGTTGATGCCCAGCCTACTATTGGCACTGAAGTACTTCGAGTTGGTGTCAGGGTACCGCCATTTTGGCCTGAAGAGCCAGCTTTATGGTTTGCTCAGGTGGAAAGCCAGTTCACGCTATCTAAAATTACCACAGACGAGACGAAATTCTGTTACCTCGTTTCTCAGCTTGACCATCAGTATGCCGCTGAGGTCAAAGACGTAATAACAAATCCACCTGCAAGCGATAAATATACCAAGCTGAAACAGGAATTAATTAAACGTCTTTCAGCGTCACAGGAGAAGCGCGTTAAGCAGCTGCTGATGCACGAGGAGCTTGGTGATAGAAAGCCATCGCAATTCCTTCGCCACTTGCAGAGCCTCGCTGGTCCAGCTGTTCCTAAGGACTTCCTCACCACCATCTGGTCAAGCCGATTGCCTGCAAATATACAGACGGTAATAGCGACTCAAATAGATTTACCTCTAGAGAAATTGGCAGATTTAGCGGATAAGGTGCACGAAATAGCCCCTGCTACTCCTCAGGTCGCCAGCACTTCAAGGGCAGAACCGCCTTCATCATCATCATCGTCATACGATGATCTGGCCAGGCAAGTTTGTGCACTAACTAAGCAAGTGGCGAAGCTAGCTGAACAAGTATCCAGCGGTGGACGATCGCGCCCGCAGCAGCAGAACAGACGTAATTATAGCTCTAACTCTCGCTCACGTTCACGCTCTCGCCCACACCTGAAGCAACCACCTCCAGACTGTCCTCATTGCTTCTACCATTACAACTATGGAGCTCAAGCCAAGAAGTGTAAGGACCCTTGCACATTTAAGTCAGCGGAAAACTCACAGGGCGGTCGCAAGTAGCGGCCAACGACTGCCCTTCAACTCAAACAGGCCGTCTCTTTGTCACCGATCGCGCCTCGAAAATGCAGTTCCTTGTGGACACTGGTTCCGACCTGTGTGTTTTCCCGCGGTTAGCTGTTAAAACGCCCTGTACTAAGTCTAGGTATACACTTGTCGCTGCGAACAACTCCGAAATACATACCTACGGTCTCACACAGCTCAAGCTTGATTTAGGTCTCCGCCGTGCCTTTACCTGGAATTTCACAATTGCCGACGTCTCTAAACCAATCATTGGAATAGATTTTCTTAGTTTCTACGGATTACTGGTGGACTGCAAGAATCAACGTCTCACTGATGGCGTCACTTCACTGTCAGTCAACGCTCTCTACTACAGATTACCTGCGGACACAGCTTCAATAAAGGCTGTGACAGGTGAATCAGATTTTCACATGCTGCTGCGCGAGTTCCCAGAGATAACCAGACCTGCAGGTTTACCTTCTTCTCCTAAGCACAATACTCTCCATCACATCAGGACCACTCCTGGTCCTCCCGTCGCTTGTAAGCCTCGACGACTCGATCCTGTCCGACTCCAAGCTGCAAAGAAGGAGTTCGAGAACATGGTAGCATGTGGTGTAGCCAGACGTTCGGAGAGCCCATGGTCTTCTGCCTTACATCTGGTAAGGAAGAAAGATGATGGATGGAGGCCCTGCGGTGACTACCGTGCACTCAACACACGAACTATTCCTGATAGATACCCCATACGGCACATCCAGGATTTTTCTCAACAGCTTGCAGGATGTACCATTTTCTCAACCGTAGACCTAGTAAAAGCCTATAACCAAATAAAGGTGAATCCTGATGACGTCCCGAAAACAGCTTTGACCACACCTTTCGGACTTTTTGAGTTTGAATATATGACCTTCGGTCTCCGAAACGCGGCGCAGACCTTCCAAAGGTTTATCGACGAAGTCCTCTTAGGTCTAGATTTTTGCTATGGCTACATTGATGACATTCTTATATTTTCAAATAGCCTAGCTGATCACAAAAAGCACTTACGTCAGCTGTTCGAGCGCCTAAAGCAGTATGGTGTGCTCATTAATACTTCCAAGTGCGTATTAGGTGTATTAGAAGTAAACTTCTTGGGATACCATGTTTCAGCCAATGGATCTCGACCGCTCGATACTAAGGTCGAAGCTATTCAGAAGTACACCGTCCCGAAAACCGTCAAGGACCTTCGACGCTTTCTAGGAATGTTGAATTTCTATCGTCGTTTTATTCCGAACGCAGCTAAACTACAAGCACCGTTGAACGCTGTACTAGCTGGACCAAAAGTGAAGGGATCGCATCCAGTGAACATGACTGCGGACCTGATGCGTGCTTTTGAAGATTGTAAAACTTCACTTTCACAGGCAACTCTTCTTGCACACCCAGATGCTATGGCTGAACTCGCAATCGTCACAGATGCCTCTGACTCTTCCATTGGGGCTGTATTACAGCAACGTAAGAAAAGCAGCGCAGATTGGGAACCTCTTAGTTTCTTTTCCCATAAACTTACCAGCGCCCAAGTCAAGTATAGCCCTTATGATCGAGAACTGCTAGCCGTATACGAGGCCGTCAAATATTTTAGGCACATGATTGAAGCCAGAACTTTTGTGATTTTCACTGATCACAAGCCGCTTACCTTCGCTTTCTCACGCTGCAAAGAGAAATGTTCACCACGACAATTCCGACATTTAGATTTTATAGCTCAGTTCTCAACAGACATAAAATACATACCTGGTAAGGAGAATGTTGTTGCAGATGCTTTATCTCGTGTTGAGGAGATTACCGGAGTTGACTACCAAGCTCTTGCACGATTCCAGAAATCAGATCCTGAACTGCAAGACTTGTTGAACAACGGATCCAGTCTCATGCTACGGAAGGAAAAATCAGTTGAGAGTGATGTTTTAATATTCTGTGACATATCTAGCGGACAACCTCGTCCATACATCACTCCACAGTTGCGCAAACAAGTGTTTAGCATGATCCATGAGCTACATCATCCTGGAAGTACAGCTACAGCACGACTGGTTTCACAACGATTTGTGTGGCCAGGGATCCGTAAAGACTGTAGGGAGTGGTCTAGGCAATGCTTAAAATGCCAAAAATCTAAAGTTACCCGTCACACTAAATCTCCACTCTCCTCATTCCTTACCCCTTCCACGAGGTTTTCCCACATCCACCTTGACCTCGTGGGCCCTTTACCGTTGTCTTCTGGTTACAGGTACTGCCTTACCGTCATCGACCGCTATACTCGATGGCCTGAGGCGGTTCCACTCGTAGACATCACTGCCGAGACTTGTGCTGCTGCCCTGGTGTCCACCTGGATTTCCAGATTTGGGTGCCCTGCTCGGGTGACCACTGATCGTGGTCGCCAGTTCGAGAGTCATCTCTTCAAATCTCTGGCTGCGCTGGTTGGAGCACGTCACTTTCGTACAACCGCTTACCATCCGGCAGCTAACGGCATCGTCGAGCGTTTGCACAGGCAACTCAAGGCGGCGATCATGTGCAACACCAACTCACGATGGACTGAAGCCCTTCCGCTGGTGTTACTTGGCATGCGCAGCGCCTGGAAGGACGATCTACAGACTTCAGCAGCTGAACTGGTCTATGGTGAGCCCCTATCCCTACCTGGACAGTTCCTTTCTCCAAGCGATGACTCCAGCCTCGAAGACATCACGCAATATGCAAGCCGACTTCGAGCCCATATCCAGAAGCTATCGCCTCAACCTACTTCATGGCACACTTCTTCGTCTTCACCATTCTACATGCCTCGTGATCTTCAATCTACATCGCACGTATTTTTGCGTCAAGATCACGTGCGCGGTGCACTAGAACCGCCATACGCCGGACCTTATCGCGTCATCGAGAGGCAGCCGAAGTTTTTCACCTTAGACGTTAAAGGCAAGAAGTCAAACGTCAGTGTTGACAGGCTCAAACCGGCATACATGGCCAAAGTTGCGCATGCATCAGCGACTCCTACCACGCCTACTGTTGAAGGAGACCAGCAACCTGCTGCCACTACCGAAACTGGCCCGAAGGAGAGGATAACCCGAAGCGGAAGAAGAGTACGATTTCCCGACTTTTATCGACCGTAGTCACGGTCTGGTCGGGGGGAATATGTGGCGTACTCGCCACTCGACACTGATCCGAAATCTGCTTTAATAATGTTTTAATTTATTTTATATTCAATTTCTTATATTTATATTTATTTAAAACTTAGTACCTTGGGCCATACGACAATCTGAACGCGTCGGTAAAGCAGACTTCGGATCGGCCCCGTCCGTCGGTGCAGCGGTTGCATGCGCGCCCCCGCGCCTCACTCCGCTGGCCTGACATTCCGCGGCCACTCAGCCTAGCTTGCGCACGCGTTTTAATATTTGCTTAAATTCAGCTTACGTAGATTTATTTTGGCTTGTATTTCATTTCACTTCATTCATTAAATTCATTCTTTCACGTAAATAATATTCTTCATTTCATCTGTCTCAACTTACCTATCATCTCACTACTACGCTATCAAAATCATCAACCAAGAATTCTCATAAAATACCTAACTTCTGATAAGTATCACTCAGGATATTCTGGATGGTAAGGATATCACTACCCTTACTACACGTTTTTATTGCAGAAAAGTGATTTAACATAGTAGTTTTATCATTGAGAAAAAGACAGGATTTCTATTTGCACTACAAATGACATTAATACACAAGTGGCAGTTTGGAATTTTGGCACTTTCGACGTCAACTTCAGAGCAAAACAGCCATTTTGTCATTTGTGCTTTGATCGTCGGCGTAATCGCACGTCACTTATGTTCTAAAGTGCCATATTCCACAAAATCAACCGAGTTTAAGCAATTATTTTTGTGCAAAAGTGCCACATTGAGGAATATGACTGTATAGAATTAAAAATTTACGTAAGTACTAGAATTTTTTTATGTGGAAAGGTGCCATAATTTGAAATACGACTGTTTTGATTATAAAATGCACGTCATTGCATATTATTTTTTAGAGGAAAGCAGCCGTATTTGTAAATATGACTGCTTTGAATTTAAAATTTACAAAAATATTAGTAAATACGTCTGTTTTGCTCCTAAGATGTGCTGCGTTACATACATTTTTTATAATTCAAAAATGAAATTTTTGTTCAGAATGTTATTTTACTAGAAATAAAAACATGAAAAATTAAATTATTTGAGCAAGGTTACATTAATTATTATTTACTCAGTTATCATTGAACTTGTTTTCTTTTTGTGATTGTTGATTATTTTTAATTTACAGAATGAACAGCAGAACAAACAGCATCTGGAACATGTTTTCACTCAGGATCAACAATCAACCAACAAGATTTTACCAATATCGAGAACCATTATTATTTATTCCATTCCAGAAGCTTGAAGGAGTCTTCCAATGTAGCAGTAAACAGTTTCGGAGATTTTACATCTTCCTGTCTTACACTTCTATTCAAGTTTGAAAAGAATTTGTTTTTTCACCTACTTCGACCGACATAGTGGCTTTCTTAAGTATAAATACTTCAACACTTTAATGTACCGATGGTCAATACGTCATCGCTGGAGGGGCTCTAGTACGCTCATGTTTTGTTTCGACCAAATCAAAGGCTTTCTCATTGTCCACAAACGCTAGACATAGTAGCAAGTTATACTTTTCGGTCTTTTGTAAGACTTGCCGCAGCGTAAGTATGTGGTCTATGGCTTTTTTGGAACCCGGCTTGTTTGGGAGGCTGAAAGTGATCAAGCCTGCCCTGCGCTCAATGATTTCGTACAGACTGATGTCCGGGATATTTCGGTATAGTGACGGGTCAGTTTGGCACTTAGGTAAAGACCACTAAGGCTGTTTCCAGAGAGGCTAAAAAGCCTCTCTGGAAACAGCCTTAGTGACCGCATCGTAGAGCTATCCATGGACATTTTCGACTTCCTTTAGCACATCAAAACATGCTTAATGATAAATAACTTGTCTATCATGAAAAAGTAAAATAATGGAGCTAATTTCAATATTTTAAAAATCAACTTATAAGTTGATCGCATCGTTTAACATTATTTCGTACAGGATGGTTCATGATTTATGATATTTCATAGCGTAAATGTTATTTTATTAATAAAACTCAAACTAGGCCATTAGTTATATTGTTAATCTTAGTTTAAAGATAATTATTTTGAGTATTTAAGGTTTTTGAAGAATTTATTTGTTTTATTAGCTCAAAGAAAGTGTACTCCCGTTGATTTTTTTAGCACAAAGGTGTGGTTTTATGTTGTTTATTAGGTTATTTTGTTTTTTAGGTACTGATATTGTATTAAAATAGTTTTACTGTTTTAAAATCATTTTAAAACGTTGTTATAGGAAAAAAATATTAATAAAACAGTGATTTTTGTATGATATATGGCCTTTCATTGATAACTTTCGGTAACATCCGGGTAGATTTTTATATTCAAAAGGGACATATATGCTTTTTTTCAGTTCTGTATAGTAGTTAGAGAAAAATTGGTTGAATTCATCGACGCAGATTTAACTAACGCACGAAATCATAGTAAATTCATTAATAATTAAAAAAGATTTTTTTCAAAAATGAAAAAAAACTGTTTTGTAAACTTTGAATGGCTCTCCTGAAAAAAGTGAGATTTGGATTTGTGGCTGTTTAGAATTTAACCAGCGATATCTTTTGTCCCTCATCGCGTGCCGCTTTTTTGTATGGCCGGAAACTTGATGCTCCGAATTTTGTACTACGAAACTATGGATTTACTGCATTTTTTGTCCCTCTCGGCGGCAGGCTCGCTGTTCGTCCAGGTACTGTACTAGGTCCATAGTCCAAGGATATTTATATATTTATACCGTTGTAGTGTCCTAGCGCGGCGGTAGGTGGCGGAGGCGAGGGCCGCCGCTATCACGGAGCCTGTCTGCGTGGCCTGCACCACCACCGGGACTAGCCCTCCGCATAGGATCATACCAGCCTGGAATAACACAGTCAACGATCATGCCAGCCTGGAATAACACAGTCAACGATCATGCCATTCTGGAATAACACAGTCAACGATCATGCCAGCCTGAAATAACACAGTCGACGATCATGCCAGCCTGGAATAACACAGTCAACGATCATGCCAGCCTGGAATAACACAGTCAACGAACTATTTATATTTTCTTTTTGTTTTATTTTCTTGACTTGAGTTTTAGAGAATGTTAATGTGTACTAATGGTGGATTATTAAACTGTTGGGTGTTTGTGTGTGATTTCCCGAAACTTGAGTTTTAGCGATTGTTAATGTGTACTAATGGTAGATTATTAAACTGTTGGGTGTTCGTGAACATAAGTGTGGGCAAATTAAACAAAACTGGATATCATTGCATTTCGAGTTCTCACAAAAAGTCCGTGTGATGCTTCAGTAATGACTCAAATCTTTACTGAGGCACAAGGGTGGGATATTATGTATAAGTATGTATCATAGTATAGGCTTAACGACTTTAAAAGCCGGGACCAACAATTTAACGTGCCCTCCGAAGCACGGAAAAGCTCAGATATTAATGCCAATAAATGTAAATGTTTTTGATGGTACTTTAAAAGGGTCTGATTTTTGTGAATTATAAATAGTCACCTGGTTAGCTGATTGGTTGCTGGATAGAAGTTGCGACAGAATCTGTCTGATCGTTTTCTTGTCCCCTTTCTCCTCATCTTCCTCTATGCCTGTAAAATATTGTTCAGTTACCTACAGAAAGTTACCTACAGTTACCTACAGAAAACAAAGCAGCTACAGCCAGAATTCCCGCGGCGCCGCGGGCATCCTCGCTCGTTCGAGTTTCTCATGCGATAATAAGTATTATACTTTGACTTTGACGACCTCTGTGGCGCAGTGGGCGAAAGCCCGCCTGAGACGCAGAGGTTGCGGGTTCGATCCCCGCTGCGGGACAAATGTTTGCATGATCTGCAAATATTTGTTTCGTGTCTGGGTGTTTTCTATGTATAATATGTATGTATTTACAAAAAAAAATGTATCTATGTAGTTTATCAGTCATCTGGTTACCATAACACAAGCATTAAATTGCTTAGCTTGGGACTAGACGACGCCGTGTGAAATGTCCAAAGATATTTATTATTTATTTATTTATTTATTATAGTAATGAAAATAAAGTTGAAATTCGTATGACACTGAAACTGCGCTCCGCTTCGCTGCTCTTCGATGCTCTTTTACTGTGAGTTGAGCCTTAGGTACATTTTTTTTACATAATTTTTCAAAACCTTCAGCTATGAAGAACGTAGGGGACGTTCTCATTTTTTTGTTAATATGCGTAATTTAAAAAAAAACTGAATAAATAGAATAGCTAAACTGATCCAGATCACTGTCAGAAGCGTATTATTTACCTGCATGGTCCTTCTCCGAGTCTTTAGTAGGGTTATCGGATGCAAACACATACGTTGTACCTAAAATGTTAATCATATTACTTAATTTTAACAGATTTATTTCATTTCCACCTAATTTTAAAGGAAAAATAGAAGCAATTCGGAGTTTCGCAAAAGCTAAACTAAACTAACTAAAATTAAGGCCACCCTTTTTATTCCCATCGCTATGAAAGGGACGGCAACATTTTTTGTTAGTTAAGTTTAGCTTTTGCAATACTCCGAATTGCCACTATTAGCAAGTTATATTATAAGATTATCAAAATTGTTTATAATTAGTTGTTAGTTAAGCAACGTTCTGAGCAGTCACTACTTGGATGGGTGACCGCAAGTGGCATTTTCATCTGAGCGCTTCCGTGCTTCAGAGGGCACGTTTAATTGTTAGTCCCGGCTTTTGAAGTCGTTAAGCCATGAGGGAGGCCTTTAGGCGGCCTAAAAACTCCGTCACCAGAGTTGGCCACTTGCTCATACGAACGAACAAACGAAGTTGTTAATGATAATTTAAATACTCATTTAACACACGGCTGCCTTTTCCCTAATTTTTACAACAGTTTGCAAGTTACTTAATTAATTCGTTATAATCTCTGTAATAATTTCATTCTCCAAAATTAAAAAAATGTTAATTTTTTACATACTTATAATAATGTACCTTCACTATTGCTCGCTTCTCCGGATGACTCGTCCAAGTCTGATTTTTCTTCAACTGAAAAGATAAAACATTAAAACGACTCGGATTCTATAACCCACGCTAGTATAATTAGTGATTAAACGAACTTGCCTAAGTGAAGTTCTATCATAATTATGAGGGTTTTCGGCTAAGCTGAGAGGATGGTTTAGGTGCTACAAGCCTATTCCATCTTAACAATGTCCCAGGCACTACAGTGTCCCGTTAAGTGTAGGCAAAGCTTGCCTCCTGACTCTGTTTAAATCATCTAGTAAAAGATGTAAAGGCCTGAGTTATGAGGGTTTTATACGATTTACTTTAACATACCTGATTAGAAATATTCTAAATGTACAAATCACATTTATGTATAGAAAATAGATATTTATTTACCTCTTCAAGCCGAGTGAAAGCTACGACCTTATTTGGGGAAATGATACTTCGAACTTTTGTCTTGGGTTATGAAAATGAAACTATTACATAGGTATTAAAAAAAAGCAGATAGGTTTCACAAACTGTACATTCAGTTTTTTAAAATTCCTTTCAACCAAAGACGATTAATATCTAGAAGACAGACAAAGGCCATACACAAAATCGTAACCCGATCCCGCAGTACCAGATAGCCTGAAAACTTTAAAACATCAATTTTATCCAAGAAATTTCAATACTTAGTAGTAGCAAAGACGATTAATATCTAGAAGACAGACAAAGGCCATACACAAAATCGTAACCCTAAAAAATAGCCTGAAAACTCTAAAACATCAATTTTATCCAAGAAATTTCAATTACTTTCTAGTTAAAAATGTTTAAATATTGAATATTGTTGCTACCTACTACTAAGTATTGAAATTTCTTGGATAAAATTGATGTTTTAAAGTTTTCAGGCTATCTGGTACTGCGAGATCGGGTTACGATTTTGTGTAAGGCCTTTGTCTGTCTTCTAGATATTAATCGTCTTTGGTAGTAGGTAGCAACAATATTCAATATTTAAACATTTTTAACTAGAAAGTAATTGAAATTTCTTGGATAAAATTGATGTTTTAGAGTTTTCAGGCTATTTTTTAGGGTTACGTTTTTGTGTATGGCCTTTGTCTGTCTTATAGATATTAATCGTCTTTAAACGTAATAATAAAATAAAATCGGCGGTGGCGCTAGTTTCACCCATACAGGCACCTTAAAGTTGGTGCGTTACCAGTGTCAGCTTGTTGTTTGGCCTTGCTCGGTGGGCTGGACCACTTCTCTTGAGCGTCTCGCAGCATCTTCTCTCCTGTTATGATCCCGTCGGAGATGCTCCATAGACTGCGGACTACCTCTGCTAATTCAAACAAGTGGCAGAATTATATTATAATAATAATATATAATATCCTTGGACATTCCACACAGTGTCATCTAGTCCCAAGCTAAGCAATTTAATGCTTGTGTTATGGTAACCAGATGACTGATAAACTACATAGATACATTTTTTTTTTGTAAATACATACATATTATACATAGAAAACACCCAGACACGAAACAAATATTTGCAGATCATGCAAACATTTGTCCCGCAGCGGGGATCGAACCCGCAACCTCTGCGTCTCAGGCGGGCTTTCGCCCACTGCGCCACAGAGGTCGTCACTTAAAAATGATAAAACACATACAAACGGGTATTTATCACGAATGTTACCTTTAGTATTCGCCCGGTCGCAGGAGAACCACGGCTGGTGCAATCCGGTCGAAACGTCGGGCGAATATTAAAGGAAAAATTCGTGATAAATACCCGTTTGCATATGTTTTATAATGTGTTCTGTAGGCCTAACATGTGCAACGCGTCGAGACGACAAATTCAATATCTCGATAATGTCAAACTGCTCTATCGTACTATGTTAGAGAAAGAGAGAATATTTTGTCGACGACGAGATGATTTCTCGTGTTGCACATGCTAGGCCCGCTGATCGCGAATGTTTAAAAAAGACAAGAACTAATCATCGACATCAATTTCGTAGGATTACTAGTACCTATTCTTTTATCTGTGGTAGGATACATTTTCTGCACTCTCAAAGTACATTTCTTTTTCTGTCTTCAATTTTGACGGAAATTGCATTTCTGTTCATAACTGCGAAAATCCTCATCAGATCCTCAATTTTTTTTTATCACATCGGAAGTGTATTCTTTTATTGTACCAGCCGTGCTCGCGGGATAAGACGTCGGGCTAATATTAAAGGTAAAATTCTTGATAAAAACCCGTTTGCATTATGTTTTATAATTCAAATCAAATCAAATCAAATCAAAATGTATTTATTCAGTACGATCGTTTATAGACCACTTTGACATGTGACGTTCTTAAAACTAGGTGATTCTACTGCCTGTTCAATTAACATGTTTATTAAAATATCTAAAGCCTATTCCATCTCAACAATGTCCCAAGCACTACAGTGTCGTCGAAGTTAAGCAACGTTCTGAGCGGTCACAACTTGGATGGGTGACCGCAATTGGCATTTTCATCTGAGCGCTTCCGTGCTTCGGAGGGCACGTTAAATTGTCGGTCCCGGCTTTTAAAGTCGTTAAGCCATGACGGAGGCCTTTAGGCGGCCTGAAAACTACGTCACCAGAGTTGGCCACTTGCTCATACGAACGAACGAACGAGTGTTAAGTGTAGGCAAAGCTTGCCTCCAGACTCTGTATAAATCATCTAAAGGCCTGAGTTTTTAATTTATCTAGCCAGTTAATTACCGTCGACGCTGGTGGAGCGAAGCGAGGGCGCAGTGAGAGCTATATGCAGTTGTTCCATGTGCTGCTTGAAGGCCAGACACTCGCGCTCTGCGTCGCCGCACACGGAGCTAAACGTCTCGTGACCTGAAACATTAGCCCATCCATTGAGGTAATTGTATTTGTCTGATTGTGGCTCTATAGATTGCTATAGACAAATGAAATGTCCGAGCCAAAACTCGGCGCACGCTACGAAGTGCGCCGAGTTTTAGTTTTTGCGTACAAGCGACATTGAACATTAAAACAAACGACGTAACTGTCTTTTTTAAACTTTCGCGATCAGAACACATTATAAAACATATGCAAACGGGTATTTATCACGAATTTTACCTTTAATATTCACCCGACGTTTCGACCGGATTGATTAAAGGTAAAATTCGTGATAAATACCCGTTTGCATATGTTTTATAAAACGACGTAACGTCTACATTGGAGCAAATGTCATTGTATAGGTATGTAGCTCGTTCGTTCGTTCGTATGAGCAAGTGGCCAACGGAGTGACGGAGTTTTTAGGCCGCCTAAAGGCCTCCGTCATGGCTTAACTATACCTAGATATCTTCAAAGGGATCTAAAAATTGCCTAAAAAAGATCTAAAAGAAATGTCATCTAAAAATGGGATACAGTCGTGATCATATTTTTTTTTTTTCATTTCATTTTCAAATTTTTAAACAATGTTTTAGAAAGCTTGTAACTGCGTTGTAAATGGACAGAATTCAATTGTTTTATTTTTTATTTTATTTATTTATCTTCGGAAAACCAACAGATTTTACAAGGTGTATATGAATAAGACCGTTAGTATAGAAGTATATAGCAGATATAGATGTACTAGTGAGTAGTGACCTTTGAGCATGATATCGTTGAGTTGGCTGATGAGTGAGTCCCGCATCAACTTAGTGTCGTGGTTCGTGGATATCACGGCAGGTGGCAGCACTATCTCGTTTGTAGTTATCTTGCTGAACCTGTGGACGAAACAGTTGGTTTAAATACTGGTTATTTATGAACAAAGAAACACACAGGAACAAAAAATATCTACACTTCTTAAAATAAACAACTAAATAAATAAAAGGAACTCTGTATATACCAGTTGGTTATAGGCTTCTAATTACAATGACTTGTAGGTATCAATCACACTCATATTATAAAGGTGAAAGTTTGTGTGTGTAAGTATGCAAGTGTGAAAATGTGTAAGTGTGTTTGTAACTCTTTCACGCTCGATCGGCTGGACGGATTTGAATGAAATTTAGTACCAGAGCTGCTTATACCCTGGATTAAAGAATAGGCTACTTTTGATCACGGTATTCCGCAATACAGTACAGTAGCTACCTGAGCACGGCGGTGGTGAGGCGGCACTGGAAGGCGTGCAGCGGCGCGTGCGCGTGAGGCCGCCGCGCACCGCGCATGCGCAGGTACTGTGCGAGCGAGAGGCGCAGAGCTCGCGCGCTCAGTCGCACGCCGCGCCCCAGCCAGCCGCACTGCTCGCAGCGCCACCAGAACATCACCTGGGGAGTGGACAACTTTCATAACAAAAGTCACCTAGAGAGTAGATAACTATCATAATAAAAGTCACCTGGGGAGTTACTTTTGTGCCTTTTTGATCACAATGCCTACGCCGCCAAACGACTTTGAAGGATTACTGACTCACATTTAAAACACCTACAAAGCAAAATGCCTCAAATCGATATCTCTAACGTGGTTTTTCAAATTTGCAATACGCCTACATTCTTTCTTGTCTCGGCGGCATAACGTCTCAAAAATTAAAATGACTTTAAAGAATAGTACATAACACGCCATAAGACTAAGATTCGTAACATTGTTCAAAACGGTAATATTATGTAACTACCTGTAACTTTTGTCAGGCTACCTACCTACATGTTACTATTTGTTGAATGTTACTCATCGCGTATTATATTTTGCTAATTTAAAACAATTTAACTTTCAGCAACAAGCGAGTTGCATCGTGTGTGTTCTCAAACTATTATCAATTGGTCATGATGACTGTTTTTAAATGTTAGACAAACAAAAAAAAATTACTATAGACTATAGAAAAAATTGTAAATAAGATTATGCAGTCCTAAAACTATCACACTTACTTGATTACTCGTGTCCTCCTTCACTTTGTCGACGTTGCTGTGTCCTACAGTGTTACATGTTATAGTTATACAAACGTCGCCATGGACAAATCTGAAACAGACATTTTAATAATATTCGTATCCTTAGTTTTTCTTAAAAAAAGCCGTGTAGGCCAAGTGGATAAGTACTTTGACTTTCGATCCGAAGGTCGTGAGTTCGAATCCGTGCATCAATGGACTTTTCGTGTGTATGCACTTTAACACGAGCTTTCAACGATGAAGGAAAATATCGTGAGGAAACCCCACACGTATTGACCATTGTCTTTCCTGTGGATATGTCCGACAGCTGAGAGGATGGTTTAGACTTTAGGTGCTACAAGCCTCCATCTCAACAATGTCCCAGGCACTACAGTGTCACGTTAAGTGTAGGCAAAGCTTGCCTCCTGACTCTGTATAAATCATCTAGTAAAGATGTAAAGGCCTAAGTTTTTAGTTTTTCTTAAACTTTCGCGATCACAATTCTATAAATACATGGACACAGGGTCATTAAGGTTACCTGCGCACATGTTGGTTCATAGGCACATGACACGAGTTTCTATTGCACTTATAGTCTGCGTTGAAGCAGCACTTCTCTAGAAACGCACCGAGCGATATGTCGTGCCGTCCATACATCTCCATAGTCTCTATCCTGCAAGTGTATTTATTTATTTATATTTAAGGATACCCAACATAGGGTTAGTCCGTATACAGAAAGAAAGCTGGAAACTTATAAGCGCTTATCAGCTTTGGAAAAAATATGAACGCGCGCCGATAAGCACTGAACGATGCCGACAAGTTCCGACAAGCTTCAACACGCACTGGTCAACGCTGGGCGCTGCCATTTAAAATTAATAAAAAACTGCGACAACACGTGCAATTAAAACCAAATCATCGTCCGATGAGCCCGACATTTTGCTTGGTCTGCTTAAACATGCTTCCTTTGTGTAGAACGGACCAGCGTTGACAAGCGCCGGTAAGCGCTTAAAAGTTTCAAGCTTTCTTTCTGTATACGGCCTTACACTGTACATGCATCAATTGATAGCCAAATATTAGAAAACAAAAACTAGTTAAAAAAAGTTGGAACAGCTATATGCCATGACGAGTCTTCAATGTATGTCAATCATCATACTGATCAATTTTATATGACCTAACTATTATTTCACTTTCAAACTTTGAAGCGCTCGTGGCGCAGCAGACGTTCTTGATAGATCGTCGAAGTTAAGCAACGTTCTGAGCGGTCACTACCTGGATGGGTGACCGCAAGTGGCATCATCATCTGAGCGCTTCCGTGCGGAGGGCACGTTAAATTGTCGGTCCCGGCTTTTAAAGTCGTTAAGCCATGACTGAGGAATTTAGGCGGCCTAAAAACTCCGTCACCAGAGTTGGCCACTTGCTCATACGAACGAACGAACGAACTTTCAAAACTATCGTAAGTTTTATTAGTAATAATTTCCTGTGTGCTATTATAATGTCTAACTATGATTGCCGATTCTATGACTTCATCATGATAAATGGTAGAAGACATGGCTTAGCAGCCAAATTACTGCTGTTTTCACTGTTGAAAACAGCAGTCATTTGGCTGCTAAGCCATGACGCTATGCCTCATCAGGGATTGTCGCAAAAGTCTTGCATTATACTATCATAGGAATTATCCACCACTCACTCATTACTGTGTATAGCAAACCAGATCATAACAAATTAGTAAACAGACGTTAAGCCATGACGAAAAAATAATCACCGGGGATTATCAGTGAAATCTTACAATTAATTACGTCCTGTAGCAAAGTTTTCTTAAATCTCTAACAGACTTTAAGCCATGACGGAAGCTATTCTTACCAAGGGTTATCACAGAAGTCGGGCACGTTGGGTGACTTAGCACTAAAGCTATAGAACAGGACGTTAAGTTGCTGATGGTTCTCGGGCGCGAAGGGATCCAAGCTATCTTCTGATGGTGGCTTGGAATCTGATGCGGGTTCCACTGGTAGCTTGCGGATCACTGAAGGGTTGTATTGTGGACATGATGCTGGAAGAAGAAGCCAAATTTGATACAAATTTCCAGCCGCGGCTTCGCTCGGTACTTACCCGGATAACAAATAGCATATCAGCTATTCCAGGTCATAAACTATGTTTATTTCAAGTTTTACCCAAATCCGTTCAGCAGTTTTTGCGTGAAAGAATAACAAACATTCATCGATGCGCACAAACTCTGGCACTATACACAATCGCGTTCAGTGCCCATGACGCACTTGGCCAAGTTGCATGCACTTGTATGTTTGCGCCTGTGTTCACTCGCTGACGAACCAATAGCACTCGCTTAATCAATGGTATGAAGTGCGCCGCAACACCTCTCCACCAATCATCGACCACGGAGCAGTTTGACAGCCAGCGCAGAGTGTAAAGTTACGTTTATGTTTGTAGAGTTACGGTTTAAGATTATTTATTTCTCAAAAAGAATCACAAAATTAACTTACAGAGAAAACTATGACGTTTGTGTGCCTTTCAGCGTAAATTTGAGTTACTCACGTTTATGTTTGTAGAGTTTCTCACGTTTATTTGTAGAGTTACTCACGTTTATTTGTAGTTACTCACGTTTATGTGTGTCAGTGAGCCGACAGCCGGTGGCGCGGTAGCTCGCCAGTGCGGCGCGTTGTGCCATCTCCTCGGCCGGCGCTTTGATACACATCTTCACAAACGGGTGGAACTCCTGGAATAATAATAATAATAATAAAGAACTTTATTGCAACAACATAGAGTTAACAACATAGTAGGTAAATAAAAATAAAAAATCTTTTAACAATGTTTGTTACAAAAGGCGGTCTTATCGACTAAGCGATTTCTTCCAGACGACCTGAACTTTACTTTTGGAATAACCTTTGATCAAAGAACCGAAGAGTTGAAATACAGAAATTCAGAATTTCAGCAGAATTTTCAGATCTTTAGCCATAGCAGCCTAGTACCCGAAAATATCGTATTTAACATTTAAATATAAGGTAATTTTAACTAGAAAATAATTCACACTTAAATATAAGGTAATTTTAACTAGAAAATAATTCAAATTTCTTGGATAAAATTGATGTTTAAAAGATTTCAGGCTATCTGGTGCTGCCATCTACTCCCGTTTTGGGCATGGTCTTTGCCTGTCTATTTTTATAAATCGTCTTTGGTTTAGGCCTTTACATCTTCACTAGATGATTTTATACAGAGTCAGGAGGCAAGCTTTGCCTACACTTAACGGGACACTGATTATCTTTGGTTTAGCTGACCGGTGGATCGGCTTAAAAGTACCTGAGTCCGTGACGGTAGTATTGGCGACATCGGCGTCTGCCGCCTCATTAGCCTCGGCGTGAGCGGGAGGGGCGTGGACGCGGCGGGCGGGCGCAGCAGCGGGGCGGGGAAGCAGGCGCGGAGCGGGCAGCGCCGCCCGCCGTCTGTCTCCAGGTAGGGGGCGGGGATCAGTACGCTAGGGGACATGGAGAGGACCACGTCGTCCGCGCACCATCTGGGAGACGACGATCGATAACTTTTGTAAAATGAGAGGAAAAAAATGAAATATAATATAATCTTTATTTCAGGCAACTTAAGATGTTAAATATTATGATCACGACTGTATCCCAGGGAGCGGTAGACATTTCTTTCAGATCTTAATGCAATTTTTAGATCCTTAAAATGAGAGTATTATAATATATGTAGTTCATACTCATTTAAACATTAGTTCGACGCGTTAGGCTCGGATAAGGATTGAGTCAAATATAATGTAAAAACTCGTAAAAATTGCTTAGAAATTATGGACGTCCCTATGTTTTGAAATGCGACCATAAACCCCAGTAGCATTTTGAGGACGTACAATTCTGTTTCTGATTCTAAAAATATCAATGCGTCAATCTAGCGCCGCCGCCTATTTTATCTTATTATTACGTTGAAAAAGGGAATAAAAAAAAAAAAGTTTTGTACAGTTTGTGATACCTAATCATAAGCTGTTTTGGTACCTCTTTGGTAGTTTTATTTTGTTTAGGAAGAGAAGCGAAAACAGAGTTTGGGGGCCACCAACTTCGCTACTTTTTCTTTTAAATTCCTATGTTCAACATTATAGTAAAAAAAAGTGGCTGCGCTAGTTTGACGCATACAACCACCTTAATACAGTTCATATCTTTCTTTTCTTTCCCTGGTGTAGGGAGTCGCGTTGGAACAGGCATTAGAATCAACTAGCATGTAAAACGAAACTTAAGTGATCTTTGAGGTCCTACAAGAATAAATGATTTTTCTTTCTTTCTTTCTTTCTTTCATATTGATTGGTTTTTCAGTCTATTATTGAATGATTGTTGCAGACAACATACCTGTCATTCTGAGCGTCAGCTTGTAACTTAGCCTCTTCCATCGGCAAGAACACATCGTCGTCTACAGAAAGGTTTGATCTGAGCGGGTCACTGAAATCCTTTATCGGGACCCCACAACTAAGGTTCTCAGTTTTCCTAGTGTAGGACTTGGGTCGCTGTAATGGATCGTCTACATCTTTGACTTCTAGTTTGGATTCAACTACGTCACTCTCAACTTTAGATGTAGAATTGTCTTTTTCTAAAGATCTATCAACTTTCAACTCTGGATTGTTCTCTGCGTCGTTCTTGTCAATCTTTGACTCTTTTTCATTGTCATTATTTTTGTCAACTTTGACTGAATCATCGTTTTCCGAATTTTTAGAGATAGATTTAGCTTCACAATCACTTTCATGTTTTTTATCATTAGCTACATAATCAGAGTCTTTCGTATCTAATTCTTTTGAGTCAAAAATATCAGTATCTGCACTCGTACCAAAAATCGCACTAGAATCTTTAACACACTTTTCGCTACTGAATACATTGTGAGAATCTTCGTCCGATGTCATCCCTGCTTCTGGTAAAACCGCTTCGATATCAGTAAGGAATGCTTTTTCAAGTTTCCAATTGTAGCAAGCAAGGAGCATGAACTTGACTATCTTCTTTAGACGAATTAGTTCTGGTGTGGACCCTCCACGAATTATAATGCAGCAGCCGAGTTGAGACTCTGCGCAACCTTCCAAGACCATAAGGGTCTTGTTTCCAACTGAAAAGGGATATCAATGTTTTAGTTCAAGGTTTACCCCCTTATGCATATTTCAGTAAACCTACTTTAGCTAAAACGGATATTAAATCTGTTGCTATCTCTTTTCATTGACATAAGAGAAACAAGAAAAAAACATTATTTAAATTTATATTAAATTGACAAATCTTCATGAATACGACCATTAAAAGACAATATACTTGTAGTTTGTTTATGTAAGTCTATGATTTGTGTACACACAGTAAGTGCTTTTGTGTGAGAGAAAATGTATCGCATATTTGTGACGAATTTACTTACAACTCTTAACATAGAAGTTTTCACAGCTCCCCAGTCTCGGCATTCCGATCCTAGCGTCAATAGAGGCCAGTAGATCCGCCGACGTGGCCCTAGCGGTCCGCCTAAGGGCCCTAGGCCGCACGCGGAGGGCCAAGGCCGCCCCGGCGCGGACCAGGGCGTTCTGGACGGCGCGGCCTGCCGTGCCCCCTACTAGGACCACGCGAGCTTGCAGCGCTGTGATGCGGGCCGCGCAACGAACTAGGTATTCGTGTTCCTGGAACAAAAAATGAAAAATCTTACGAAAAGTTACGACTTCGACGGGATTCGAACCCGCGTGATTCAAGCGATCATCCTTTAGCCGGATTGCCATCGACCACTCGACCACGAAGCCTTAAACTTTTCGTAACTTTGCAAGATTTTTCATTTTCTAATGAAATACCTAAGTGTAGTTTAACAGTATAATAAAAATATATAAAGCTTCCTGGAACAAGTTTAGTAATGCGGGCACCAATTGGAGTGTTGGAACGTGTTGGCTCCAACACTCCAATGTGTGGATCGATCTTGGACGGTTATTGGACACAAACGGAGCATTGCTATTGGCCATTCGTAGCCAATAGAACCAAGTTGAAGCCAATGTGTGGCAGTGGCGGATACATATGGGGGGCTTCCCCCCCCCCCCCCCTTGTGTAACCCAAGGTGTAAAAAATATAAAGAAAAGTCTTATGTCCACCCGTGCGAAGCCGGGGACGGGACGCTAGTAGATGGGAATTGTCTTGTTTATACTATGATTATCATGATACCTGCATGAGCACTGGCTCCAGTGACGTCAGCTTTCCTTCCACTCGCTGGTAGGCGATGGATCCGTCCAGCAGAAGGATACTAGGATTGGTGATTTGCTGAGGCATACCTCTGAAAATTTGTTGTAATGTCAGAAACGTTAAAGTTAATAGAATCATGCATCAACGCAATTAAGTCGCGCTAGGACAATAAGCATTTTTTAAGTCATCAAATAATTAGACACAAATTCTCATAAACTTTGTTTATTATACAGAGACAAAATATTTATTTACAGAAACTTAACTACTACAGATTTACATAACCGTACAAAATACAATTAGAACCAGTTGAGCCATCTAAGGATCGTTACAAACGATCTATAGGTAATTCTCAATAAGAAGTAAATTGAGAAATCGTAAAATATATTCTTTAGTTAGGCCGATTTATCTGTCATTAAAAATCAGACTTGCATAGTGTATAAAAGAATTTAGACGTTAACTTAAATATTTTTTCTTGGTGTTTACCTGTGTGTAAGAAGTGGAAATAGATGGGGGAGACCTTTGCCCAGCAGTTGGACAGATTATAGATTATTAAGAGAAAATAAAAATAAAAATTACCTGTGAGCCACATTTTTGGTGAGCACTACTCCATTAATGAGACAGGAATCTTTTGGAGTTCCACCGGGTACTTTCTTTACTTGCACATAGTTTCGTATGTCGATATCGTTGCTACTCACATCTGGATAAAGAAATAATCACAAACATTTAAACAGCTAATACTGTATCTGTTTTACACATTCGTTAGATATACATTTAATGATAAAATTACGTGGCCTGATGTCGCTCTGCCCCTCGACGGTTGATGGTATACAATATCTTTACTACCTTGATAAGTAGGTACCTACCACTTAAGTCGGCCAAGTGTAGCGTGTGATGCCAGACAACATTTTGTTGAGGTGTTATCTTGTTAACTTTACAATTACTTTTACTTTTTTTGACATGCCTTACTTTGTTTGACTGGCTTCCCACTGAAGCTTGACTATTTAGATTATTTTAGATTGTTAAGGGATCGCTTTTAAAAAAAAGCTAGGCCCACACCACCAGGTTCTTGCATGATTCTTTCCCTGGTGTAGGGAGTCGCGTTGGAACAGGCATTAGAATCACCTAGCATGTAAAACGATACTTAAGTGATCCTTGAGGTCCTACAAGAATAAATGATTTTTCTTTCTTTCTTTCTCTTTAAATGACAGCGTTTTTCATATGGGAATATTTATTGTAATATTGCAAAAACTTGCGATTTGATTTGGCAAGTTACCCTGCGAAAAGTGTTCCTGGTGAAAAATAGAAAGACCAACTAGCATTTTAAGGGAATGGTATTTTTCTAAAAATCTAAAAATGCAACAATTTTTAAAAGTTTTAATACAAAATAAAACAACGATTGTTTTGTTTATATACAAACTTTCTGACTACAAAAAAGGTACTCCTAACTCTAACTACAGGACTCGCAACTTTGACCCACCCACCCTGTATGACGTATGTATGTATGTAGACTATGAAGCATCTTCATTGTCGAATTACTTTTTTAATTATTATTATTATTTATTTATATTTATATATTTATATTTATATATTTATATTATTTATATATTTATATATTTTATTAACATAACGGGAGGGGACGGCGCGTACGCAGTCCCCACTACCAAAAATAACGCACCCGAGTTATCCACATTAGGGATAATCGCAGAGGTCAACCCGTCCGCAGTGCAATGGACAGGCCTCGCTCTGGGGGAACCGCCTTTTTGATCACGGTGTCCCCTGTGCCAGGTAAGTATGATTTCACTACGTTACTGAGGGCACCTCATTCTGAGCCGCGTGTTTTCGTCAGCGCGATCTACAAACTGGCACAACTTACTAGCGACATCTAGTTCTATTTGCGCAAACTAATGCGCCACCTGACAGCAACTGTCAATCTGACATGACATGTCATTTTGAGAAAAAACCAACATTTGGCAGACGATGAACATCAATTTAATAAAGAACGATATACAAAAACTAACAATTGTAATACTACAAAAACCATTGATTAGTAATGAGCACCGATTCCTAAGAATCGAATGTGTATGTCATTCTGACATGGAACGTCAAATTACCCAATGCTATCACAGCATAAAGGAATGAAAATTAAGAAATCAGTTTGAAATCAACGTTAGATTAAAACGAATAAAAGTTGGATAAATAATGATCTCAATGACGTAAAAAGTACTAAGGAAGTACTTCAAAATCCTAAGGAATTGGATGTAATTGTTTGTATGTATTAGTTGATATTGAGATTGTGTCAATTAATTAGCGTCAGTTCGTCAATTAATATCACTTCCTTCATAACATCATAATCTTAAGTCATATTAAGATCAAGGGAGATAGCAGCTAAGTGTATAATAACTTTAAATTGTAAATCAGCATTAATCAATCAAAGTACCTAAGGTAAAACTTAATTGTTAGTTATTTTCTTAAACAATAAATTTTGGATAGAAAATGTATTATTAAAGAAAGAGATCAAGGTCAATGTTTTAAAATAAGTTCAGTTTAACAATCAATACACTTGTACGGTATGTGACGCATTTCTATCGTTCTATGAAACAATATGACATCACTGACAATTTGACTTTATTGTCCGACATTTTTGAAGAAGTACGAGAAATGACAGATGCTGGCATACGACGCCAAGCTGAAGTTCCAAGTCAAGATGACAGACGCTGTCAGACGACGCCAAACTGAAGTTCCAAGTCAAAGATGACAGACGCTGTCAGAAGACGCCAAACTGAAGTTCCAAGTCAAGATGACAGACGCTGTCAGACGACGCACAAGTTTACGCAAAACAAACCTAGATGTCGCTAGTAAAATGTGCCAGTTTGTAGATCGCGCTGACGAAAACACGCGGCTCAGAATGAGGTGCCCTCAGTAACGTAGTGAAATCATACTTACCTGGCACAGGGGACACCGTGATCAAAAAGGCGGTTCCCCCAGAGCGAGGCCTGTCCATTGCACTGCGGACGGGTTGACCTCTGCGATTATCCCTAATGTGGATAACTCGGGTGCGTTATTTTTGGTAGTGGGGACTGCGTACGCGCCGTCCCCTCCCGTTATAAAATAAACAGCTGTATAGCTAAAACAATGTATATAAATTAAGGGTCTTATGCATACAAAGGAGCTATTACAGCTTTACTGATGACTAGAGATGGGCGTTTTCGTTATATTTTGACATCGATGCGTATCGTTACCAAGTAAGGCGCATCCGATGCCGGCATCGTTTTTTTAGGCATCGATTCGACTATGGAATTTGCTAAAGTTAGGTGCCGGCTGAAGTCTGCTTAAAGATACTCGGTAACGGTGCCAAAATGATAACATTTGTTGCTATTTAACGAAACTACTTCTACTCAAATACATATACCTACATATTTTTTACTAGTAGAAAATAATCAAGAATAAATGAGTGAAACTAATAATTCTTCATTAAATTTGATGTCGCTTCTAGTAATGTAATGTCAATGTCTCATAACACTTTCGCAAACGCAATCAATTCAATCAATCAACCACCGATCGTAACGAGAGTGAGAGAGCGAGCGATACGTTGTCGGTCGTCTTCGGTTTGTGGTGCCGGCGTGTTGCCGAGAGCCGATGCGATGCGAAGTCAGTCAAGTCAACTCACAACTGTCTCGCTCAGGTTTGCATCGGGTGTTGCGGGCATCCGTTTTTCGATATAATGGCATCCGTTGCCGGCATCGTGTACTAGCATCGTTGTTCAAAAACGTTTTTACAAAAACGACCATCTCTACTGATGACTTAACTAATACGCATCTAAAATCTATTTTAGGCTTACAGAACGTTTTAAGAAAAGTTTTATTCATAATCAAAATGTAAACCTCTCATAACTAAAGTTGATTTATAACAACAAAATGTTACCATTATAATGAAAATATTGTTTAAAATACTGCATGATCACGCTTTACAAGCCAGTAAAAAGAGAATTCGATAGACAAACTGTTTTTGATCTGTGGTTTTGAAGTACATAATGTCAAAACATTATCTTCTTCATTGTCATTTTTCCATTCGTTTCGTTTCGGTATGAAATAAACAAACAAAAACGAAAGTAAATAAAAGAGCTCATAGTGGATATTGGCTTGAAGATAATAGGGGTAAGTACTTACATACCTATTTATATACATAGTACCTACTGGTATACTACCACTTTGATGTAGTACATAAACTAAATATGATTGTTGATTTGTTTCAGCATGAAAGAAACTGTCTCCTGCAGAATTAATTGCTGCGGAAATCAAGTACAGGAAGAAGCTGGACAAAGCATCTCTAAAAATGAATGAATAAAAATAGAAAGTCTCGAATTCGATTTTTTATGAAATGTAGCAGACGTGGAAGTCACTCAATAGGCTGCCCATGTTGTTTGCTTTAGAAGCCAACAAATGGGAAACAATCAACAATAGGCAAATCTAGTGCCAGTACGGAGCCAGCACACAGGCAATGCCATGCTTGCTCTCCTGCCCACTGTGCCCTGCCACTTGCACCCGGGACCAGCTCAACCAAGCGACAGATGAAGCCATGAAGTTGTAAAATACTGGACAAAGTGAAATTATGTGTGCCATTGAGTCAATTTGAATGAATGAGCTTTTTTTTGAACAAATTGAGACTTTATCAATAGTAACTTTACCTACAGCAGGGAAATACATATTTTCTATTGTTTTTACAAGTTGTTAAAATAATGTTTTTCAAAATGCTATTCTTATTACTTACAATAAATAAATACATTTTGCAGTTGGAAAAAGCAGTATTTTTTATTTGTTCCACTGAGGCTGTAGAAGCGGCTGATAAGCCGTGATGGTAGACAGCATCTTTCTATAAATAGCAAATAATTAAACCTATCGTTAGATTTTGCCCTAATACTATTATAATATTCAGTAGGTACCTAATACCTTCTATTTTTTACCTAGACTAGACCTACCCTAGTAGCCATATACCTCAAGACGATCCCTACGCCTCCAGCTCTTCAGCTGGTAGGTTGTAGGTATTGTATAGTATAGTTTTGGTAAGTAATCGGATATTTTAGCTCATCTTCCTATGGTGTGAAACTGATGATGTAAATCTTGCGAAGTTTTTTCTATCAATATCATTTTCGTTTCCATAAAAAAAACTATTTACATCTTCAATAGTGAAATTCACAGCCAAAGCATTATTTATATTTTCTCCAACAACAATTTTCAGCAAGCCAAACAGCTGATCGATCTAATGTCGGCCATTTTTTACGCTATTAGAGAGATAAAGTAGGGTATTGGAGATGATAAGTTTACAACGCTTATAATCTAGGTATTAGAGCTAAAACGTGATTATGAATGGTAAATTTTTAAAGAATGTTTTAGAGAGCTTGGATCTGCGTCATAAATGGACAAAATTGATTATGCATGAGACCGTTAATTTATATGTAGTATAAATGTAAATGATGTAATAGTAGACCGCTTTGAAAACCTTTATTTTATTGATTGTAATATACTGTCGCCCTTTAACAAAATTGAATTGAGGATCTAAAGATCTTCCTTCGGTGTTATGAACAGAAAATGCATTCTTCTTAAATTTGAGTGGGTTTGAGAAAAAAATATTTTTTGTTGGGCTAGGTGTCTGTCCTTATAATATTTATAGTGATTGGAAATAAGCTAAGATGTATAATAACCAGGTTGCGTGATGTCGGCGGCGCGAACACAGAGCGGGATGAGCGCGGGCAGCCAGGCGGGCGGCAGCGCGGCGCGCGCCAGCAGTTGACGCATTAACAGCCGCAGGTGCTCCTCGCCCCACGCCGCCAGCGCCGCGCACGAGGGACGGGTTTGTGTTACCTCTGTTACTTTGTATGTAGAATAGAATAGAATATAAATCATTAAAACTACTTAGGCCTTTTTTTTACATCTTTACTAGATTATTTATAACAGAGTCAGGAGGCAAGCTTAGCCTACACTTAACGGGACACTGTAGTTAAATCATTAAATAATAATCATTAAAAGCACACACAGTAAAAGAGAAAGAGAAAGGTTGGTGAAGATATCTACTTATAAACTACGTAATAACGACCTCTGTGGCGCAGTTGGGTGAAGGCCCGACTGAGATACGGAGGTTGCGGGTTCGATCCCCGCCGCGGGACAAATGTTTGTATGTTCTACAGATATTTGTCCCGGGTCTGGATGTTTTTCGTTCTATAATATGTATGTATTTACAAAAAAAAAATGTATCTAAGTAGTATATCAGTCATCTAGTTACCATAACACAAGCATTAAGTTGCTTAGCTTGGGACTAGATGACGCTGTGTGAAATGTCCAAGCATATTTATTATTATTTATTATTATTATTATAAAAAATAACATTAGTATGTGATGATGTACTTGAGCTATTTAGACATCTTCAAAGGATTTTAAACTTTCGCGACTTCAATAATATCGGGACTGATTTCGTAAGGGTTGGCCGTGAAAGTTGGGATTTTCCGCTTAAAATAATAAGAAATCTGAAAAAAATATACCTGAGTAATAACTAACAGTGAAGGAAAACACCGATATTTTTAGTATTTTTATTAGCATCCATTTAGAGATCTTTTTCTTCACATATTTCTATCCAATCTCTATTTACTAAATAATAGTGGCAATTCGGAGTGTCGCAAAAGCTAAACTAAAATTAATGCCATCCTTTTTATTCCCATCGCTATGAAAGAGACGGCAACATTTTTAGTTAGTTAAGTTTAGCTTTTGCGAGTCTCCGAATTGCCACTAGTATCTGTTTTAAATGTTTTAGCACGTAACACATACCTTCAACTGGTTGGACAACGGGCGGTTCTTCTTCACTGGAAGATGATTTTGTTTCTGAAAATTTAGAAAAAAAATAATAATAATTAAAAACTATAAAATCAACATTGGCGTCAATTCATATGTCGCCAAAACTAAACTTAACTAATGTGACAGCACTAAAAATGTTGCCCTCCCTTTCATAATCCCTATCTCTGGATCTACCGAACCAATTTTGAAAATCCTTTCACCAATAGAAAGCACATTATACAGCATCAATGCTGAGTCGTGGCCCATTTGTTACTGTAGTACACAATGACAATGTATTAGTATTAAGTAGATCCATCCAAAAACCAGAATTATAACTGTGTTTATTTTAACTTTCTGGCAATTTTTGTACCTTTTGTTGTAATTCAGTGTTGTGTATTTTGTGTGCTTAGTAGCAAATAAATGATATGTCTATGTCTACATTATGTGTGAGTGTGACACAAAAATCAAACGGCCTTTTCGCGGTTGTCGGATTGAAAGTAAGTCGGAGAAAAAATTGTCGAAAGAACGTTTTTTACTGATTAAAAATGTTTACTGCCTAACGAAGTGGGCACGGTACGTGTGATATAGTATAGTATTATATTATCTATGGCACGGGTCACTATATCAAAAAAACCAACCAAGTGCCTGTCGGGCCACGCTCAATGCAGGGATCCGTAGTTGCCCAATATGTTGCTGGGACAGCTTGTTGTACAGTATATTATACAGGTCTTCTATCAAATCAGGTACTTGTAAATGTTTTCAAACTTTTTCATAAAAAACAACTAGATGGCGCCACAGGATAAATTAAAACGCGCTATCGTTGCGTTTCAGACGAACAAAGAAAGAAGACGCCACACTTTGATTAATCACGTTTGACATTTATTTGTCAAAGAAACATTATATTTATCTTGAAAGGGTCTGGTTAATGGATCAGAACCCACATCATAGTATTAGAATCTTTGTTTACCTAATTAAACAAACACAAAATTAAATAATAATTACTATACTTTCACTTGGGAATTTATGTATTATATTGTATACTAAACTAATACTATACTACTCTCCTGATCTCTTTTCCTAGCTAAGCTCTCTCTCTCTCCCTATGCTATGTAGATAATGTAACAAGGGCTTAAAGTAGTGTATAAGACAAATACATATTTAAGCGCGCAATGCATACACTACTTTTTATACTTTCTGCGAGGCAATTGAAACCAATGACTACGTCAAACAAGCGCCGCTGCCTATTTTATTTTATTATTACGTTGAACAAAGGAATTTTAAAAATAAGACAGACTTATATTAAATACTATTTAATCACACTAATATTATAAAAGTGAAAGTTTGTGTGTGTGTGTAAGTATGTAAGTGGGTTTGTTACTCTTTCACGCTCAAACGGCTGGACAGATTTGTATATAATTTGGTACCAGGATTACTAATACCCTGGATTAAAAAATAGGCTACTTTTGATCCCGGTATTCCACACACCGCGGGGCGTAGCTAGTAATATTATAATGCCACTCAATTTAGCTTTCAATAGACTCACCAGCTTTAGGCGTTTTGATGAGTCGCGCTGAGCTCTCGCCGAGGTTCAAGTCGAGGCAGTATGAGGAAACGCTCTCCACAAGCCTGCTGTGATCTTCCGCTGTGAAAAAATTCATTCACAAATTAGATTAGATTGTTACAATTCATTAAAAAGTTTGTGGATTGTCTTTGTTAACTCCTCACGATAAACAAAAGGGGATTTTGAGACTAAAGACTCATCTAAAAGGGATTTTGAAAGGGGATTTGAACACCAACCCAGTTTAACAGATTGAGATGCGATTTGAGGTGAGATTAGTATAATCCTATTTATATTATAAACGTGAAAGTTTGTATGGATGTATGTATGGACCTTTCGCGCGAAAACCACAGAACAACAGAATGAGAGCAAATAGCGGCTCAAGCTTGCTGGCTAAAAGGCCGCTTAGCTGAATCAAAATTACATCATAAAATTATGATTTTTAATCATTGAGTTACTATACTAAATAGTCACAATCTAATAGCTGACAACACTCAAAAAATGTCCGAGCAACGTTCTACATACCTATACAATGACATTTGCTCGGATGTAGACGTTATGTCGTTTGTTTTAATGTTCAATGTCGCTTGTACGCAAAAACTAAAACTCGGCGCACTACGTAGCGTGCGCCAAGTTTTGGCTCAGACATTTTATTTGTCTGATTGTCTTTTTGATACTATTAATGATTCAGCTAAAACGGCGTTTTTAGTTTTATAAATTACCAAATATAGAGTACTTACGATCATCATCATCATCATCATCCTCCCTGTTTACAGTAATCGGTCGGTAGAGGGCGTAGTCGGCGAATTGTGCCAACTCAGACACACACTCCATGTAACCCGCGTTCAGTAGGTTCTGACAGATCATGTTGGCTTGTATCCTGGAATGACAACCCTCAACTGACGGACAGATAAACTACCTATCAACTCAGTAACAGTCAGTCTCAATAACCTATCTTTAGTTTTGCTTAAGTAAGTAAGTTCGTATGAGCAAGTGGCCAACTCTGGTGACGGAGTTTTTAGGCCGCCTAAAGGCCTCCGTCATGGCTTAACGACTTTAAAAGCCGGGACCGACAATTTAACGTGCCCTTCGAAGTACGGAAGCGCTCAGCTGATAATGCTTAAGTACTAATGGTAGATATTTCACCTTACTTCCATCCTCAGAGAAAGTAAGAAATAGAGCGCTGTATATTCATTTCTCAGTCACACAAAAACAAATAAGAATATAATACTTACAACATTCTTGTGTGTAAAATAGACAAAGCATTAGATCAATTAATTAATAAATTCCATTCAAGAAATGACAAATACCTACCCACAGTAAGCAAAACTCAAATTCAAATTTATTTATTCGGAACAAATTACATGGTTCGTTCGTTCGTAAGTAGGGTACAACAAGGAACGTTGACTACCGCAAAAGTTGAAAACTGAGTAGCAGAGTCAGCGCTCTCCTCCAAACTAAGCGAGGATGGGGGTTCCAACTAAGCTAAGGTTACACATTATAGTAAAAATTATAAACTAAAGATAGATAGGTTATTAAGACTGACCATAAGTAAGTTCGCATGAGCAAGTGGCCAACTCTGGTGACGAAGTTTTTAGGACCTGGTGGTGCAACTTCCAAAAGTTTTATAAGTAAAACTATCTAAGTTTTCCACCGCTGTACATACCTACTATTTACCTCCCTCTGGCCTCGATCTATATAAACATTAGGTACCTACTTACCTGGTTTTATTATAAGTGTTGTTCATAATCCATTGCAAAATATCTTCGCCGCGCCAAACGCCGTTATATCTTACTAGACGATACCTGTAATACATTTAAATTATTTATTCATTAAAATACACGGTTATTCATAATTGGTATGTTATCCCGAAAAGGGGTCATTCACCTCATCAGTGTGAACAACATTTGTTCTACAAATTTTTGAATTTTGATGTTTTTTTATTGAAGAAATGACTAGCAAAGTTTCCTTCAGAAATAAACACAGAGCAACCCTATCATAATCAGCTGCTGATTCCTGAACTTTGCCGGTGACCCTAACCAGTGGCCCGTGTGACGTACGAGGGGGCGGGCTATGAAAATATTCAAACTTTTTTGTCAAAAGATACAACAAAAAAGTTTTTGTATGAAAAACAAAAAATTTGAATTCACAAGATTTGCACCTACACATCATGGTCACAAAATCCCCCTTCCGGGATAACATACCAATTATGAATAACGTTGTATATTGTTAAGGATCTTAAAATAATTTACAAGTAAATACAATGATTTATACACAAACTCATAAACTGTGTTGCTGATATATTATTATAATCTAGCCAGATTTCTTAGCATGAGCGTCGAATATTTTTAAGTAATAGAAATTATAATTCAGAGTGTTATTAAACGTAACGCGACAAAACTCGGTTCGTCAACGCTTTCTCATAGCAAAAAACAACCCTGGGCAGATTTCGATATTTGACCAAATGATGTACAAAGTATAGGTATTGAAATGAAATATGATCACGACTGTATCCCAGGGAGCGGTAGACATTTCTTTCAGATCTTTTAGATCCTTTTGAAATTGAGTACTTGTTTATCATGGTCTTTGGTATTACTATAATTGTATGCGTAGATGTGCATTAAAATATAAATAAATTAAAAGAGTAACTTCATTTAACACTCTAAAAGCATTTACTCAATTTACATGAGTGTATTTATCGATAGACTAACATATATTCCTCATGCTAAGAATCATACAATGATTGGTATTATATCTACATTGCTTTAATGAGTGTTGAGTTAAGCATAGTACAGCATTAATATCTAATACATTTAATATATGGAATTGTAGCGTATTTACGTGAGTGAGTATAAACACTAACTTACGATAGCGAATGCCAAATTTTTCTTAGAGACCTGCAATAATAGTCTTCATTCATTTTCTTTTTGAATACAAAATTAAGTTAACTCTTCAACAAACGATAGGTAATAGTGGCAATTCGGAGTGTCGCAAAAGCTAAACTAAACTAACTAAAATTAATGCCATCCTATTTATTCCACTCGCTATGAAAGGGATGGCAACATTTTTGGTTAGTTAAGTTTAGCTTTTGCGATACTCCGAATTGTCACTAATGTACAATTACCACTCAGCCACGAAACCACTAATACCAGAAGTCGAATCTAACAATTAGCGACATCTAAAAGGAGATAGAAAAACTAGAAAAACACCTGTTCATTGACTAAAGTTACATTCAGTATCAGAGACCTTTAATATTAGTCTTCAATCATTTTCTTTTTGAGTACAAAGTTACCTCATGTAGGTACAACATTTTTTGCAAACTCATCTTTAAATTATGCTTTTGCAACATTTACTGCTAAGATCAATTGTAGATCATTTCTAAGTGCTAAAGTAAAGCACAAGCACACTTAAATACCGCGCGGCTTCGCTTGCGTGTTTGCAACCCTTTAAAGGAGTAAAATGACGCCTATTTTTTAAGTTATATCTGGCAATACATAGATGAAAACTGCATTCAATTCCATTCAGCCGTTTTTGCGTGATACGGGAACAAACATCCATACAGGCAAAAAATTTAAAAACAATTTTTTAGGCTTCTGTTGCTCTAATAAAGACTCCCAAGGTTTTTATGAATATCTCAAATGTACAGACATTGACGTGTTACATTTTATTTTAAGTATAGATATCTTTAGGTACACACATTAATCATATTTTATTTATACCCTGTGCATTCTCAATTTCATTTTTCCTATTCCATTTTACTATCTTGTGGTACCTAATTTAAAAGTTTAGACAAAAAATACATAAACATATAGCCATACCTATGCTGCTGTGTGGGTAAAGTATATGACAACTGTCTGAACACATCCTGCAAGGTTTCTTTAGGCGAGCAGCGGACTTCTGAGCGCTCCTCCTGATCACGGCCAAACATAAAGCTGTCTGTCTTTGATGTTTGTTCCTTGTTGTCCGGGAATTTGACCTGAAACGTAAATAAAAATAATCTATAACATCATTTCCAATGTATCACCTATTGGACCTTTTAATTAGGTCTCGGACTAGCTGCGCCCGCAGAGTTACTCGCAGTGAATAGTTCCCGTGGGAATACCGGGTTCAAAAGTAGCCTATTTTTTAATCCAAGGTTTAAGAGACTCTGGTACCAAATTTCATTCAAATCCGTCCAGCCGTTTGAGAGTGGAAGAGTAACAAACACACTTACACACACACAAACTTTCACCTTTATAATATTAGTAGGAAGTAGGGTAGGATTTAGTGATATTCTCAGATAGACAGTTATCCCTGAATTAAGATTTAGTAAAATAAAAAGTTCCTATCTCTAAAGTGATTATTTTATTTTAAAAATAGAGCATGTTTAGTTATTAAATTGCTTAACGATTGTTAGAGGTGATTAATACTTATTATAATAAAGGTATATCATAGTTATTTTCACCTGCAAATTCTCCTGTAAAGACCTGAGATCAGGTGAGATTTCTCCATTCAGATCTACATTCTCCCTCAGGTAACTGAGCACCACATTGCAACAATAGTTGCACACTCTTAAACCACCAGCACAGCCAAAAATGTGCCCTGAAAAGAAATGACATGAATCAAAAACAATATTTTATTGTGTGATGCACTAAATCTAAGCTGTACCTACAGATTTTATTTTAATAATGATTAATCACATTTTAGTATTAGAAAAACAATTCTACTTGAGGTGTCTGTTTCGTCAAACTAGCGCCGCCGCCTATTTGATTTTATTAATACGTTGAACAAAGGCATTTAAAAAAACTGAATGTTCCATTTGTGAAACCAATCTTAAGCTTTTAATACCTCTGTAATAGTTTTATTTTATATAGTTTAGGAGTAGTATTAAAGTTGCACTCGAAGGCCATTAAACTCTGTTTCCGCTACTCTTCCTAAATCTTAAAATGGAAAAATAGAAATTTAAATATTAGGATTGTTTAGGTTTCAAAATTAAAAAATCTCTACATGACTTTTACGTTCCAGAGCAATAATCCTAGACTATCTAACTAGGAAGACATAAAGCAAACCTGGAACTCTCTGGCTGCAGCACCGGCTGCAGAAGATCTGGCCGCACACCCGGCAGTGATGCCGACGTCGCAGAGTACTGAACCTTGCTGCACACTCATAGCACTCCCGAGAGATGTCATCCGGCATCCAGTAGCGAGCCAGTTCAGTATCTGAGTATTTTGTTCCACCCTGTTAATGATATAGTTTTAAAATGGGTATTTATTTATATAATATTAATATTAATAAAACTTCTATTGTGGGGATCCTCTCCATAAAACATAGCTAAAATCACAAATGCTGATAAGATTCATATTAGGGGAGCAAAAAAGTTATTTCGTGCATGATACGTAGGTATTCTAATTGGGCAAAACTTCATAAATATACAAGTAAATGCTTACCCCGGACCCTAGAGCAATCAAACTAGTGATTCTCCGTACGACATTGGGCAGACTACGGACTTCCATTTCATGAGCGTAAGCCCCTACTTCCGGCTTTAGAGACTCATTGTCCTGCTTACTCTGGTTTGTAGTGGACGCAACATCGTTTTTTTCATCTTCAGAAGACTTTATTTGAGGAGTTTCTCCACCTTCAGAGGGCGTAAACAGTGGCAGCTTCCACAATTTGTTGAAGAAAGTAGAAACACCGCTCTGAGTGGCTTCTGCTTCGAAACGAGGGAACTCTGTGAGCTGAGAAGTATCGTACTTCTCCATCATAAGACTGGGATATCTGTAAGACTATAGAAATTCATAAATAGTTCAATTTTGTACAACTTTTCCAAAGTTCCCAAATCCAAACAAACAAAAATTGGTAAGAAAGAAATCTGTCATGTCAAGTGAGTGATGAGATGAACTAGTAGGATGCTAGCGCATGTGATGAACAAACAAACAAAACGTCAAGTCAAAGAGCAGAGCATGTAACACTACGTTTAATCAGCTGTTTCCAATTCTATTCCACAGACTAAAAAAGATGTTGGCTATTTCGTCTTCGATTGAATTTTGAGACAAGATACCTGTTTTTTTAAGAGAAAAAAAAACATACCAAAAACACTTTTTAAGCTGTGTGTGCTGGCGACACGCAAATAAAATAAAATCACTACTTATAAGTACTGAATACAGTACAAATCTCTACTCTTTGTGCTAGCTTTTATAGCTTTGTGCCTCAACACAACATGGAACATAATTTTTGTAAGTTTTCAAGACTACTTGTCATTGTCAATGTCATGTCAACTCAATCAAATCAATCAACATAGCAAAATAGTATTCTTTCTTCGACGATCGCTGCGATAAATTAATTTATTTTGCCTTTTCAACAAAGCTCTTTCACATAAAATGGGCGATATAACATTCGACACAGCAGCGTACGCTAAGATAATCCTTCATGCAGCCAAATATCCCCATTGTGCTGTAAACGGTGTGCTACTAGCTGACGCCAGTAAAACTCGTGATGGGGCCAAGTCTCAGAATCTTTTTGTCGTGGATTCTATTCCACTGTTCCACCACAGTCATTACCTATCCCCAATGGCTGAGATTGCTTTGACCCAGGCGAGTTTAAAATGACTATTCTGTACGGACACGTCATGCTAGGAATCGATATTGAATTGGTTTAAGTAGTATGATCCAATTGGAACTCATTTAGTCAATTAACCTATGTGGTTCTCCCTCTGTGGATACCTTAAAACTATATATCAATGTACCTTTAGTAAGGTAAGTATCAGTTTCCAGTAATAGTTCAATCTAACATTGCCTCACATCATTCATACCGTATTTCAGATCGAAACTATAGCCCAAAGAGACAATAAAGTGATAGCTGGTTACTATGCAGCCTGTGAGAACTTCAAAGACAACACTGTGGACAAGTGTCCTGGACAGAAGATAGCCGATAAGATAGCAGAGTACTTCCCTTCTGCTATTTTTGTTGTGGTACGGTTATATTGATTTTAGTTGAACGATTAAAAAGATCTGAAATCTACTGCACCTTGGGAGTACAGTAGTGATCATTATTATATTTCAGTTTTAGTTAACCTGTCATTTCACGGAAAATTCTGTCGAATTCTGTCAACCGGCGGAACGACCCCGGGGTCGTTGGTACCTTTTACAGAAAGTTAAAATTAAATATTCAAAATTAAAAATTTTAATTTAATTTTAATTTTTTATTCTTAATTTTAACTTTCTATGACTTTTTAAGTTTTAGGTAATCGCTTTTTTAACCGATTCAGATTTGAAATCGACAGAATTAGCCGTTAGTTAACGTACCAACGACCCCGGGGTCGTTCCGGCGGTTGACAGGTTAAGTAAGTTTTAGTTTAAGAAAATTAAATGATATGAATTAAGATCAGTATTGCATTCCCAAGATGTGGTGTACATACATTTTTAGGCATTCATAGATCCATGAAATATGTTTAATGGGTTAGTCAAAGGGATGTCCTAATATAACATTTTGGTACCAACTACATATTTGTTATTTGTGCTTTTTAGGTAGACAACAAGAAAATGGTGCAACATTTAGACTCGCTAGCTTTAAAAATACACAAATTCAGTGAAGGCAAATGGAAACCCAGGGATAACAATGAGGTTTTATTCCGTAAGTATATCAATCCAATACTTACACAACTTTTTAGTTGTATTAGTTTCTATAAGACTATTCAAAGTCATGCCTTTTTAAGTTTTGGTTTAAAAGTTTAAGGCATGACTTGATAATCTGGTAGTTAATAAAATCATTTTTAGTAATAATTTCTAATTCTACTTACAACTGGAGTTCCATGGTCTCTGCCTACCCACATGGGAAAGAGGCGTGATTTTATGTATGTATGTATGTCTACTTACAGCAATTCAGTATGTATTGGAGTCAGTGTCGCATCTTCTGCAACGAGGAGTGGCCAAGGACCTGGTAGACTTTGACAACTACCTGGACGATCAGACCCAGGACTGGAGCAACCAGGGCATACAGAAACTTATCTCTAGCATCAACGCCAGTATAAGCAACTGATATAGCATTTTATAGGTTTAATGGGTATGTTTATTTATTTATAGGAATAAAATTAGTACTGGATTTACAATTATATTGTGTATTTATATTAAATAAAACATTTTGAACCCTATTATTCATATTCACAGACATTTAGAAAAGTTTTAGAGTATTTCTATCACTTTCATGTTATTGAAAATAGATGGCAATTAGAGGTTGTCTGAGCTATAAGGAGCTGATTATGAATAATAGGGTTAGCATATATCTATATCAGTTATTAGAAAAATATATTTATCACTTTTGCAGTGATGCAGTAGTTTAGATTTTATATCATCCAACTCAGATGTGAATGGCATACAAAAATAGCTATAAGTACCTATTATTTATTGTGCTATGCCATGGTATGAAACTAAAAGACAAATAACAGAATACCTAGTCAAACCAAGATTTATATTATGCTCTGTTTACCTACAAAATATATCCAAGCTTATCTTGCATTCCAGAGTATGAATTAATAATGCTTCATGATCCAAATTTTGTTACTTATACAACCTAGTTATTTAACATAAAAAAGTATTAATTGTTTAAATTATTTAATACTTAGATCAGCCTGTCTCATAAAAAAGTAGTAAACCTGAAAATGTTTGTCTTTGTCACTCTCATGTCAATGAAAAGAGAAGGCAACAGATTTAGCAGCGGTATGAACTACCTGCCTTCAAGTTAAAGAGACAGGCCAATAGTTTACTGCCATAATTTTGAAATCATATTTTAAACTAATTACTTATGTATTTTTTCAGACAATATCTTTGGTTAAAAAAATATATTTATAGTTGTGAACATTATAGTTTATTAAAGTATTCATCAATGAGCTTCCTGCACTTATTAATGCCACCAAGATCACCTGCTTTTCCTTGAAACCTGCCGTTTTTGAAGGCTCCTTTACCTTTCAGTAGTTCTGTTATCCTGAAAAAGAAATAAAATAAGATAATGTAGCTGTGACATAGCAAAAGACCAATAGATGGAAACACTTGTTAAACTTCTGGCCAGCAGTTAAAAATTGGTAAAAAAAAGTAAATGTAGGGTACCTAACTGAGTTATAGGATATATGAGTTATAGCATGGCTATTGCTAAAATGATAAATGCTGGACAATCGAGTCAAAACGCCTAAGGTACTACAGCAAAAGGCCATTTTAATAAAGTAAGTTAGTTCATATCAGCTCTGGTGATCGAGTTTAAAAGCCATTTTAATAGTACCCTGAAAGGGCGCGTTTCTATGATTTACCCATCACATCAGTGATCTCTGTCTACCCCTAGCTAGGGGAATGAAAAGTTAGCGTCAGGTTGGCAGGTTGTCTGAAGCGTATGGAACTAAGAGTATATCCAAGAATTGCTACCAAATTGCTACTATTTGCTACTTTATTCAAAAAATTGCTACCTGTTACAGATTTTGAGATATTCAATAATTTTTTTGACCAGCCATTCAGACATCAGGTTCTCAGGTGGCCTCTCTGTTCGGCAATAAGGACACCGACTTTCTGAAAGTGGGATGAACAAAAAATTGCTACCTAATTGCTACTTCCCTGATTTGAAGTTTAAATAGCGTAACATACATTGATTTTGAAAATATAAGCATTTTAAATATTTGTATGAAGGAAATCGCCTGATAAATTGACATAGCAATCATTGTCTATGAGATTTCATACCTACTTTGTGCAGGTGTTCATTTTCATAGAAAAGTAACAATTGTTTAGAGATAATTAACAATTCCTTTATTTGCAATACTAAAAGGTTGATACAATTATGTAGGAGTCCACTTTACCAGCCATTCTAATAAAGAATGGCTGGTAAAGTGTAAAATTATAGACATACTTACCAGAAGATACTTACCCACTTGCCGCGCCTATCTAGATGTAAACATCTATGATAATAGAGCATAATAAATAATAAATAAATAATAAATATCCCTGGACATTCCACACGTCATCTAGTCCCAAGCCAGATGACTGATATACTACATATAGATAATTTTTTTTTGTAAATACATAAATATAATACATAGAAAACAACCAGACCCGGAACAAATATCTGCAGAACATGCAAACATTTGTCTCGCGGCGGGGATCGAACCCGCAACCTCCGCGTCTCAGGCGGGCTTTCGCCCACTGTGCCACAGAGGTCGTCATAATAAAAGTACCTACCTAATATAAACGGATTTTCAAACCTTCATATTGTTTTGTGTTAAGTAAATGTTCTTTAGATTGTAACACTAAAATAAAAGATTATTTATCTTTAGGTTATCGTTTGTTTAATGTCTTTGATTACATAATCTATTAATAATTGCAATAGTTCTTCCAAAACTATCCAGCATCTGATTTCTAAATTCTGATTTCATAATAACAGGGGCTTGTAAATCGATCGCTCAAACGTAGGTACTTACTCAAAATTTAGGCATGATCAGGTAGCCAACATTATACCTACACCAACGACTAGCGGCAAAATACAACCTAATAGAAACACCACCTACAAAGACCAACCCCGTACTATAAATACCTAGAATCTAGAAAAAGTCTGCATAGTAGGTACTTACCCATAGCATTATCTTCTACCGGCGTTATCTCTATACTGTTAAGTACTACTTATACTTACTACCCAACTCTTCCAGTCACTTGAGTTGAGAGGCGCTCGATTTACCGAAGCATACCTACTTTTGCATTACCTACTCCAAAAAGCAGTAATTTTAAACACCTGTGTAGGATTGTGCGTAAATTTTTACAAAACGACCTCGTCAGCGATGTGCAGCCATCAAACCCCATAGCAATCAACCTCAGTTGTAGCACATGATGTGCACTTGGCTTAGGCCCGTGCTCATTAAGTAATTACCGACTTGTATGAGTCGAGTCGGTAAGAATCGTAAAACAATAACAAATAGGTAGGTATTTGCAAAGCATACAAACATTTGTCTTGCGGCGGTGATCGGACCCGCAACCTATGCGTCTCAGATGGGCTTTCACCCACTGCGCCACAGAGGTCGCAAATGAAAAAAAATCATGCGCTTGTCACTCTGCGTTAAGTAGGTAGCGCGCGCGGCCGAGTAAGTATCTACCTACTTGAGCGTGCGAGCGAGCTAATTAAGTGCTGCGCAACGCAACTGTGTTTCAGAACTGTTAGTTTAGTTACCTACCTATATGATATATCACTGAAGTTTGAGCTTTTTCTGTACTCGGTTGGGCTTCCAAAGGTCTGAACCTATGAACAGTAGGTATAGTAGGCAGACCGTACGTACACTACATGTGCAGGCGTCAAATTTAAACAACGAGGATTTCGTAATAAGTATTATGAGTAAGTAATGTGTGACATGTAAGTACTTAAGTATACCTATACTATACATCTAAGTATTTATAGTAGGTAAGTATACTTAATATAGGTATATTATATATTTAAGTTTCTTAAAAATCTGTAGTGGTTTTATAGGTACCTACCTAGTAGATATAGCAATACAAAGTTAAAAAGTTACCTACCTAATACCTATACCCTTTCCAACCGTTTATTTAACTTTTGACAGCTGTAATACTGACTCAAATAGTGATGCCCTGACCCGTTACCGATTCGATTTATTTTATCGGTCGATTTTATTCATGAAGAAGTTTTAATCGATTTAACACACTCATTATTTACTATGAATTTCAACATTTTGCACCTGTTCATTACAAGTAGGTACCGCAGTTCATTCACATGTTTTTTATTTGAACCAACTACAGTACCTAAGTCTAAACGATTATTTTAGATTCATTAATTTTCAGCGAAGAAATTCGATCCCATTACTAGGTACGAGTACTATGGAACTGTTTTCATTACGCAAATTATTTATGCATTAAAACAGAGACATCTAAGGCATTTTAAAATAATAAAGGTTTTTACGTGATTTGATATAAAAATTATCACAATAATTTTATTGTACCTAATTATGTGTTATTAATATAATCGATAATCGATTTATTTCAAAACAGTTTATAGTCGGTGGTCATTAATTACGAATTAAACATCTCTAAGTGGGCGGGACCCGTCCATGAAGTACAGTATTCCCTGTAGTACATTGTATCAAAAATTATTACAAAACTTTATGTGCGTGATCTGTCAAAAGTTAAATAAACGATTGGAAAGACTATAGTAGGTATACCTACCTACTAAATCAGAATAGTATTATATGATGTGCTAGGTACTTAATACCTACCTAAAAGTACCTGGTAGTTAGGTATGATTAGCCAAAAGTTAGAGTAGGTAGGTAGGTACTTAAGTACCTACTTACTTACATAATATTTAAAAGGTCTTTGATCCATTATAAACACTGCTTTTCATTTCAAATATAAGTACCTACTTACTAACGGAAAGTATCTAAGTAGTATGCACCTACCTACTTACCTAAATAAAATCTTGAAAATCATTTATCTACCTAGGTATGATAATCTTTCTTAAACTTTCGCGATCACAATTCATGCTTTTAAATTGAAATTTACAGAATTTTATCGCGTAGGTAATTTACCTTTCATTATTTCCCGACGTTTCGGCTGTGTAAGCCATTCTTTATTAGAATATTCCTACATAATTGTATCAACCTTTTAGTATTGCAAATAAAGGAATTGTTAATTATCTCTAAACAATTGTTACTTTTCTATGAAAATGAACACCTGCACAAAGTAGGTATGAAATCTCATAGACAATGATTGCTATGTCAATTTATCAGGCGATTTCCTTCATACAAATATTTAAAATGCTTATATTTTCAAAATCAATGTATGTTACGCTATTTAAACTTCAAATCAGGGAAGTAGCAATTAGGTAGCAATTTTTTGTTCATCCCACTTTCAGAAAGTCGGTGTCCTTATTGCCGAACAGAGAGGCCACCTGAGAACCTGATGTCTGAATGGCTGGTCAAAAAAATTATTGAATATCTCAAAATCTGTAACAGGTAGCAATTTTTTGAATAAAGTAGCAAATAGTAGCAATTTGGTAGCAATTCTTGGATATACTCTTAGTTCCATACGCTTCAGACAACCTGCCAACCTGACGCTAACAATGAAAAAGGTATAAATTTATGTATGTACATATTTATATTCTTTGTGTCCTCACGTAAAAGGACCACCTTTGAGTCTAAATGCAGAAAAGAGAGTCCCCATACATACATGACATACATAGGTTGCTACCTGACGTTTTGTAAAAGGTGACCTATTGGCAATTCATTGTTAAATGAATAAACATTAGTACTTTTGTTACAAATAGGAATAATTAATGTTACATAATCAGTAAATCTAACTATTAAATGCGAGTTCGCAAGTGGAATGAGGCATGATTGTATGCATGCATTTTCTCTCCTCTTCCCCCATGAGGGGTAGGCATGGTATCATGACAGATATGTCAACCCAAGTGGCAAAGACCGCTCCTTTTAACTCCCGACGATTTTTTTTTTTAGAATCATCACGATGTTGAAAATTTTTAATACTTGCACTAAATAAACCGGCCATATTATTATTCACTACCCTCAAGCAAAGTTTACGAAACTAGCATTACACGGACACTGGCAGAATTGTGGCAACCAAAGTCGCAGTAGCCATAAAAGAAGAAGTGAAGTGAAGTGAACCCCCGACGAATAAGGTGTTACAAATTTTTGATATCCATGTGAGGCAAACAATTATACCGCCGGAAAGGTTTCAGCCTAAAATCATATTATTATAGTAAGCATATCCAAATTGTTTCTAAAATGTGAGGGTATGCAGTAGAATATTACTTACTGTTTCCCCAAAGCCTCGCAATGTTCCTCCGGCCCGGATATAATGATCTGGCCTTCTTTAGGCTTGTCTGGGTCTTCTGAGGCCAGAAACACGAATATACCTTCGCCTTCTAAGCCCTGGTGAAACAAAAATTACTGCGATTTTAATATTATAGAGGTAAAGTTGATTTGTTTGGGGTAATCTCCGAAACTGCTCCGATTTCAACAATTCTTTCACCAATGTGTAGCATGGACTTTCCGAATGAACATAGGCTATATTTTATCAAGGTAGGTACCACACGCGGTAAAATAGGTACTTCTTAAGATTACCTTTAGGATAGCTCGGTTGAATTCAGGTGTGGCCTCCTTTTTCGCCATAAACAGGTACTTGGGTCTCGGCTCCGCACTCTTCAGCTTGCTGAGCTCATGCTGCGCCAGCTCCGACAACACATTCTGAAGGTTCTTGTTAGCAGCCTTTATGTTCCTCTGCAGCTTTTTGACCAGGTCTTCGTGGCTGATGGGCGCAGAACTAAAAGTCAAATATAAAGGATGGTTACTCATTTTAGTAGAGATACGAGTTTTATCGCTCTTCATCTACCATATCGCATGAGAGAATAAAAAAAACAAAAAATTATGTAAGTACATTAACTTGAACATACATTTATTTAGACATAATTCTTCTAGATAATTTTTATCCGAGGAAGAGGATGGACTCGCGGTATGGTCAGGCGATGGCGAATATGTCGACGAGGTTTTAAAACTGTTTTCTTTATTATTTTAGTAACCCATCATGTTCTTAAGGTTGCCTTTTACTTTTGAGCACCCACCGAGTGACGAACGCTATTTCAAAACACAAACAACAACCGAGACTTACCCAAGCAAAGCGGTCATAGCTCTTTCTCTGTCAAGCATAAGCTCGAACGTCTTTGTAACTCGACTCCCGACCAGAAACTTGAGGAGCGTCTTCCCTTTCTTCCCCGGTTCCACACCAAGTAG
This sequence comes from Xanthorhoe designata, assembly GCA_963582015.1. Lineage (NCBI taxonomy): Eukaryota > Metazoa > Arthropoda > Insecta > Lepidoptera > Geometridae > Xanthorhoe > Xanthorhoe designata. Next base: position 10,633,312 of record OY757045.1, read on the forward strand.
CTTTATAACTTGCAGTTGACTGAAAAGCAAAGAAACATCATCATCATTCTCCTGCCCTTACCCCATGCTAAGTGGGGTCGGCTCAACATGTTTTTCTCTTCCACTCTCTAGCACCCGTCAACGCTGATCTCACTGCTCTTACATTCATATCCTCCCTCACCCAATCCATCCACTTCTTCAGCCTTCCTCTACTTGTATACCCATCCACATCTCAACTCTTTTGGTAATATGTATTTCAACCCTCCTCATTAAATGACCATACCATATAAATGACCAATTAAACATAGGTACATAAAAAATTTAATAGGTTTAGTTAGTCACCCTTTATCTTTCACGATCACATTTCAAGTATTTCAATCCGTGATTATGGCATAAAAATATATGCAACTAGCTGCGCCCCACGGTGTTAACCGCTGTGAATAGTTCCCGTTCCCGTGGGAATACCGTGATCAAAAGTAGCCTATTTTTCATCCAGGGTATAAGCAATCCTGGTACCGAATTTCATTCAAATCCGTCCAGCTGTTTGAGCGTGAAAGAGTAACAAAAAAACACTTACACACACACAAACTTTTACCTTTTTAACATGTGAGTGTGATTTTGAGATTAATTGAAACTAATCAAACGGCTAACCCTTTATCTAAGAACATGTTACCTTAGATTTGCTACATGAGTACCGCAGCACATGTTTTCATCATAAGATCCGATGCAGATAATTCTTATGGTGTCCATACAATCCTTGGGTAGACCTCTTGTATGTGCCTGAAAGGATTCAGTGTAGTTAAGAATGAATTAATTAGCTAAAGTAGGTTCACTAAACCAATATGCAAAAGGGGGATAGTATATTGTGATAGTTGGCTCCTGTAACACCTACCTCATTCAGTGCTGGATCATTGGCTTTACAAAACTTGACAACCACGGGTAAAGCCTGTCGGATCATTTCATTACACCGCTCCTCGGTTGCTTGGATGGCTTCCTTGGATACCTTAGTGGTGTCCAGCTCCACATGGCACTCGTCTGCTCCGAGCCACCAGCTCGTAGTCTTCAGGAGGTGCTCCTGTTCAAGGACTGCGGAGAGTAGGTGCTGACCTGAAGCAATATATAGATAACTGGCTTACTCGCAGCTTCGCTCTCATGGTACCTACCTTTATAACATAGGTATGTATATTATATGTCTATTCAGCAGTTTGAGATTCTTTACATCCTATGATGTGTCATTCTATGTTTGTCTAAATTATATTGACGCAATTAACTTCCTTTTCAGTCTATAGGTAGACTCTGAGAATTCTAGAAGTGTCACAGCTAGTTAATTTTTGTGTTGTGCAGTCTTTCTTTATATTAGAGCTAGGCTGGCTTCACTACTAGCAAAGACGATTAATATCTAGAAGACAGACAAAGGCCATACACAAAATCGTAACCCGATCCCGCAGTACCAGATAGCCTGAAAACTTTAAAACATCAATTTTATCCAAGAAAGTTCAATACTTAGTAGTAGGTAGCAACAATATTCAATATTTAAACATTTTTAACTAGAAAGTAATTGAAATTTCTTGGATAAAATTGATGTTTTAGAGTTTTCAGGCTATTTTTTAGGGTTACGATTTTGTGTATGGCCTTTGTCTGTCTTCTAGATATTAATCGTCTTTGCTACTAGTGAGCCAGGTCATCCCCACGCATAAAGGACCACCTTTGAGTCTAAATGCGGAAAAGGGAGTCCCCATACATACATACATACTTTCTTTATAATTCTTGTAAGATTTACAGAGCAGAGCAGATAAAGACGGTTAATTAACCAAGCAGATAAAGATTTCTCTGTTATTTAAGGCATTTCAGGTAAATTGTACCTGAATGTTGTTGCATATGATCAAATCTCCGTTCCCAGTTGATCTTCTGCTCAACAGTGGCTCCTACTTCCAGGGGCTCCTTTGTGAAGTGAAGAGCCTCATCACCCTTGCGGAGAACTTGGACCACCTCTGTGTTGTTGAGGAAGCCAATATCATGGGGCTGGAATATCATTATTCATAAGATGTGAATGGATGAATGTACTAAATGAACTTAGAATTTTAGGCAGTGGATTTTTGTTGTGGGTCCAGGTAAAGGCATTTACTTTTTACATTTCCCCCATGTGAGTCTTGTCTAGCGATTTTATGACTACTGAGAATAGGTAGAATGAATGGTACCAGGGTATAGGGAAAAGTACCTAACCTAAACTCAAATACAGGATGTTCTGTAATATGAGCCATGATGCATATCATTATAACAAATTTTCATTATAATTTAGGCAGATGAGTGGCTAATAATTTTATTTTTATTCAGTATGATCGTTTATAGACCACTTTGACATGTCACATCCTTATAACCCTTAAAACTAGGAGGTTCTACTGCCTATTCCTACACCAGGGAAAGAACCTGGTGGTGTGGGCCTAGCTTTTTTTTTCAGCGGACCAATTTTAATAGTTTAGATTTAATGAATTTATTGAAAGTAACTTATTTCAGTGATTTCTTCTCCTTACCTACCTGGCCGCCTCCAGCCGGAAACAGGATGGTATTCTCCAGGGTGACCTGATATCCTTCGAAGTTTGTCACTTTGCCATACTCCACCAAGGGTTCCGTTGACGGTTCGCATTTTGACACCTTTGTGGTAAACTGAAACAAGATAATAACCCTTGAAGATGTCTATATAGGGGAGATCAGAACTTTACACAGTTGACAAGATAAAAGTAGCCTGCACTGTGCAAGTTGCACATGCCCACTTTCAGCTTTAGCTTCGTGCAATAACATTACCAATAACACTATGTAGAGATCAGTTTTTATGGTGTAAATCTGTGAACAAATATCCCTACACTATACAAATTATGATCAAACTAAATTGATCACTTACCTCTTTCAGAAAACTATCTTCCTGGCATTTAAAAACCATTTTTAGCAAAGCACAGTTGTGTATTCGCCGCTATCGATTTGTAGGTTATTATCAGTTAATAACAAAAAAAAAAAAAAATCCCTCTCTATTTTCTCGTCGTGATTGGTTTTTTTTAAATAATTTATAATTAGATTGCCATAAATAACCCTTCTCTTTTTCTCTAATATATAACTATATTATCTCTATCGCACATAATGTCATCATCATTTATTTTCCAACTGGATTGGATCATTGACAATATAAAGAATGGACTGAATGCTTCGTTTTTTCGTAGTTATGTCATTTCTATATCTTTCCTTCTTCTGAGGATTGGATGGATGGATATTGACAGATCTGGAGCAAAACCATTGACAAGACAAGACAAATGAAATGATTCCAATCCAATGTCAAAAAATTAGGGACTGTTCAGACCTTCAGTACTTATTTCAGTTTTAGCTTGCTGATTGATGAGGTTCACCTACCTACTTGTTTTTGCGAATTGGTCGAAGCGAAGGTCAAGGTCTAAGCTGGTAGATTTTTTTACACTGAAACATTATTTTAAAAGTACCTAGGTACCTACCTATAATAGAATGGTTTAAGATGATGAGTTCCTTTTGGTATAGATAGTTACTCTTTGCTGATGAGAAGAAGAGCATTAAGATGCAAGCTACAACCCTGTAAAATTTTATCCCAATCAAAATAAGGGAAATTTTGTGGTTATATCTGAATATTTTTTGTTCCTTATATCAATTGGTAATTTGTCGGACTTTAGAGCCTATTAATTAATTATATAGGTATTTAATTAATTAATTTGTTAGTGTTTTCAGATTTAAGAAAAGTAAAATAATAACTTGGTTAGGTATTTTATAATATTATTTTATTTACAAGTAATACTGAAAGCCTCGTCCATAGAAGAAACTGTAAAATCGACATCATCTTTGGTGATGCACATGGGAGGTTTTATTCTCAATACCTGCAAATAAAAGTAAACAAATAAACTCATGAATAAATTGACTAATAACGACACAAGGATGGTAGGTACCTAACTATCATAATTATTTCTTACATTACTCCACCTTCCTCCACGAGCCACCAATATTCCTAAATCCTTCAATTTCTCTGTAATATCCGCGATCTTGTCTCCTGGTAAAGCCTTTTTAGTATGTGGCACTACCAACTCCACTCCTAACATCAGACCTTGGCCTCTTACATCACCAACAATGGGATGCAACTTTTGCAGCTGCATCAGCTGTTTGATAAAGTAGGTTCCGACCTCTTTACTGTTTTCCTGGAGTTTGTCTTCTTCTATCACCTGAAAACCATTAAATACCTAAATTTTTAATTTGTAGGTATGTATGCGAGCACACAGTAGGTAGGTACAACATGCTGGCATATAGGTACGTCGCTGACACTGAACGTGCTTAAGCAATGATTAATTACTTTCTAGTGGTCATTCTAAATGGACACCTAGCTCCCTAAGCTTTTCTTACATCTAAAACAGCTTTTCCAACAGTTGCAGACAGCGCGTTGCCTCCGAAAGTATTGAAGTAGCTGACTTTATGAGCCGCTGCGATCTCTTTCGTAGTCACAACGGCTGCGAGTGGAAAACCATTTCCAATTCCTTTAGCCATAGTCACGATATCTGGGATAACTCCATGGGACTCGAAGCCCCAGAAATAATCACCTGTCCTGCCAAATCCTGTTTGCACCTGTAACATTTTGAAAAGCTATCCTAAATAATTGTGATGATTAAGGAGATGCTTGCTACTTCCTACGTAAATGATAAATTAATAAGTTTAAAAGGAGTCTGAGATTAAAGGAGACAAGTCTAAGCATAAAAGGAAAAATGAATCGTGAATCGTCTCAAATAATTCTTATCAGTTTCGAATTTAAACCCTTTACCAGTAAGTATTACCGTTTAAACGTGTTACCAGTATTAGATACCTACCTAAGTACGTTCAAAATAACATTTGCTTCGTTACTTCCAAAGACTGTTACTTCAGACAATGCAGATAAAGCTAAGATACCTAGCCTACCTCATCTGCAATGTAAAGTCCACCATTCTTCTTAACCAAAGCTTGCGCTTTCTTGATGTATCCTTTCGGGAACTGTACGGTGCCACCAGCTCCTTGAATAGACTCCGCAAATAGTGCTGCTACTCTACCAGCCGGCACAGAATTGCTAAGTAACTGGAAAACAAAATAGATTTAAAAAACACCGCACCTCCCGCCAGCCGCGCCGCCTTCAAAATGTTTACTCAAATAATTCAATAAAAAAAACAATTTAACAAACCTAATTAAAAACTGTATTAGACTTAAATTATTTTAATTATATTCTAAAGAAGATACAGCCCCGTAGCAGACAGCCAGACAAATATTCAGCGGAGGCTTCAAGATCAAGTCCGATTGGCACTCTTTAGGTTGGTAACTAGGTACCTACTAAAATGATAACTCAAGTAGGTACCTATCTACCTAAATGTCAATTAATGTGAACTTAAAGTCACTGAAGACTGTGATGCTTAGAGCATTGTGGTGTACTCACATCGTCAAGTTGCTGGATATATTTGTCAGTAGAAACACAGCATTCTGAACATTCACACGATCCCGGAACTTGTGAAAGAGAATCCCTGCAGCCTCCCCATGGTCCTCGGTATGGATCAGGCAATACCGTCTGAGAACATAGAAAAAAAAACAATAAAAATCTGTAGGTACAAAATTATGCTTGATGGTGAGATAGTCAAGCTTGCTTATGATTAGACCTAAGTACCTACGACTTGATTGAACGTGTATTCGTACCCCTTAAATCTTTTCCGGTCAGTTCAAACGTTTTTCAAATCAAGATAACTACCCACAGATTAGGTAGAGAACCAAGGAGACGACATAGGAAAAATCTAATAATCGTCACGAAAAGTGACGAAAGTTTTGAAGTGGTTTTGAAAAAGAAATTGTGATACTGGCCATAGGTACTTACTTACCTGCCAGTAAACTACCTACTCTCCAAAGTCCAAACGATCTCTAATCTCTAGTCTCTACTTACATGATAAAACCCGCTAGGCACAGGCACGGGTAGTCGATAGGACTGCGTGGCCGTGAGCCCCATGATGCCGCTAGAGCAGCCGTGGTAGCTGTTCTTCAGGGATATGACGTCATTGTGCCCGGTGTAGGCCTTAGCTAGGAGCACGGCGAGGTCGTTGGCCTCTGAGCCGCTGTTAACTAAGTAAACCACCTGGAGAAATCGTTTTAAATCTACAAAAACCACCACGAGCTTTACTTTTGGCAGTGAAACTTGTAATGTAGTAGGTATCTAAAGGCTTTTTTAAACTTGCAATAGGATTCTGGCGGCGCGCCGCCAGAAATAATTTACTACGCGGACTGTAATAATTTACTACTCTAATGCATTTGCAGTGCGTGGATATCGATTCCAATCGATTCAAACGTGCTCAGTAGGTAGGTAGTGATTCAATATTATTAGGTGGTGGGTTCGTAGATACATCGTGCCTGGCTTTAGGTCTACCACACCTTTGAAATATAGCCGTGATCATTATATCATTTGTTTATTTTCCAATGCAACTTATCTTCTCTATAAAATGTCAATTTGACGAGGTGTGGTGTGTGTGGTGTGGTACGTGTGGTTACGTACCTTCAAGTCCCCCGGCATCTTGGCAGCCAGTTGCTCCACGTACTCGTATATCTTCGGATGCCGGTAGATGTTGCTGGTGTGCCATAGCGTGCCCGCTTGCTCCTGCAGTGCTGACACCACTTTCCTGAACAAAATCATTTATTTAGTAATTACCGCGTGTTATTGTGCTAAGCTAGCTGTGACGTTTCAGTAGTTAGGTAAGTTAACCCCTAGACAGGCATAGTTAATGAGTACCTACCTAAGAAATATACCAGTTCACGTTAGGTACCTACCTATTGGACGGCGCAGCTATGTATGGGTCTGTAACGGGTCACACTGTGTGGTGTGAGTGTGACACTACAGACCCATAGCTTGCATGTGTGTGACTCACGCACATGCAAGCACACCACCACAGACAATGGGTGACAATGTCCCACCGATACGGTCAGGAATTCAGGATGTAGGTAGACAGAAGACAGAAATAAACTCACGGGTGGCAATGTCCCACAGAGACGGTGACGATGCCGGCCGCCAGGTCGAGGTATCGCCGTCCCTCGTGGTCGAACAGCCACTGCATGCGTCCCTGATGCAGCAGTAGCGGCTTCTTGTAGATGTTGTAGATGGATGCCGGCATGTGGACGGACTTTAGTTGCTCTATCTTATCGAAGGATGGCCCCTGTGGTGTGGGAGAATAAGTTATAGTTGGTAGATCGTAAGTTGGTATGGTACCTAGATAAAAGCCAATTTGTATGTAGGTACCTACTTACATACAAAATTACATAGTTAGGTAGGTACCTACTACCAAGTTGGTACTACATAGCTATGTAGCTAGGTCCTACCTACCTACTAAATAGCGCCATATTACTGAAACTCTACCTACTTAGGTACTTGTCAGATTTAGCACAATGTAGGTATGTAGCGTTTCAGATTCAGATATAGTTAGAAGCTTGCATAATCGAGAACGTACCTAGGTAAGTACCTACAAAATGCAAAAGTTGTAGGTATTGTAATTTAATACAGTGGGTAGCTACTTATACTTACTACCTACTTAGGTACAATTTACAAATTATAAACACGCATAGGTACCTATAGGTACTCACAGTATATTTTTTTGGTGTGAAGTCGTGACGAGGCAAGTTGTAGGCGCTACTGTAGCCATAGTGCCTCACGAACGAACGCGGGACTGAAACAGCGAGGAAAATTAACACCGTTTCGTACTGAAACTTTTCTACTGCATCTTTCATGGAGCCGGATTTTTTTACATAAGTACCTACCTACTACTTACTTAATATTTTTAAAACTTGTCTGGAAATTCTATATCTACTGACGGAATTTGAACTACACAGATAGTGGATAGTAGTAGGTACAACCTGCTGCTGTAGGCACTCGAACCCTTTACAATTTACATTCCATGGTAACTATGCAAATTAACTTGAATTTGGGAGTAGCAATTCTGTATTTAGGTAAGTAGGTACCTATATAGGTAGATACCTACGGCAAATAACACGGTTTTTTTAATCTATTTCACCAAAAACAAATAAATAACCACCTTTATTCGCCATAGTGCTTCTTTCAGAGTACAGATTAATAATGAGTCGTTTGTAAACCAAAGCTGATTGTAATAAGTAGATACAAACAACGACCGTTGACTCCTGAATAAATTTACGGTATAATAGAATAGGTAAGGGTTTGTACACCAGCAAAGTATTAGCAGAAATTCATTCAAAGTCATTGTGAATAGTTCACTAATAAAGGTAGGTATAGGTATATTACTTCAATGCTTTTTAGAAAGATTCTGTCAAAGAGAATGTAACACTAGGTAGGTAGGTACTTACGTTGATTCTGTGAAGACTATTTTGCGATTCGGGATCCGCATGTAGCTGATATGTAGGTACTTAGGTTCGACTTCGAGCAGAGTGGTAGGTCTAGGTAGGTAGGTAGTTCTATTTTTCCATTTCCGTTCGAGTTCAGTTCCACTGGGTCGGGACTCGGGATAACTCGCGTGAAAAGAGATTGCAAGTCCGGTCTTTAGGGCCTTTATAGGGTTTGTAGAGTGTGCCCATGCATGACATGAACGAATTGAATTGTGGATTTATGGCTAATTCCAAAGAGTAAAATAATACTACGGGAATGGCTAATTCGTTCATGACATGAGTGTGCCTAAGTGGGAATTGAAACTCTGTAATCGTAGTGAATACAGCCTAAGTTGTGATGTGACTTAACTAAAATGTTATCAAAGGTTAATAATAACTTTAAATATTAAATAAAAGTAGTTTACGATGGTTTTATCGTTTTTCTACAAGATACAAGGCCAGTGCAAATATCAACAGTAGATAAACAGCAGCTCTATAGAAATTAAACATTTCTAAAGAGGATTCTCTACAATATAAAATACCTACCTATTATAATTTTTCCAATGTAGGTAGGCACCTACCTACATGAGAACCCATAAGTACCTCTACCTACTTACGAACACGTTGTAAGGAGTTAGGAAATGAGAACCTCTTTACCCGGCTGAAAGTCACCCTATGATTATTGTACTTGCCTACCCTAAATTAAAACAGTCGTAGATTTCGTCTGCTTAAAATAGTAGGTAGATATTTCTATTGACAATTGTACTCGCGCTTTTAAAAACAAACTAACAAAAAATTAAGTACCTATCTCAAAATTATTTATAAAAAAAAAGAGAAAGATGTCGTAAATGATTATTGTACTTGCCTACCCTAAATTAAAACAGTCGTAGATTTCGTCTGCTTAAAATAGTAGGTAGATATTTCTATTGACAACTGTACTCGCGCTTTTAAAAACAAACTAACAAAAAAATACCTGTCTCAAAATTATTTATAAAAAAAAAGAGAAAGATGTCGTAAGACTGTTTCTATCTTCTACAGTTTCAAATTTCCTCATAAAAGAAAATTACTGTAAATTAGATGTTTTTGTAAAGTACTGTTATGAGCTAGGCAATTACTACGACTGTACCTATTGTTAAAATATTATTTGGTAACAGCATCCCAACAGAATAAAAATAATAGGAATGATAATGATTATAAGAAAAATAAATTTAAGAAAAATTTACATAACATTTTATTAAATAAATTCTCATCGCTCACGTTGTTACAAAGCTCTCCACTTGTTTGTTCCATAATTTAATTTCACAACACACTTATCAACTAAACACAGTCTGCTTGAAAACTGACTAAAATACGCACAGAATTATTTCCGAACACAGTTGGTAAGTATGGTAAATTATTTCATAGGTGTGATAGGTATAGGTCGCGCCACGTAAAAAGAGCGCTGGCTGTCAAACTGCTCCGTGGTGGATGATTGGTGGAGAGGTGTTGCGGCGCACTTCATACCATTGATTCAGCGAGTGCTATTGGTTCGTCAGCGAGTGAACACAGGCGCAAACATACCCCCGCTACTTCCCCGACCAAGCTTTATACGTGGCGCGACCTATAGGTATGGTAAATTATTTTATAATGTGTGATATTATAGGTACATTTGATTTTCCGTGTATATTACAATACTCTGTGTATTTGATTAGAATGTTACGTAACTATTTAAAAATTAGAACGTTTCGAGTTATACAGTGTTATGATGATGTCTTGTTTTTTTTGATTAGAATGTTACGAAACTATTTCAAAATTAGAACGTTTCGAGTTTATACAGTGTTATGATGTCTTGTTTTTTTTTTCTGCAGATGTGGCTACTGCACGTATTTTAGCAGCACAGGGCTCATTCACACACGCACGTTGATAGCGTCAGATGTTCTATCCACTAATAAACTACGTTAGTTTAGTCGTCGCCTGCGGATCTCTTCGCTTTCCTCATGCGGGGAGACTGTTTGGGCGTCTTAGGAGATTTCTCTGTAAAGAAAGAAAATATTGGTGATTTTCATTAGGAATAGGTAATAGTATTCTAGCAAAGAAGGCAAAAAAATCGCAGAGAAGGCGCGCGTATTCGAATGCGCCGGAATTCCCGCGGGGCGCCGCGGGCATCCGCGCGACTCGGTGGAGTTTCTCATGCTCACTGAGCTGAGCCAAAATAAAGAAGAAGAACATGGACTCTGAATACTCGGTTCTTGTGTGATACTCACTGAGCTGAGCCAAAATAAAGAAGAGTATGGACTCTGAAAAGGATCAAAGATTCTTAGATACTCACTGAGCTGGTTGACGACCTCCTTAGGCAGCCACTCATAGTCCACATCGTTAGTCGTGCCGGTCTCCATACTAGCATTAAGATACTCGTTCTTGTGTGATACTCACCGAGCTGGTTAACAACTTAGGTAGCCACTCTGGACTCTGAATACCTAAGATTCTTGGATACTCACTGAGCAGAGCCAAAATAAAGAAGAAGAAGAACATGGACTCTGAATACTCGGTTCTTGTGTGATACTCACCGAGCTGGTTAACAACTTAGGTAGCCACTCTGGACTCCGAATACCTAAGATTGTGTGATACTCACTGAGCTGGTTGACGACCTCCTTAGGCAGCCACTCGTAGTCGACATCGCTAGCCGTGCCGGTCTCCAGCGGGCGGGCGCTGGCGGCGCGCGGCAGGCGGCTGCGGCGCGCGAGGGAGGACAGCGCCTGCTGGCCCGCCACCAGGGCCAGCACGCACGCCGCGCCCAGGAACACGTATAAGAAGAACGTCTCGCCGTCTAGACCTTCCGAGACCTCCACTATGTTGACGGTCTGGTTGTACACGGAGTCCTGGGGAACATGGATAGTGATAATGAATAAAAAATACTTTACTAGTAGCTATGAAAAACATTTAATTTTAATGTATTGAAGTAACATAACATTTTTACACAACTTCATAACACTTTATCAAGTTACGCGTTTCTTTTACATTACATTCTAAAGTGAAAGTTGTTAAAGTTGTGTCATGCACACACTGTTATGTATTGTGCTACCTTTTGTAAAAATCGACTAGTCGACTAGCATCTTATAAAATTAAAGTTTAATGGGCTAAATAACAATTACAAATACTAAAAATACGAACACAAATAAATGTATTTACTCTTTGTGTACAAATATGAATATTGCAGCCAATTTGTTATAGCAGCCAAGCCAGGATGGATTACATTTTGTCGAAATATTTTTCTAAATTATTATAATATCTATTTCAAGCTACATGTAAACAACTCACGCGATTAAAGCATGATTAATTAAACAAAAATATAGAACTTTTAGATTCATAACATCACTAGATCTTTATGTCGACCTCTGTGGCACAGTGGGTGAAAGCCCGCAAATAATTTCATTTCATTTCATTTTTCAGCCATTACTGTCCCACTGCAGGGCAAAGGCCTCCCTTCCATTTTTCCACTCTTCGCGATTTAACGCTGCTACAGGCCAAGATGTGCAAATAATAGGCATGCAAATATTTGTCTCGTATCTATGTAGTTTATCAGTCATCTGGTTACCATAACACAAGTATTAAATTGCTTAGCTTGGGATTAGATACTTATTTATTGTATTAATGACTACCTTCCATCAGAGGCTACATTTATTTGGCTAACTTAACTTCAGCCTATGACAACAATATAAAAGATTTCATACCTGGTAGAAGTTTCCACTGGCATCCCTGTAGTTCAACTGTACATTCAATCCGAAAGGCCTGCCAGCGAACGCCTCATTGGGAATGAAGGAGTAAGCAAAGGTAGCTTCCTGTTTGGGCTTCACCTCACGATGGTAGGGAATAGCTGTGAAGTTCTGGATGTAGTATGTGTAGTCCATTGGGTAGCGAAAGGAAGCCTCCATTGTTTCAACAACGTAGTCCTCTGAGCCTTTGTTGATGAAGCCAACAAGGAATTCAACGGGGAATCCGGCTTGTAGGTCTGTAATTATTTGAAATAGATTAGATGCTTGCGATTTTTTTTCGAAATCTGTGAATTGTTGAATTAGGGATTGATATATTTTTAAGAAACTGTAAACTTTCAGCAAATAAAGGCTTTGAAATTGTTATTTTGAGTGTTCTTTCACCAGGTTAAGTCATGCAAAATTGCTTTACATAAAATGACTGATATATCATTACGACAATTTGTTATGTAGGTATTATGACATGACATACTATATTTTTCATACTTACAAATGTTTACTTATCTATTCTCACATAAAATAACTTTATTTTTATTTATAAATAAACTAGCTGCTCCCTGTGACTTTCCATGCATGGTACCCAAACAAAATGTAGCCTATGTACTTTCCCCAGGTCTAGCTAGTCTATAACTGTACCAAATTTCTTGAAAATCTGTTCAGTGGTTTAAGCATGAAAGCGTAACCGAAAGACAGACAGACTTACTTTCACATTTATAAGATTATAGTACGGAAAAAATTACACTATAGCTCACCAAATGCAATGTCTCCTAGCATAGTAATAGGTTTGTTGAACAGAATAGTGGTGTCAACATCTTGCGATGATTTAACGGCCGAGTCATCTTCATCTCCGAGTGCGTCGTCTCCAACCACCTGGCTGTCCTCGCCTTCAATGTCAACTACATCATCAAGCTCGTCTTCTTCTGCTTTTGCTAAGATGTTAGCTGGAAATTAGAGTTTTTATGATATTTCTATAGACCATAACAACAATGTATGTAATTGAATTTATATTATAAACTATACAGCATAAGAGTCTGGGTGTTTTCTATGTATAATGTATGTATTAAAAAAAAAAATTATCTAGTTAGTATATCAGTCATCTGGTTACCATAACACAAGCATTAAATTGCTTAGCTTGGGACTAGATGACGCCGTGTGGAATGTCCAAGGATATTTATTTATAAGAGGTTTAAAATGATGAAGGACGAAAACATACAGTAAAACATAGAATCTCTCATGGACAACAGTACATGAGAGACACAAGATGGACATACAAACTTAACTGGATGAGAGTGGCAACAAAGGCTGGAAGATTTTGTCAAAAGACAAACAGAAGATACAGTTTAAATATGATTAGATAGAAAAGTGAATTAGATTTAAAGTAAAACTGTTATATCCTTCTAAATAAAATGCTTTATTATTTTAAAAGTACAATGAGTCAGTCACATTTTATATAATGAGTGTAATAATAATTAGTGCACTAATAGTAGTAATTTTATGATTTGAAGGAAATGACATAGACAAAATATAAGGACACACAAACCATTGTTGTCAGGATACAATGACCCATTCATTGTATTTCATGACAGTTTGGATGGATCTCAAGTATTTAACAATAAATGAATAATACTTGTTTTAAATATGTGTATATTTCCAATAGGATAGGTATATATATTGAGATGGTTATATCACAATATTTGTGACCTCTATTACTCATTCCAGATGTTTGTTTCTTTGATTGAGTTTTTACAAATGGTTTTCTTGATAATTGTTAGAGGAAACTTTGCAGTTCAATGCAGTGATAATAATTGATAGCTTAGGAGATAGGGAAGATAGAATCTGATAAGTACTTCTTCAAGAAATGGAAAGAGGTAGAGGTTACTACTATTTGTGTTGATTATTAGATATGTATTGAAGATAACATGGATCCTAAATAGATTGTAATTAATTTCACAGCAGCTTTCACTCATAAATTTCCAAATAAGCACTGCCACGTACAGACTCCTATCCGCTTTTGGAGTTTTATTACGAGTTTTTTGAAAAACTTACCATTCCCGAAGCACAATAAAGCCGCTGGTAGGACCAATAGCGCCAAATATATCAGTTTCATTGTGAATTATTGGTATTTTTCTATTATTTAGTTGATAAAACGGCGAAGTAGCAAAGTAGAATAGGCCATTCACTTTTGTAGCAAACTCTCGTTCAAGAAAGAAACTCGGCTCGAGGCAAAATGCCAAATTTTCTTTCCAACTCGATTGACGTGGAATGTTTTGTCACTAGAGTTGGATTTGTTGGCAATTGTAAGAAACCGGTGAGTTCACAGTTTTGTTCGGTTATTTTATTAGGTATTTGGATGACATCAATTTTATAGTCTGACTGATTTTTCTGGTTTTATTTTCTCTTTTTATATTTAATGTGTTTTCTTAATTGTAATGACAAAATAAAGATTTTTCTTTCTTTCTTTCTGACTGATGCTTTCTAAGAAATAGTTTTACACAACACCTAGTAAAGTAAGTAACGAATAATAAATAACTGTATTACGAATTGATTTTGTAGTTATTTACGGTTAAATTTATCGGTAAACTTTTACTTTCAACAGTTTACAATAAAATGATCTTATCTTATCTTACCAAATGAGATCTTTGGTTTAGTTTTAGAAAAAATCTGGTGCTGCCAGCTATAATCAATAATTCTAATTAAAATTTTAGTCGATTAAACCTATAGTAGTTTGCGCGATGCGTAATATCTATTGTCTGTGGATTAATCGATTAAATCTAAAATAGTCGATTACGGAACAACTCGATAACTGTCAACTCTCTTTTCATTTTCGGACGGCATCTTTGCACGTGTGAATTTCGAGTATTTCTCGACAAAATAAACTAAAATGGACAAGCCCAACGTACTCGCCCGTGTCGTCAAGGTCCTCGGCCGTACTGGCTCCCAGGGACAGTGTACCCAGGTCAAGGTTGAGTTCATCGGAGAGACCAGCCGACAGATCATCAGGAACGTGAAGGGACCCGTGCGTGATGGAGACATCCTGACCCTTCTCGAGTCTGAGCGTGAAGCTAGAAGACTAAGATAGGCGGTAAGTCTTAACACCGGGGCATTACTCAAAAAATACCCAAAATTAGAAGTGATAACATTGATCATCAGTATTGAGGTTATGTTGTCATTCAAGCAAATTCTAAAAGCGTTTATTGATAGATCCTGGTACATATCTTTCAATTATTATTGGCCCGACTCTAATGAATAATAGATTCGAGAATGTATCAACAAAACATGAACTGGATAGTCTTTCAGTAGTGGGTATGTGGGTAGGTATATCCCACTGAAAGAGTTGTGTGTGTATCAATGTTTTCCATTTTGCCATTTCAATGGTTGGTTTTCTTGGTATCTTTACAAACTTTATGAAATGGTCTTAAATTTTCATAAAGTTAGTAAAGTTTCTTCCATATTCTTCTAGGACTGTGATTATAACTTTTTTCTGTTGTTTCAGATTTCACTGAAGGAAGGTGTTAGGCTAAGTTCAAAATTACAAACACTTTATTTTCCATCTTTACAAGAAATTGTAACATGAAGCAGATAAATAAATAAGTTATCTACCCAATAAAACTGTTTTCTTTACCTTCTGTTAGCTATTTAAATTACTTTTTTTTTGTTCAATGGCAGACAACTTGCTACACAATCTGGATATATTTATTTCAGGCAACGCCAATAATAATTACACTACACAATCTATAGCAGAATAAAGATTTTATGCTTATTTTCCTTACCATCAACATTATGTTCGATGATTCTGTGTGATTTATACAAACAGATACTAATGGCAAGTTTTATTAAACTTCTCATAGTTTCAGTGCAGTTAGATGATTTTTAATCTGCCAAAACCTGCCTGAACATACTACGTACTTATTACAGTATGTAAAGTTATACTTATTTTGTGACATTATTGTAACCTGAACTAATCACAATCTGGTAGAGCATCCCAGTCGTAAATACTAGCAAAGGTCAAACTAATATTAATAAGAGCAAACTTAACTAACATATAGGTCTGTTAGAGCCCTGCCAACTACCTGCCTGTATTAAAGTTCCAAGTGTTGTTAGACGGGAAAACACAAAAACCGTTTATTCACTGTGTCACTGAGTTTTTATTGTTCATAATTTTAACCCCCAAAACTACACACTTGCATACTTGACCGGTAGCTGACAAAGACTAGCTCCGGTCACATTCATACTTCTCACTTACACACAAAATCGCTTACATCGCATTCATGCTTACATTGTCCCTACACAACATCCCCCAATTTTTACATAAAATTCCAAACATGAAAAAATTACAATAAGTACACATTAAAACAAAATAGAATCCTTATTCCTCCAACTGTGGTTTACGCATACGCCGCAGCGGGCGCTGGCGTCGGTTGTGAGCGGTTCATGGGTGCTACCACGACGCCTTGGCTAACCGACGTCCGGGACGAAATCTTCATGACCCAAGCTCGGAGACGGTGTCTCAGGTACACCAACACCGCGACGAGTATAATGATCCCCAGCAAGATCATTATGATTGTTATAGATCTACTCTGGTCACTCAACATGGCTTGATGCACAGCACCATTTTCTTGGATTATTACTTCTTCCTTGCTTTACGATTTACCCATTTCACGTTTTACTTAAAACGACTAATTTCGAAGAATATTATAAATGTAATGAGTTTCTAAAATTCAGTTTCACAATAATGTTACTTAGGTATTATAGATACTCATTTTACAGTTGGTGTCACGTTTAATGCTAGCCTCGCAAATATTTGTCAAGCCTGTACTTCATAACATCATGCTTTAAATTTATTTTACCGACTTACAAAAAAAGGAAGTATGTATGTATGTATATCTAACTAAGTTTGTATATAATAAGTAAAAAAATGTATATAATATAAACTTGTAGAATCTACTTAACTAGATCATAAATCTTACAGGAGGTTTTATAATTCGACCACTTTTTGACGTTTTAACATTTTTATTTGATTCTGGTACCGTTTTACATAAATCGACATTAGATTTATTAGAATCTACATTATTTCTTATCTTATAGTCTAAACACATTCTAGTAGGAGTTGGATTGAGTGCTGTAGGGTTGACATAATCAGTACAAGTACTATCATCATCATTGTCATTTAAAATAAATGCCGGTTTAAGTCTATCCATTGAAACACTTACCCTTCGATTCGGCAACTGTAATGTATATATACCTTTCCTTGTCTTGCGATGACACGGTAAGGCCCATCGTACGGCGTTGTTAATGGTTTTCGTACCGCGTCATTTCGTAGGAATACCTGATCACACTTACCAAGTTCACTGTGAACAAATAATGTTCGTGAGTCTCGTGCCCTCCTAGAAACTGGTTTTAATTTATCAATATTATACTTTACCTGATTTACATAAGCGTAGTCACCAATAGTTCGATTATCTGAAGCATTGTAAAAGTCTCCTGGTAATCGAACTGTCTCGCCATACAAATATTCAGCGGCACTAATTCCGTTATCGCTTCTGCCAACTGTGCGTAACCCTAATAAAACTGTAGGTAACTCATTGTACCACGACGTATTATTATTAAGGCGAGCGATTATAGCCTGTTTCATGCTTCTGTGCCATCTTTCTACTATACCGTTTGCCTGTGGCCTATACGGAGTACTTCTGATTCTTTTTATGCCCAATATCTTCAGTAATTCATTAAATAAGCTACTTTCGAACTGGCGTCCTTGATCACTTGTTAATTGATTAGGAACTCCAAAACGGGATACCCAGTTTTCGTAAAACACCTTTGCAATTACCTCAGCTGTAATTTCTTTAGTTGGTATTGCCTCTGGCCAACGTGTACATCTGTCTATCATTGTCACTAAATATCTATAGCCATTCTCTGTGGGTGGCAAAGGTCCTACTATGTCAATATGAACGTGCGATAAACGCTTAGCTACCGGGAATTGTTGTAACTCAGATACTGTGTGCCTACCTACCTTTGACTTTTGACACTGAATACAAGATTTAGCCAATTGACTTATATCACGATTTATACCTGGCCAAAAATATCTCTGCGTAATCAATTTTCGTGTAGCTCTGATACCTGGATGACTTATCTCATGAATTAATTTAAATGCTATTTTTCTAAAACTTTCAGTCAAATATGGTCTACATAAATTATTAGACATTTCGCAATATATCATTTCTTCGCTATTTGGAATGATAATTTTCTTTAGAGAAATATTGTCATTCTTTTCGCTTAGTAGCTTGTGCAACTCGATATCAAACTTCTGAGCTTCCGCTAATTCTGAGAAATCAATTGTTGTAGGGCAGCTAATGACGTCAACTCGTGATAGAGCGTCAGCCGTCTTGTTATCGTCAGCTTTTATGTACCTAATGTCCGTACTGAATTCACTTATATATAAAAGTTGTCTTGTTCGTCTGGGTGTTTCACTTTTACTCTCTATCTTATTAAGTGCATATATCAGAGGTTTATGATCTGTAAAAATTATCAATTCACGTCCTTCAAACATAAACCTAAAATGTTTAACAGCCATGAAAATTGCAGTCAATTCCCTATCATAAGTGGAATACTTTTGTTGCGCTGTAGTAAATTTTTTTGAAAAATATCCTAGAGGCAACCATGTATCATTCACCCACTGCTGGAGTACGCCTCCCGCACACGTGTCGGACGCGTCAGTCATTAGAGATAAAGGAACATTCGGAACGGGATGAGATAACATAACAGCATTTTTTAAGCCTAGTTTACACTCTTCAAATGCATTGATTGATTTTTCTGTCCACAAAATTTTAGTTTTATCTTTTTTTTTACTGTTTTTGAGATACTCATTTAATATCATTTGGTGAGTCGTTGCGTTTGGAATACTAGCTCTATAAAAGTTCATCATACCTAAAAATCGTCGCATTTGATCTACCGTTTCAGGCCGAGGAAATTCTACTATCGCTTTGATTTTGTTATCAAGCGGTCGAATTCCGTCGGTCGAGACTTGATATCCTAAGAATTCTACACAGGATTTGCCAAAATCACATTTATTCAAATTAATAGTCATGCCAAATTCATTTAATCTTGCAAATACTATTTCTAAATGTTTTTTATGTTGTTCCATGTCCTCGCTTGCAACTATAATATCATCAATAAAACTAAACAAGAAATCTAGTCCGTATAATACGTTATTGTTCATGTATCTCTGGAATGACTGACTTGCGTTTTTTAAACCAAAATTCATCCTAGTATATTCCCAAAGTCCAAAAGGCGTTATTACTGCTGACTTCTCAATATCCTCCGGTGCAATTTTTACATAATGATATGCCCTATTTATATCTATTTTTGAAAAAATCTTTTTACCTGACAGTATGTATGTAAAATCAAATAGCCTAGGCACGGGATAGCGATCGGGCTTGGTAATGGCATTTAACCTTCTGTAGTCACCTACAGGTCTTATATCTCCATTCTTTTTTTCAACAACATGTAATGGACTAGCCCACTCACTTTTAGATGGTCTAATTATACCCATTTCCTGCATCAATTTAAATTCATTCCTTACCTTGTGATACCGGTCAGGGGGCAAGGGTCGAGCGCGTGCATAGACAGGTTTACCCGTTGTCTCAATGTGGTGATACACATCCTTGTCAGATTCACGGTCCATATTCTTGAAAGATACCGGTTTAGTTATATCTGAAAACTTTGATAACAAGTCAAAAAATGGATGATCATTTTCAAGTGTGTTAATTGATGATTCACTACATGTAATGATTTTGCCAACCGTCAGTAAACTAGTTTTCTTATCCATTAATTTCCTAGCACTTATATCTACCACTAAATTATGATATTCTAGGAAATCGGCCCCTAAGATAGCCTGGTTGACATCCGCTATAATAAAAGTCCATCGGTATGGGCGGCGTAGATTTAAATTTAACACTAAAGTTTTGGTTCCGTACGTTTTAATCTCACTATTGTTCGCCGCATAAAGTTTGTAGCCTAAACACTCACTAGCTAATTTTTGCTTACGATTCGCGGGAATGACGGACACATTTGCACCTGTATCTACTAAAAACCGAAGTCCTGACTCTTTATCATAAACACTCAGGCGGTGGTTTCTCCCAGGTACATTCCCCGCCATGCTAGACTGTACCTCCATTAGTTTTCCGGGGTTTTCCACGTGCACGGCTTGTCGCACTTAAAAGCTCGCTCTCGGTATCTGAAATGCCATCTGCAGAGCCAATCAGGGTCTTCAGGTGTCCTGGATTTAGACCTCGTCCTTGAATGTCCGCGCACAAAGCTGCGTCCACGCCCACGGTCACGTACACGCCCGCGGTAAGAACTGCGTTGATTTTCCATCACTTGACCTCGCAGCGACGCTACCTCTAAATTTAGTTTACGCATTTGCGCAACTAATTCTAGGACATCAGTAACATTTCCGGCTGTAGATGTGCCTGGTTTTGGCTGGTCTGCACCTTCCGCCATCTTCTTGTTTATCACGGGTATCGGAATTGCAGGTGGCGAGTTATACATCACTTTTTGGGGTTAAAAACGGTTTGTCGGGGTCACCACTGTTAGAGCCCTGCCAACTACCTGCCTGTATTAAAGTTCCAAGTGTTGTTAGACGGGAAAACACAAAAACCGTTTATTCACTGTGTCACTGAGTTTTTATTGTTCATAATTTTAACCCCCAAAACTACACACTTGCATACTTGACCGGTAGCTGACAAAGACTAGCTCCGGTCACATTCATACTTCTCACTTACACACAAAATCGCTTACATCGCATTCATGCTTACATTGTCCCTACAGGTCTAGCGCAGAATATATTAGGCCAGTTGTGATAAGGTATTAGTTCTTATGAGTTAGAGCTAGATATCTAGTTATCAGTGAAAGTGGTACTTGTTGGTAACAAGTGATAGTGTAGCTAGACTAGATCATCATTGCCCAAAAAGTTCTGCAAAATGTGGGCATGAACCAATATGTATTTGGATATACCTCTGATACCCTCTTAGACATCTTCAAAGGATCTAAAGTTGCCTAAAAGTTCTCAAAAGAAATGTCTACCGCTTCTTGGGATGACAGTTGTGATCATTTTCTTTTTTATCATTGCCCAATCAAAAAGTAAAATTTACAGGGTAATCTAGGTAGGTACTCCATGCCTCCATACTTAACGTTTTAGTTTAGCCAATTTTGTCCAGATAACAAAGTCCACCAAAGATAGTGTTATAAGGTTTTCACCAGCATAACAAACCAATAAGTCTCAAAAATACAAAACCTAAAATTCCCATATTGTATTCATTATAGTTAACAACTAACAATAAGTGTACAACTAAACAATCACATTTAAAAAACACAACAAACTGAGATAAGTACAGATAGGCTCATCCAAAACACGTCTAAAAATGGAAAATTAGTTTACACTATTTACAAAAATATACAATAAAAAGTTTCGGTTTTGCACTGTGGCAGGCAGCCTACATGTCTGGAACACTGGGTTGCACTTTGAGCAGCTTGGAGCTGGAAGATCTCTCGGCTAGGTCTCGTATTTCTCGCCGTCACAATGACTTGCCCAGAACAAACAGTTGCCTATGCCGCTATAGCAAATTATAATGACGGCCGCTAGGAACACTACACTGCATACTGTACAAGGCTTCCTCTCCAGGAAGAAGCCTATGAGGTATAACACCATGAACATGACGTGTGTGTTCACCAGAGCAGGGTTGACAGGCTTCGGAATTAGCAGAACCGGAATTAGCCATTGCAAACAATACATCGCGTAGCGAAAACTTTTGGTAATTTCAACGTAGAATCAACTTTTGTGTGGCATTCGACATGGTTCGCACGATACGTTCATTATTTGCCGTAGATAACTTGGGAAGACTTGTTACAAATTAAAATTAATGCACTTCGCGTTCGCGTTGCGATTGCGACGGAAAATGATTTCTGATTTGACAGTTGACTTTGACTGATGAATGAAATGAAAGTTGTTTGACACTTGACAGGTTAATTTTGAGTTGCCAATTAAATATCAAATTTTCTACCAAATTTCTGTTATATTTCTACTAATTGTGTCACTCCAAATCTTATTTTTTATTTTATTATTTCCTTCGTCTGAGCTCCAAATACAGACCGTTGAAAAAAATTCAAGCTTTTGGTACCATCCAAAACATAAATTACATTTCGCGTGATTTCAGTATGAGAACTCTGAATTATTGGTCACTAAGCGTCAGAACCGTATTTTTGAACTAGCATTTCGTTCACGGCGCGGATTTATAATGTAGAGGTAGGTACCTACCTACTTACCTAATGGTGAGCAGGTAAGTACCTACCTATGTATAATGCGAAAGTTTGAAAGGATAGATGGATGTGCGTTACTCTTTCACGCGAAAATTACTGAACGGATTTAGCTGAAACTTGGTACCTACATACCTAGCTTAAGACCGGAATTAACACAAAAGGCCTATTTTTTGAAAAATTTAGCTGATTGACCCTAATTCGATTGAAAATAAGGCTAGGTAGGTAGGGGTACCCACCTAGCCTTATTTTCACTCGATTCGATTTGTTTTGTGACCTACCTGTGTACCAAATATGTATGTTGTGTATATGAACATACCTCTGACTACCCCCTTAGACATCTTCAATAAGATCTAAAAATTGCCTAATGATCTGAACGAAATGTCTACCGCTCCCGGGATACAGTCGTGATCATATTTCATTTCATATTCTATTATAAAAAGTAAACATGAAATGCAGAATGATGACATGAACTGATATCTATTGTGTTTTTGAGAGAGAGTTCCCGTTCCCATGGGAATACCGGGATTAAAAGTAGCCTATTTTTTATCCAGGGTATAAGCAATCCTGGTACCAAATTTCATTCAAATCCGTCCAGCCGTTTGAGCGTGAAAGAGTAACATACACACTTAGGTACATAGTTTACACCCACAAACTTTCACCTTTATAATATTAGTTTGATTATTTCGGTAGTTCCAAAATGATTAGCAGTTCCATCAATCACAGTCAGGCGTGACCTCATTGTACCGCAATCGATTAGTCTAATGTTCCTTTGTACTTTACTAGATGATTTTAATTGAAGCGCTTGTATATCACACTTATATTATTAAGGGATAAGTTTGTGTGTGTAAGTATGTAAGTGTGAATGTTTGTTACTTCTTCACGCTCAAACGGCTGGACGTATTATTATGAAATTCATATGAAATCCAGGATAGCTTATATCCTGGATTAACACATAGGCAACTTTTGATCCCGGTATTCCCATTGGAATGGAAACTATTCACCGCGGGTAATACCGCGGGGCGCAGCTTTGGGTATTGAACCCTAAAAGGATATTGGTTTTGGTAAATAAAAGGTATGACAATAATGTGATATCGGTCGAGCGTAGAAGATTGTCTACGTGCTACGCGTATGCTACGAGCTCTACGGAGCTACGACATCTACGAAGTGCTACGCCGAATGCTACGAATATTTGAATCTTATTGAATTTGGAACGATTTCACTACTTTTCGATTTTGAAAGATAACTTCTGTGAGTTTTATTGCTGTTTTTATTCGAATATAAAAATATAAAGGCATTCATGACGTGAAAATATCATCACAGATTTTGCTACCGATAATGTTTCGTTGAAGCGCTCGTGGCGAAGCTTAAGTTAAGCAACATTCTGAGCGGTCACAACTTGGATGGGTGACCGCAAGTGGCATTACCAGCTGAGCGCTTCCGTGCTTCGGAGGGACCGTAAATTGTCGGTCTCGGCTTTTAAAGTCGTTAAGCCATGACGGAGGCCTATAGGCGGCCTTAAAACTCCGTCACCAGAGTTGGCCACTTGCTCATACGAACGAACGAACGAATGTTTCGTTTCATAATATGGAGAATCTAAATAAACATAGCTTGTTATTTAGTGATTTTCACATCCATACTAATTAAGGGCAAAATTATCTTTTAGATGACTATATTGACATAATTAGACATCAAAACTCTGCGGGATCGGGGTACTCAGGGTCAGTGACGCGACTGATTTTTTCTTCGAAATGTTCATTTCAACAATCTCTTATCCCTGACAAAAAAGAGAGTGTTTCGTGACATCGAAGCTCCAAAATGGATGAACCGATGTGAGTGTTATGTTTTTTGAACTTGTTAAGCTTTAGTAGTAGTTAATAGAAAGATTAGTCTTTTCAACCGACTTCATTCTGATTCTTTCCCTGGCGTAGGGAGTCGCGTTGGAACAGGCATTAGAATCACCTAGCATGTAAAACGAAACTTAAGTGATCCTTGAGGTCCTACAAGAATAAAATTTAATGATTTATCTTTCTTTCTTTCAAAAAAGGAGGAGGTTAGGTTAGATTCGACTGTATTTTTTTATGCTTTCGACTGGGTGAAACAATTTTGATGATTCTTTTTTTATTTGAAAGCGGTTGCTTCCCGTGTGATCATATAAAACTGTGAGGATCTGATGAGGATCTTGAGAGTTTTGAACAAAAATGCACCTCAAGAGTGCAGAAAATTGCTCTCTTTTTACGAAAATTTAATGTTGCCACTTTGTTTCTTCATTTTATATTATGCAAATACTAACTTTTAATTTCTGTTTTCGTGACTAATGCTTATTCAAATTACTTTGTAAATGACTTTAAAAGTGTCTAGGGCGCGTTGGAGCCAGCGACTTGACATGACACCTCTTTATGAGAATTCTGGGAATAAATGATTCGCAGATTTTTTTTTTCTGGTGATGACCTCGTCCTTTCGACCTTTATGGTTTTATTTATCTGATAAATAAAACTGATAAAAATACTTTTTTTGTTATTTTTGGCTTAGTTAAGAATATTATTTAGACCTCCTTAGTTAATTTGGTTTGTGAATAAAATGAGTTTATATTATTAAATTTCTGTATTTATGTATGTTTCAAAGTTAGGGAAGAATAAGTCCAGCAATGGGGATGAACGGACAATGACGATGATGATGATTAATTAAAAGCAAGATTAATTCGTAATCGTAACATTTATTTTGTTACGTGTATCAATTTTGAAAGGTTTTCTATTTAAGCTATCTAAAGTTATGAAGCTTAGAAATGGTGCTATGCCAATACAATGAAAGCTAATCTATCTATAATCAGTAGGTACGTTCAAAGGTTCCAATCCCTTCTCATTGAAAAAGCGTGGTAGCCATTGCGCATGCTCCGCAGTATGGAGCCTTCATTCGCGACACGTTCCCGCCGTGAGGGGCCGACACCCCGACAAAAAACCACGCAAAAATAGCCTAAAACGACACTATAACATATCAAACAAAAGATCAAAATTAGGTGATTGTAAATCGGTAAAATATAATAAAAAATGTTCGGGAATAAGTTAGTAGTGGCGTTATCCGAAATAATAGAATTAGCTTTGTTACTTCTCATTATGTGCCATGACGATTAATTTATAATTCGTTTGTGTGAATTAAGAAACAGTCCAGAACACCCCTTTCATACACCTAAAACAGATGCAAAACTTCAAAAATGGCCAACACAGCGCATTTAATGAGACGGCAAAGCTCCCGAGATCTGTACGCGCAGAGGTCAGTAGATCGCATGGAGATGAAAGAACTAAGGGGTCGTTTGGTTACAATGGAGAACGGCCTCACATCCAATAGAACTCATGTTATGTACGGAGCGACAAACGAGGCGTTTGAAGACACCAGTCCTAACCGACGCTCTGATACTCCAAGCAAAGAGAGTTCGATAGAAGAAAGAGGAGTCGCGAAACCGGAAGAAGGAACAGAGAGGGAATCCTGGGACAGTAAGCTGACATTTCTCCTCGCGACAGTCGGTTATGCAGTTGGCTTGGGCAATGTGTGGAGGTTTCCGTATCTCGCGCAGAAGAACGGAGGTGGTGCGTTTCTCATACCTTATTTCGTCATGCTGGCTATTGAAGGAATACCGATCTTTTATCTCGAGTTGGCTATTGGTCAAAGGCTGCGTAAAGGCGCGATTGGCGTGTGGCATCAAGTGTCCCCATACCTCGGTGGTATCGGCATCAGCTCGGCGGTGGTGTCGTTCAACGTGGCGTTGTATTACAACTCTATAATAGCATGGTGTTTGTTCTACTTTGCGCAGAGTTTTCAAGCTGAGCTGCCGTGGTCGGAATGCCCGAAGAAATATCTGGCTAATGGCTCGTATATCACTGAGCCGGAGTGTCTTGTAAGTACCTTATTTTATACATTATACTTATTAGTAAACCTACATTTATAGTGAGAAGTATTTATAAAGTGTTTATTTAAAATGGTGCATTTCAATTAATCTCATTCACAGGGGAGAAAACTAGAAAGTGTGAAAATCTATTAATTAGAACCAGATTTAAACGACATTTATTTGGCTCAACTGGTTTTCTAACTGTATTTTGTAAATATGTACAAATTGATATTGGGGGCAATTCGGAGTGTCGCAAAAGCTAAACTAACCTAACTAAAACTATTGCCATCCAGAATTGCCACTACTAGTGGCAATTCTGAGTGTCGCAAAAGCTAAACTAACTAAAATTGTTGCCGTCCCTTTCAAAGCGATGGAAATAAAAAGGATGGCAATAGTTTTAGTTAGGTTAGTTTAGCTTTTGCGTCACTCCGAATTGCCACTAATCTTTAGTTTTGCTTTCGTACACTCCGAATCTTACACTCCGAATTGCCCCCATTACCTACTTTATTTTTCTTTTCCTCGCTTCTCAGATTCGTAACATTTCTCTATCCTTCTCATAAGTTGGTAATAACGCTTATGTTTGAATTATGCCTATTCAAAACTTTGTTATCCAGTTTCCTTTGACACGTCTCATAAACCAAAGACGATTAATATCTAGAAGACAGACAAAGGCCATACACAAAATCGTAACCCGATCCCGCAGTACCAGATAGCCTGAAAACTTTAAAACATCAATTTTATCCAAGAAATTTCAATACTTAGTAGTAGGTAGCAACAATATTCAATATTTAAACATTTTTAACTAGAAAGTAATTGAAATTTCTTGGATAAAATTGATGTTTTAGAGTTTTCAGGCTATTTTTTAGGGTTACGATTTTGTGTATGGCCTTTGTCTGTCTTCTAGATATTAATCGTCTTTGCATAAACTCACGACGACCTTTAGAAACGCCTTGATTTGATATAAGCTTGACTTTTGAACTTCAATTGTAATAGTTTGTTGTGTGTCTCTTCGGAGAAATTTAGCAATCTTGCAGAATTTGCGTGGATATTCGTGAATAGTTAATGTTAGTTTTTTAAGCTGTTATTTGTTTATTAGCACTCCTTTTATACTTCTCCTACATGCGTTTTGATTAGTAGGTAGAAAATGCCTTCGGCGTTATAATAAATAAATAAATAAATAAATATCCTTGGACATTTCACACGGCGTCTTCTAGTCCCAAGCATTATGCTCGCCAATTGTACATTACATTTAGTTCTTGTAACGCAAATTGCAATAAATAATTTAAAGTAAATGGTATTAAAACATACAAAACATTATTTATTAGACTATAAAAATATAATAAATATGCATTACGATGTTTTATTAGTACTTTCATCGTTTTTGCTATTATTTTTACATTTTCCCAGACCATCAGTCCAGCGACTTTTGACGGTTAGTGAAGGAGGCTTATGCCCAGCGGTGGGTACAAGCTGACAATGATGATTATGATGATTGATTACTATATCACATACCAGAACGCATCACACATCCCAGAAGTAAAGTAACTGAATAAATTATTTCTGACTTTCACTTTGATAGAAAGTTTCCAAATCTACAAAGACTAACAAACACATGCACAAGATCAAAAAATATGTTGTCTGCTGCACCTTGGGGTAGGTATTCCCAAGTCCCAGCAGCAGACAAATTATTATTGTGTTTTTCGTGTAGAGTCGTGATTATGTAATAAAATTAAAAATAACTTAATCACACTAATTTATTACAAAGCTGAAAGTTTGTGTGTGTTACACACATAGCTGGGCATTAACTCGTTAATCCGTTAATCGTTAATTAACGAAGTTAACATTTTGATTAACGGAATAACTTTTAAGTTAACTTTCAAAAATGTTAACGGACACGTTAACTTCCGTTAATATGCGAGAAGTCCGTTAATCGTTAATCCAATGCCTAATAGTTACGCACGGCACCGACAAGTGCCGGGCGGCGCGTGGCAGCGTGTGAAACAAAAACTAAACTAGATATATTTTGCCGGCGCGTGCGAGTGAGAAAGAAAACTGCGATGAGATTTGTTTCGTTTGATCATTTCATTAATTAGCGCCGGTGCTTAGAGTGACTAGTGTTTTGTTCGTTTGTTTGTTTGTTTGTTGTTATTATAAATCAGTCAGTGATCATTTGCGTGTTGATAATTTATAAAGAAGAGTGTAGTGTAATTTAGTTAGATAGAAAAAGTGTATGTGTGTGCAGTGTGGAGTTATGTATGGAGTTCCATATCTATGTTAATTTCTTTTATAAACTGTTATTTGCTCAATAATAAATTGTTTTCAGGCGTACAATTTGAAACTGTAATTTGAAACATGGTGATATAGTACCTAAATAAGAAACGTGATTTTGAAAATGTTTATTCATAGTGTCAAATCAAACTAACGAACTATTTAACAGTCAATAAATTAGTTGAAAGTAGTTGAAAGTGTAGTAATTATAATAAATATTAGTAGCAGCTTTATGTTTTGGCTTAACAATAGCTCGTGATATTATCTACATCCTTTGCCAGTACAGTACCTACCTAATCATCAGTCAGACCAGGGAGATGAAGGGGAGATGAAGCTAAAAATTGTATTCAACTATTTTCTAAACAGGGCATTAGCCTCGAGTCGGGTACCCGCCGATGTGCCCGGCGTTTTCGATTTTTTTTATAATTTTTAGTCTGTAGGTTGTAATGGTGTTTTTGAATATTCCCGCCTTTATCGTGTTTCGGTTCACTAACTTCATTATGGCTACGTATTTTAAAGTAGTAAGTATGTCATCTGTCACGTTGTCATTAGGACAGTGACAGATGTAAAGATATAATTAACATTCTCGTTTTATAGTGTTGCCGGATTAGACACGGCTACTGGAAAGTCGCCAAGTTTTTGTTTCTTTCCGGCCAGCATTAATTTAGTTTTTTTTATAGTTTCCGGTTTAGTTTCAGTGTCAGATCTTTAGAATTGTCAAATTCGCATTTCAGATATTTTGGCTGTGCTTCACTTCATCAAAGTTCATTGAACCTTTGTTGTGAAATTGAAATAGTAAACAAATTTAAATATCCGAATCAATTATGGTTTTCTGGGAATCCAGGTATTCCCTGAGCTGGAAACCCGGTTCTTTCTTTGGTTAGATCGAGTGCCCTGGGCACGTCCTTCCTTTTATCTTTCGAAAACAATCAGTGAATTTTAATTACATCTCAGCTGGTAAGCATCTTTATAATGGATTTCCTATTGACGGCTGCCAATTCAGGAAGCCGGGAATAAATATTTGTGGTTTTTGCCGTAGGACTCGTCGCCGGCGCGTGCGCATAGCCGAACTCGTGGTGTCCTCCCAGTGAATATCCATCATTTTACCCACGAGTGGACGGAAGCCCTGGCGAGTGCTTTCCCGGCGAAGACGCGGCGACAGAGTCCAGCTGAGGATTCAGCTCTGTCTCTCGGTGCTCGAAAAGAACCCCGTTCGGGGTAAGTTATCTTTTGTTCCACCGCCAATCCCTCAATGACGTGGTCACTGGTCAGTGAGTAATGAACGTTTCGTTCAACAGGTTCTTCGTTCTTCTGGATCTTCGTTCTTCGTTCTTCGTTCTTCGGATTCTTCGTTCTTCGGATTCTTCTTCTTCTTCTTCTTTTTCTTCCTTATACACCAACATCTCGAGTGACCAGCCGAGACCTCGCGGACGGGATCTCACCTGGAGCGGTGCTGTCTTCGCAGTGAGCGGGCCCCCTTCCTCTGAGACCGGCCACTGCGAACCTCTCCACGGTATCCTCAGTCTCGAGGAACTTCTTTCTCGGCTGAGTTCTTAATTATTTCTGTGCTGTTCTCAAACTAACTACAAATCAATCTACACACCTCTGGTTCTGCCTTCAGCAGTAAAATCTAAATTTAAGTTTCAACGTAAATGGTTGCTGGTAAAAGTCTGATCGTGTTGGCTCTCCACGAACCCTGTAAACCCTTCAATAGTTAAGTCTCATTTAAGCTAGCCGTAGCATCGTATCAATAACTTCTTAATTTTATAAAGGCGCCCAATTTTATAATTTATTCAAGATCATCAATAAAAGTTATTTATTGAAGTAAAACTCTTTCCTTCTTTCACCCATTCCTTCTAGAATCCTCTAGCTTATAATTTTAAAACGTTACAGTGGCGCCCAACTGGTTTAATCAGCCCAGCAACCAAAATTATTCAAAATCCTTATATAATTTCATTGTACTAACACAAAGAATAATATTGTGAAATATATTTGTTGTTGTTTTATTTCCAACTTGTATGTACTTATGTATTTTTGCCAAAATGTGTTCTTTTCATGTGTATCTAACTAAACATGGTTTTACTATGTTAGAATAAAGTGTCTAATAGTGGTATTTTTGTAAAACACAATTCTAGTGATACTTAGTTGTAAACTGGTGAATTTATAAACTTTATATCTGCTTATCTAAATAGTGTTTCTGCATAAATAATAAGAGCCTAAAGTTCTATAGGCAAGTGTTCTGTGTTTAACTAAAATGAAAAGATTATTACAAAATTGTGATACCAGCAACCGTGGTTAAAAATAACTTGTGTTTTCAATAACTTTTATTCAAAAATACTTTCAAACTTTTCATACAAACTTACACAATTTTCATGGGTACACATTCT
Source organism: Xanthorhoe designata (assembly GCA_963582015.1). Classification (NCBI taxonomy): domain Eukaryota; kingdom Metazoa; phylum Arthropoda; class Insecta; order Lepidoptera; family Geometridae; genus Xanthorhoe; species Xanthorhoe designata. The sequence continues at coordinate 10,664,274 of OY757045.1, forward strand.
ACTATACACACATACTTTAAATCTTACACATAGACATTAGGTACTTTGCATACATTCCTTTGTTTTGCAATAGTATTGTTGTAGGATATTTCAAGTAACAATTTTGCAGGTTACAACTTTGTTTATTCACATTGCACAACAACAACACAATATTTTCATCTTCAAGTCAATCTTTTAGTATCCTTTCTTCTAGGTAACACAGCTTTAGTGGTATTCATCCCACTTGGTAGACAGTAAATGATTCATCATAATCCTGTTTAGATGGTTCTATCCCACATACAGTAAATGATATCGTCATGATCCTGCGGTGTTCCTAGGAAGTTCAAGGGTTGTTCAAACTTTTCAAGGGCTTGTTTATTTTGTGTTAGTATTAATCTGATTTTAACTGGTTAATCAACAGTTAGTGCATTTGTTTAGTAGTTTTGAATTCTAAATTGGTTCAAAGTTCAATATTCTGATTTTGAAAGTTCAACTTTTACTTATACAGGGTGTAAATTTTTTGTATTTTTTTTTTATTTATTTTACCTATACAGGGTGTAAATTTTTTTTGTTTTTTTTGTAGTGGGATTCGATCTAAGTAATCATTATTCCTTCAATACATAGATAAATAGTTAATTAGTCAGAGTAATTAGTATTTTTTAATTAAAATTAGGTGAACGACTGTTCTCATCTGATGTTCTAGTCATTCATTCCGATTTCTCTTCGGATTCTTATGGTACATTCTTGTACTATTCTGTCATTCTCACTCCTCCACTTCACATTTTCAGTGGAGGTAGTGAATTCGTTGACGTTCATAAGGCGTTATCATGACCTTTCTCGGTCTTGGAGTTTTTTACAAAAACTTCCAAGTATCTGTAGGTCTCCTTGTTTTACCAGAGATTCACTGGAAAACAATCATTTCTCTCTCTGTCTTAGAGACAGATCGAGAGAGCTGGCGTTACACGTGGTGGAGTTTTTCCCCCGGACCGTAGGTTGGCTACGTGTTATCTTGTCCTGGGTTGTTGGTTTTTGTTAGGTTTGTTTTGCTGGTGTTATGTTATTCATTTATATGTTGGTAGGTGCAGACTCGCTACCTCGTTGCAGTGTCGCGTGGTTCGGCTTTTCAGACCGCCACCCTTCACTTCACGCCGGTCTGTACGTGGATGGTTAGAATAAGGTTTAGTAGTTTAGGTTCTGGTTAGGTAGTTTAGTCGTTGGTAGGTAGGGCTTCATTTTTTATGGGATTTTTTCTTGTTCTGCAGTTTTCTTTTTCAATAGGAGGTTCCCTCATACCTAATAATAGCGGGTCGTGACTATTCAATAAGCCAACACTGGGTATTTGGTGGGAACTCTCTCGATAATGTATGAAAGGTTCCACTAGGAGTTTCCCAATTGCTGATAGCGGGTCGTGACTATTAAAATAAGCCAACACTGGGTATTTTGGACGAAACTCTAGTGTGTTGGTTTCAGTATCCTCGATCGTTGGAGAGGGTACCTACTGTTACTGTTGCTTGTTGTAGATGTATGAAAGTAGGTGTGAAAGAGATTTGCATAATGAAAGTAATAATGAAAGGGACTGTGTGTTTGTGTGTGAGTGTCTGGAACTGCTTAGGATCTTCAATCCTAGGGAACTAGTCCCCAAGCCGTTTGACATTAACTACCTGATCTAACATTAGTGTAAGCTTTGGTTTAGGTATTCTGTTTCTGTCTGGTGTCTATTTTCGAATCTGATAGCACCAATGACTCGTGTTTCTTTTCCTTTTTCCTTAACTTAGTTTTTCATTTATGGAATTTGGGTTTTTCCTTGATGTAAACGGATGTGGTCATCCGGGAATTTTCCTCCGATTTCATCGAAGAAAAATTCTGCCCGGCGTGGGAAGTATTGTAATGGTGTTTTTGAATATTCCCGCCTTTATCGTGTTTCGGTTCACTAACTTCATTATGGCTACGTATTTTAAAGTAGTAAGTATGTCATCTGTCACGTTGTCATTAGGACAGTGACAGATGTAAAGATATAATTAACATTCTCGTTTTATAGTGTTGCCGGATTAGACACGGCTACTGGAAAGTCGCCAAGTTTTTGTTTCTTTCCGGCCAGCATTAATTTAGTTTTTTTTATAGTTTCAGGTTTAGTTTCAGTGTCAGATCTTTAGAATTGTCAAATTCGCATTTCAGATATTTTGGCTGTGCTTCACTTCATCAAAGTTCATTGAACCTTTGTTGTGAAATTGAAATAGTAAACAAATTTAAATATCCGAATCAATTATGGTTTTCTGGGAATCCAGGTATTCCCTGAGCTGGAAACCCGGTTCTTTCTTTGGTTAGATCGAGTGCCCTGGGCACGTCCTTCCTTTTATCTTTCGAAAACAATCAGTGAATTTTAATTACATCTCAGCTGGTAAGCATCTTTATAATGGATTTCCTATTGACGGCTGCCAATTCAGGAAGCCGGGAATAAATATTTGTGGTTTTTGCCGTAGGACTCGTCGCCGGCGCGTGCGCATAGCCGAACTCGTGGTGTCCTCCCAGTGAATATCCATCATTTTACCCACGAGTGGACGGAAGCCCTGGCGAGTGCTTTCCCGGCGAAGACGCGGCGACAGAGTCCAGCTGAGGATTCAGCTCTGTCTCTCGGTGCTCGAAAAGAACCCCGTTCGGGGTAAGTTATCTTTTGTTCCACCGCCAATCCCTCAATGACGTGGTCACTGGTCAGTGAGTAATGAACGTTTCGTTCAACAGGTTCTTCGTTCTTCTGGATCTTCGTTCTTCGTTCTTCGTTCTTCGTTCTTCGGATTCTTCGTTCTTCGGATTCTTCTTCTTCTTCTTCTTTTTCTTCCTTATACACCAACATCTCGAGTGACCAGCCGAGACCTCGCGGACGGGATCTCACCTGGAGCGGTGCTGTCTTCGCAGTGAGCGGGCCCCCTTCCTCTGAGACCGGCCACTGCGAACCTCTCCACGGTATCCTCAGTCTCGAGGAACTTCTTTCTCGGCTGAGTTCTTAATTATTTCTGTGCTGTTCTCAAACTAACTACAAATCAATCTACACACCTCTGGTTCTGCCTTCAGCAGTAAAATCTAAATTTAAGTTTCAACGTAAATGGTTGCTGGTAAAAGTCTGATCGTGTTGGCTCTCCACGAACCCTGTAAACCCTTCAATAGTTAAGTCTCATTTAAGCTAGCCGTAGCATCGTATCAATAACTTCTTAATTTTATAAAGGCGCCCAATTTTATAATTTATTCAAGATCATCAATAAAAGTTATTTATTGAAGTAAAACTCTTTCCTTCTTTCACCCATTCCTTCTAGAATCCTCTAGCTTATAATTATAAAACGTTACAAGGTAGGTACTTGTTTTTTCATCTATTTCCTTCCGGTTTTCCCGGCTGCTTTAATTGGTGAAGAATGTAGAGATGCTAATTTGATTGATTGTTCAAATGCACAGTCATGATGCTGCTGGAGCAAATGCTGAGGGGTAGCCTTATTTTCCTGTCTGTTATTTTCATTTATTTAAGTTACCCATGTTTATGTTGATGGAAAATAAAAACTTTTTCTTTCTTTCTTTCTTTCTTAGTTCTATTCAAAGTCATACCGACATTTTCTTTCTATAGTTTATATATTTTATTATAGTCTTATCATCGCAGAGAAGGCGCGCGTATTCGAATTTGCCGGAATTCCCGCGAAGCCGCGGGCATCCGCGCGACTCGGTCGAGTTTCTCATGCGATATTAAGTATTATAGTAATGAAAATAAAGTTCAAATTCATATGACACTGAAACCGCGCTCCGCTTCGCTAAGCTTTGTTGCTCTTTTGGTGTGAATTGAGCCTAACGCAACGATATAAAGATGCAATTTTACACATATTAACGGATTAACGATTAACGTTAACTTGCGTTAATTCTTCCGAAATGTAACGCTTTAACGTTTAACGAAGCTAACTTTTTTTGTAACGGATTAACGATTAACGAAGTTAACCATTTGATTAACGGTGCCCAGCTATGGTTACACAACATGTTACTCATTCACGCTCAAACGGCTGGACGGATTTGAATTAAATTTGGTATCAGAATTGCTTATACCCTGGATTACAGAATAGGTTATATACTTATATATACTTACTTTTGAACCCGGTATTCTCACGGGAACGGGAACTATTCACCGCGGGTAACACCACGGGCCGTAGTTTTACATATAATGAAAGTACATAGGCAACATGGATCTCGTAATTTTCTTTCAAACTTTTAAATAGTTGCCGAAAGCCGCCGGCAGAGTTCGCTCCGTTGCTACCTTGTTACGTAATATTGAACTATGAAACGCTCTCGGCGTGGGCTTAAAGTGCCACCTACACGAGCAATATCGCTATACATTTATTAGTATCAACGATGTGCTAATAGTGGCAATTCTGAGTGTCGCAAAAGCTAAACTAAGCTAACTAAAATTGTTGCCGTCCCTTTCATAGCGATGGGAATAAAAAGGATGGCAATAATTTTAGATAGTTTAATTTAGCTTTTGCGTCACTCCGAATTGCCCCCTTTATCTGTTTAAAGTAATTATAAATCTAGGTCATTCGTTCGTTCGTATGAGCAAGTGGCCAAGTCTGGTGATGCAGTTTTTTAGGCCGCCTTAAGGCCTCCGTAATGACTAAATAAATAATAAATCTGGTACCTAACAAACGTACAACTGACGATAGTTTTGAAAGTTCAGTATAAATGTTTCCTTGAATGATTACTCAATTATTTATTTCAATAAATTATCATTAAGTACAGATATAGGTACATCCAAAGCGATAATCTAGGTAGAAGTTAAACGACGTTTTGATTTTGAGTACCTAGTCACAATTATGATGGGTGACCGTCGCAGCAGTTAGCTTCTATGCCTCGGTGGGCATGCAAAATAGTCCGGTCAAAACTTTAAGCATTCACTTCAATGTGTGATATCGAAACTACCTAAAATTATTATTTTTGAAGTACCTACCTACTAGGTAGGTATTTCTGAATCTAAAAACAAAGACTAATAGTATAGGATCCCGTCATACAACGACCTTCACCGAGATGTTTATTTAATGAAACGTATTTTATATGTAATTTAATATGTAAATAAATATATTGCATATGGGTTGGCTAACAAATTTCAGTCCAGTATATGCTTAATGTAAAAAAAATAGTTTTTTAACATTTCACCGGTATAATTATTAGACAAATTCTATACCAATCGAAAGTCTGAAGCCCATAGAATATGCAAACGTTGTGTTGCTTATTCTTTTCCGGTCACAACTATTAATTTAATTAATTTAATTTATGAGTTTTTTATGAATTTATTATTAATTTATTAATTTATTACGTAGTTTTACATAGTTTTACATATAATGAAAGTACATAGGCAACATGGATCTCGTAATTTTCTTTCAAACTTTTAAATAGTTGCCGAAAGCCGCCGGCAGAGTTCGCTCCGTTGCTACCTTGTTACGTAATATTGAACTATGAAACGCTCTCGGCGTGGGCTTAAAGTGCCACCTACACGAGCAATATCGCTATACATTTATTAGTATCAACGATGTGCTAATAGTGGCAATTCTGAGTGTCGCAAAAGCTAAACTAAGCTAACTAAAATTGTTGCCGTCCCTTTCATAGCGATGGGAATAAAAAGGATGGCAATAATTTTAGATAGTTTAATTTAGCTTTTGCGTCACTCCGAATTGCCCCCTTTATCTGTTTAAAGTAATTATAAATCTAGGTCATTCGTTCGTTCGTATGAGCAAGTGGCCAAGTCTGGTGATGCAGTTTTTTAGGCCGCCTTAAGGCCTCCGTAATGACTAAATAAATAATAAATCTGGTACCTAACAAACGTACAACTGACGATAGTTTTGAAAGTTCAGTATAAATGTTTCCTTGAATGATTACTCAATTATTTATTTCAATAAATTATCATTAAGTACAGATATAGGTACATCCAAAGCGATAATCTAGGTAGAAGTTAAACGACGTTTTGATTTTGAGTACCTAGTCACAATTATGATGGGTGACCGTCGCAGCAGTTAGCTTCTATGCCTCGGTGGGCATGCAAAATAGTCCGGTCAAAACTTTAAGCATTCACTTCAATGTGTGATATCGAAACTACCTAAAATTATTATTTTTGAAGTACCTACCTACTAGGTAGGTATTTCTGAATCTAAAAACAAAGACTAATAGTATAGGATCCCGTCATACAACGACCTTCACCGAGATGTTTATTTAATGAAACGTATTTTATATGTAATTTAATATGTAAATAAATATATTGCATATGGGTTGGCTAACAAATTTCAGTCCAGTATATGCTTAATGTAAAAAAAATAGTTTTTTAACATTTCACCGGTATAATTATTAGACAAATTCTATACCAATCGAAAGTCTGAAGCCCATAGAATATGCAAACGTTGTGTTGCTTATTCTTTTCCGGTCACAACTATTAATTTAATTAATTTAATTTATGAGTTTTTTATGAATTTATTATTAATTTATTAATTTATTTTTAATTTAATTTTAATTCAATAATCAGATCGGTGCAAAATGCTAATATTATTTACCTGTTTATACCTGGCTGCCCGAGAGTTGTGACCGGAAAAGAATAGGCAACCCAACGTTTGCATATTCTATGGGCTTCAGACTTTCGATTAGTATAGAATTTGTCTAATAATCATACCGGAGAAATGTAAAAAAAAAATTTTTTTTTAATTGATTCGATGATAGTTATGATAGTTTAGTTTTTGCACTAAAATTGATGTCGTCCTTTTTATTTTAGTGCTGTCAAATTAGTTTAGTTTAGTTTTGGCGATATTTGATAAGTTCTCAACTGCTGGGCATAAGCCTAGCTCCCTTCGTGAAAGCCATTCGCTTCGATCCTGCTTAGAATTAAAGCAGGAAACTTCTGTGCTTCTGGGAGGAGCTAGGCTGGCTTCACAACTAGTGAGCCAGGTCATCCCCACGCATAAAAGACCACCTTTGAGTCTAAATGCGGAAAAGGGAGTCTCTATAAACACATACAATAATTATAGCTTAGAAGATATATTTTGTACAAGTTATCAACGGGTAGAATGGTGAAGTACCTACCTCCTAAAGAGCTCACCATTAAACAACAGTACTTAGTTCTTTATTCAAAAAACAAAAATAAAGCGTTAAAATTTACTGTTGAGTAAACATTTGCGAAACAGCTTTGCGGAGGCGAACGAATTGGGATTGCAAACTAAATATTATTCGTACAACGATAAAGTTTATTTTGGCGAGCAAAGTTACAATAATAACTAAATCATATTTACTCAGACTGTAGCCAGGAATGCTACGGCACGTACTGCGTAGGTAGAACGACTCAATGAGAGCATTTAGAATTTTATCGATATGATTTTACGGTTTAAATTTGCACGTTGATAATGCTGGCAAAAAACAACAAAAAACTTTGACACGTGAAAACTACTGAACGGATTTGACTCAAATTTGGAACATACCTACATAGTTTATGACCTGGAATAACACTTAGGCTACTTTATATCCAGGTACCACGTGAGCGGATTCGCGAGCGTAAGCTTGTAACTTATATGACAGTATACCTAAGTACTTTACGTACTTTTTCGTCGAAATAAAAACATAATATTATTTGGCATGAATTAAATGATAGGTCACATGGTCAAAAGTGCTAAAACAAAGGATTGGTAATGATAGAGGTTTTATATCAACAAGAAATAAAATTGTAAAATGTCACTCCAGCCTGTGCTAATGACCTCGGGGTCACATCCATCAGTCTGAAATAGTGAAGATCAAAGCGATGTCGGACTCTTTGTGTGACTTTCTGCGCACTTCTTTGAGCTTTTCTGTGAACTTAGTGCAGTCTACAGAAGCTGTATCATCATTATCATTGTTTTGTCATTAATTTGATAGAGAATGCTGTAGGTACCTGCAGACCTCTTTAGAATTGAAAATCTTTTCTGTCTCTGAAATGGCAAGAATGTTAGGTCAAGAATGCATGAAAGTAATGCAAAAGAAGTATGTCATGACCGTAGCAAATGGGAATCTTTGATTCTATCTACAAATCGGTAGGTGTAGACCTACCTACACTTACCTACCTATTTGTAGATCGGATCAAAAGTTACAGGGAAATAGTGTGAGTTTAGAGAGGTAGCGTTTTTGGAAATATATTCGTTCGTAAATTTAGTAAAGGTTAATTAATTAAAGTTAATTTAGAGAGGTTTTGTTTCTTGCCACTCTTATCGTCAATGAATAAATACCTATTACAAGTTTAGAAGCCGTTTGAGTTAGCAAGTTTTAAGTCCATGAAGAATATAGTGGTTTAGCGTAAGTTCTTTATATCTTTATTTAGATTGTACACTAAGTTGCCAAATGCCCTCCTGATGAGAAGATCCAAGTAGCTAAATATGTAGGTATACAGTGATATTTAAAATGTCCGCTGGTTACAGTCCCTGGAGTGTTTTAGCTGTAATTAATTAATTTAAAGTGATCACGTCTTGAAAGCGTACTTGGGACCTAACTAGAGATGGCGCAACGCCTCAGTCAATCTAAAACGATCCATGTCCAACGCTTTAATGTACGGCGAGCCTTAGTTAATTACGGCCATAGCCCTATGTACCTACTCATATTTCAATGAGTTCCACTGTTTAGTAAGAAATGAGATTATTAAAAATGGCTTTGTTTCTTTATAATCGGAATGTTTCATTGAAAGTTTGCGGCTGTTCGTATTTCGAAACAGTTGTATTTTCAAGTTGGATATTTGATTAATTCTTCTTTATATAGAATTCTTTGTGACTTGGTGAAAGATTAAGTATTCGAAATGTTGAGAGATGAGATTCCGGCTTGATTACGATTACTTGAGAAAGGAGAAAATATGATCTTTGTACGTATGAATACATACCTACTTTTTCTTTGTGTAATTGTTGTGTTACCATAGTATCTACCTACTTGATATCTAAATTGTTTCTTTCAACGCGTTAAGCTCTGAAACGATCTAGTTAAGTACCTCAAGCTGCAAAAGTCGGAATTAAAAAAATATTCAAAAGTCCCGGTGTAAAGAGTAATGATATGGAGTAAGAGATAGCCCACAGGAGCTGTAAACTCTTCAGTGAATGACATAAAATACCCGTAAGTATTAAGGCTCAAATTAGTTCACGGTTACCTACCTATTAAAATTACTTAGTATTTAACATCCAACATTTTATGTATCTAACTAGAAGTACAAAGAAATTGAATGATGGCTTCTAAAGGGAATTCTAAATAACAAGGAGTACCTATCTACCTGTCTGTTTTCTTGAAGAGGAATTTAATAAATCAACTGTTCAACGCAGGAACACGAAATAATAATTCAATTTAAAGCTACATAAGCGCTGTAGGTATAGGCTTGGTATTCATCGTCTTTGGTATAGGTAAATCTGATCCCGAAATAGCAATCATTTCAAATGATTAGTTGAAAACAGACAAACTATTTTTTCAACTTGTAAAATGTGGGCATTAAATATGTTATTGGACTACTAAGGCGTTGTCCCACCGCGGCACACGGAGTGGCTACGCACGTGCTTCGTTTTGCAAGAAAATGTACTTGATCGTATCCACTGCAACCCACGCACACGCTACGCATGTTACGATTACGGTACATTGTCAAACAAATTAACCCACGCACCTAAAATTCGTGCCCCATGCATTAGCATGCCCGGCGTTGGGACCGCACCTTTATTACCAACCCATTATACCATCAGAGCAACGAAATGGCTTAAAATACGTTTAATTCGTCCAAGTTTCTCGTTGTTATGTACGCTTTGATACAAAACGAGAACCAGTCTCTGAAAGCTATTTCATGGAAATATGATATCGACTGCTCTTGTATTTCAGTACATTCATCTTTAGAAAATACGCGTAATATAGAATATACGTAATACAGAATATAGGTACTTACGTCTGTACAGCTCATATTTGTGATTGGACAGGTTTATTGGACTTATATTTAGAGATAAAATCAAAGTTAAAATTAATTTATGGCATTAGAGATTACTTCAGACATGTTCCTAAATCAGGGGTTTCTATTGCCTGTTCCAATTTAGGTACATACAACCTAGGACAATTTATTTATATGTACCTACTTATAGGTATCTACTTAGATCTATTTCGGCATACGTATTTATGATTTGTTGAAGATGTCAAGGGCAAAAGTTAGAGACAAGTTCAAACACACTTGTTGACACGTTTTTGGCAAGCTGTTGGCATTACACGTGACTCATGACGGAGTTTTTGGGCTGCCTGAAAGCCTCATGGAAGCGTCATGGAAGCACAAAAGCGATCAGCTGTGTCAATAATTACGAGCGCTTCAATAGTTAAGATGTACCTAATTGGACCGAACTAATGATATAGTATGAACTACACTAACCCGGTGCAATGTACAGCATTGAACTTTGTCATAGTTAGCTATCATAATTATCGTGAATCGAATTGGTAGTTAGACAATAGTCTAACAAAAATCGTTGCGCTACGCGTTTTACATGCGCCATTTCTTATTGCAGTAAGAGACATCAGTTATGCCTATCTGCTATTAGACTTAAGTACATTGGTGCTAAAGTTATAAACTGATGCCAAAGTACGTACCTACTGTCTGTAAAACGTAGTTCCGGCTCAATTCGGCTCAAATTCATTCTTCGCTTAGTCTTATTACCGTGTAGGGATTACGTGCCGGCGCGGAATTGGAGGAGCGCCATCGAAACCATTACTGTAACGTCCCGCAGTTCATTTCGAGAGAAAAATCACTTTCATTCTGAAAATATCCTAACAAAACAATTATTTTCATCTGATTTATATTATTAAACGTGGGAGAGAGTTAGCTGTGTCGGCCTAGATTTAAGATATCAATAATACGTATAGTATTATATTATCTGTGATTTGAATTAGACAAGGTATTGATATATTTAGTAGTGGTTCAACGTACCTATATACGTTTTTAAAATTATTATCTCGTTATAAAATGATGTCCCGTATGTTTGATAATTCATTAATAATTGTCACACAATGGGTTTGTGTACTAAAAGTAAGAAAGAGTCACATTATTTTTTGTCGTATTTCGACAAACAAAGCCTACCCTCGGTTCACTGACCTTTCCTTTATTATGTGTAATGTAAAGCACTCTGAGGAAATAAGGTTAATTCGTTTGCTCTATTGTATGTAGGCTATAAACTTCAGATACGAGCCTAAGTGGTGATGGAAATATTAAGTCGAATCCTAGGTATTAAACTTCGGCCTTTACATCTTTAACAGATGACTTATATTAGCGTAGGGAGGTTCTTATGTCTGTCTGTTCTTATACTTAACGGTCCACTGTAGTGACTTGGACATTATTGAGATGGAGTGGGCTTGCCTAGCACTTAATCCATTTTCGTACATACCGTGCATACATACTGCTGTTATTTTTTGTTGAGCAATACTTTGCAACACGGTAACATTTCTAACTTTGTATTTGTGGTAGTGGTAGTATTATTTTATCTGTGTGTAGAGGTAATTTCAGTCGAATAAATATATTTTCATTTTAATAAAATTATTACAATGAAGAATCAGGTAAGATTGCTAAATGCCCATTATATTCAGATTACAAACAAACTCTCCCGGTTCCGCGTGGTCAGTGTCCTTTCCTCTTTCAATATGTATTGATTTCCGGGACTTTTCCGGGACGTTTCCGGGTCTGAAAGGAAGTCCAACGTCTTATTGTTTGAGGAAGAAAACCTTTCAAAAGAATTCCTTCCAAATGAAAGATCTCTTTAACTTACGAATGATCGTTTGTTTATCTTATATAACGTCTTGGTATATCTTTTCAAGAATTGTATCTTTTTGAAATCATTATTTTTGGTTTATTTTTGCTATAACTGTTAGGTTTTATCAAAATTCGTTCAGAACTTCTAATAAATATTGTTTGGTTTACTCACCATCATGAATAATCATGATTATCATTGCTCTGTGGTTCTTTTTATTAAAATGTAAGGTCAGCACAATTTGTTGTATTTTTCGGAGTTATATAGGTACTTAGGTTTTTTTTATTTTTTATCAGCCTGTCTCGTCCCACTGCTGGGCAAAGGTCTCCCCCAAACTCTTCCAACCGTCTCTATCCTTTGCCGAGTCCCACCATCCTTCGTCAAAGGTGACGAGATCGTATCGATATAGGTAAGTATTTATTATTAAATATAGTAAATTTTGTATCTCAAAGTTACTCAAAGGTACATACAAAGTGCGAAGCTTTTAATATTCGGTACAGTCAGCAGCGAAAGTTGATCAACATTATTGTCATTTTATAAAATTATTTATAGTCCTCAAGTATCTACGCAACTATCGACTTAGTCGACTTCTTACCTTGTTTAAAATTAATTGAATCTTGGTTCTATACCTACAATTTGCAGGTTTAAAAACTGAAGTTGTTCATGGATTTTGTGGCTCTCTGTACCTTGTAGGTTTTATGTGAAACGCCGAAAGGAAAGTTTGCGTTACGTTTCAACCTTGAAAACGCTTAAAAGGCGAGTTTGAAGGTCTTTTTGGCGAAGATAAATCACTTTCTGAAGAATGTGTTTCTTGCCTGAGTTTAAAAGTGCTAAGTTATTAAATAAAATCTATTTATACTACCCCGCTAATGGCATATTATGTGTCATGCAAACCTTTCCAAAAGTAAGTCATTACAGCTCTTTGGTCTAGCAGGCACATAATGTTGTATGGAATATCTTTCTTCCCCTAGAGAATAAAGTGATTTGAATTTGGAATTCAACCCATGTAGTGGTGCTTGATCGAGGTTGGTTTCAAAAAAGTTTAGATGGAATGAGATTTTATTCTGATTTAGGCTGTATGTTATCATTTTCTTTGCACTGCCTACAAATAAAAAAAAGAAAAACATGAAAACTTTTTACGAACTTCATTTTCACGCGCGCTCCAAGAAGGATTTGTTTAAACTTTTAAAGTTAGAATAATAATCTGTAGTGGTTAGTTCGACATTCGAATAAATTCTTGATAATGAATTTCGTAAAAAAAATTCGTGTATACTCAGAATAGAGAAAAACCTTTTCATTTTCTCTATTCTGAGCGTGTATAATATTTTTTTTAATTTTTTCGTTTACAAAGTTGGAACAAAATCAAGAGATCGCACCCAAAGGAGTCGGTTACAAACATACATACAAGTGAAGCTAATAAAAAACGTGTAAAAATAATCTATAACATCAACAACACAACAAACTAAGTTCATTCATGATTGTATGTAAGTAACTTGAATCAATTTACACGTTTTCCACTTTCGTTACTAACTGTACCTCCGGTTCGTTTTGAAACATAAAATGAGACCGAAACGAGACTGCGTTTTGTTGCTGATTTACGAAGCTACTTTTTGTACAGAATTTTATGAGACAGATTATATTCGTGGAAAAAAAGCAATAAAGTACATGGAGATAAGAGATTCAGGTGTTCTTGAGATGACGTCATAACAATTTCGTTGGCAAACGATGAAGTATCCCCTCCTCTAGTCAAGTTGCTTATCAAGAATCGCTAACGCTATAGAGAGAGAAATTGTGTGGAAAATGTAATTCAATGATGATAAGTAACGTGGTGGGCAGTGTCAGAAGTTCAAAGAATCTTCTGAGTGAGAACAAAGGATTAGCGATTTTACGAAGCGCTTGTAATTTGGCTAAGCTCACGCATATTCATTCATGTCTTCAAAGATTCAAGATTCTTTGAAATTTATTGGGGTATCCATGAGCACGTCAAAATTGTACCTATGTTGTATAGTATTATTTTATCTGTGCTATGTTTTATTTTGGAACATGTTTGGATCTTATCAAAGGTTTGTATAATATTGAATTGAATTCAAAGAGTAGACATTGACATTCACTACGAACCAGGCTCGTTTTTATTTCTTAAAACAGTATACATACATCGTACTTACCTATATTAATAAACGCGAGAGTTGAATATGGATGTATAGATGGATGTATGTTACTCTTTCACGCAAATACTACTCAACGGATTTGTCTAAAACTTGAAATATACCTATCTTCATAGTTTATGACCTTGAATAACACATAGGCTACTTTTTTTCCAGGTAGGTACCACGATAGCGATGCCGCAAACATTAGGAATTCAAGATCCTTCAATTATGGTTTAAAAACGATCAGGTGTTTATTTAGAAATTATTACAAATACAGAGTCCATCGCCGTAAATAAGAAAACTAATTTATTGTCGCATGATGTTTTCCTTCATCGTTTAGTTTACCTTAGACTCTAAAGTAAACTAAAATTTGTATTTAGGTTTTTGTTATGCTCTAATAGAGCATAACAAAAACTTTTATTGTTTGTGTTACAATAAAGGTTGTTGTTTTTGTTATGCTCTAATAGAGCATAAAAAAACCTAAATACAAATTTTCACATTTATAGTAGGTAAGTACTTACTTAGGTACATAATTAATTGTAGAGATTCTTAATATTTTTAATTTGACTTTTTTGCGTTGTTCCAGGTAAGTGGCCCAACCCAGTACTTTTGGTACCGGACCACGCTCCAAATATCAGACGACATCAACACACCACAGAACTTCAACTACAAGATCGCTCTAGCCCTCGTCATAGCCTGGATCCTCGTCTACATGTGCATGATCAAAGGAATAGCTTCCTCAGGAAAAGTCGTGTACGTAACGGCGACTTTCCCATACATAGTCCTCGTGATTTTCTTCTTTAGAGGTATAACTTTGAAGGGCATGAGCGATGGACTTATACATCTGTTCACGCCGAAGTGGCACACAATTCTCGACCCTGTGGTATGGCTGGAAGCGGGGACACAGATATTCTTCTCGCTCGGACTAGCTTTCGGAGGATTGATCGCATTCTCGTCTTACAATCCTGTGGACAACAACTGTTACAGAGACGCGATAATGGTCTCTATGACGAACTGTTTAACGTCTATGTTCGCTGGTATCGTCGTGTTTTCTATTATCGGGTTTAAAGCGACAATGGTGTACGAGAAATGCCTGAGTGCTCGGAATGAGACTTTGTTGCAGTTGTTTGGGCCGTCGGTGGCCGCTATGTCTTTGCCGGAGGCTGGGCAGATGTTGACAGTGAACAATATAACGAGGATGATGCCAGAGCTGCCAGTGTGTGATTTACAGAAGGAATTGGATAATGTGAGTATCTTTTATGATTTATTTGTTACAATCATCGAGGTAGTATTAAAGAGTCACAATCTAATAGCTGACAACACTCAAAAATGTGCGTGCAAATTCAATGTTCTACAATGACATTTGAAATTTGAATGTAGACGTTATGACGTTTGTTTTAATGTTCAATGTCGCTTGTACGCAAAAAATAAAAACTCTGCGCACTACGTGGTGTGCGCAGAATTTTGTCGTTTACATTTTATTTGTCTGGTTGTGGCTCTATACTACATCTCAATGGTTACAATACAATTTAAGTACTTACCTTATTATTCATATTCAGTTCCAAGTCTTTTTCATGCCACTTTCATGTGGACAAAACAAAGAGGTTTTATACAAATTTACAGCCATGGGAGCTTTAGTCAAATGTGATATCTAACAAGAATATTAAAACCGTGATGTCTAAGGAAACATTATTCAAAATATAAGTACTTACGTTACGCAAGATAACAAATTGGCGGACGAACCTAAAATCTTACTAACCTTTTGAATAAAATTGTAATGGCTATCAAATCTAGTAAGTATCTATGTATTCGGTACCTATCCAATCTTGAGGGCCCATCATCCTAAAAATAGCAAAATCTGAAGTGGTACAAAGACCCTTACATAATGTCGAAATGGCCCCAAGGGTCATAACATAAAGGTTTTGTATGTTGTGCAGTCAGCGACGAAAGTTTATGAATATTTACAACGTAGGAGAAAGAAAGAGGAGTATAGATAAGGTAAGTAGGTACTAACTGATTATTTTGTTTGAAATCCATGTCTGGTTTAATTGCTTATTTATATAACACCTAAATACCTATAGGTACTTATGTAATTTAGGTGTTATACTTATAAATAAGCCATTTTTTAATATTTATAAAAAAACATTCAGGATTAACATAGATTTCCACTGTCTACGACTTATTTTTATTATAGTTCTTACAAATAAACTGCGTAAAATCTATCTGGCATTAATTTTTAAATTGCTTTTTTAAAGACAATATATCTATATTTTTTTAAAGTCATCTTGTATGATGATCTCTAGTTTAGAATATTAAAATAAATCAAGAAACTGTTGCTCAGCTTTCGTTGCTGAATGTACAGCAAACTGCTATGAATTGTAAATGGTGTTTGTCAATCGATAATAAATAGCTCATCAAAGCTCGACAACGGTTTACAAACACGCCCTCAGCAAAACAAGTCTCTGTAGGCTTGTAGGCTGTAGTGTCAAGTAGTAGGGCTTGTCCCCATAAGGCTCACAATAAGCGGCTGACTGTTTGCTTCTAATTCGCCGATTTATACATTATTAGTGTTTAATTGTCCATACAGCGCGTACAATTGCGATACAGCGATTACAGCGCAGATTGCGGCGTTTCGCTTGCAGTTCAGTGAGCGGCTGAGTTTGCAGCGAACGATGTTCGCGCTCGGCGCGTCGCGGCGGGCGAGGCGGCTTACGGCCGAAATGAATATCCAATCCGATGAACGATCGCAGATCTATCTCCATAGCAACTTTGTTATACAACACAATTAGAATGGCACTTTTTGATAGATAGCAGCCGCCCGTTGCTATGGCAATATATCTGCGATCGTTCCTCGGATTGAATGTTAATTTTGGCCGTTAGTTAGCTCACTATGCCCTGCGCCGCCGCCGTTATGAGTCAGTCAGCAGCGGTCAGATAGCTGCTCGCTGTGAGCCTAACGGGGAACAGGACTTTTATCTTGATGAAATGAACACGATAAATAAATCTTCGCGTCTTACCCGAAGGTTCAAAATAAGTTGCTCGTGAAACTATATACTGAGTCAATATTGGCACATCGGAGTTTTGCCTAAGTAAGTTAATATGAGCCAGTGCCCGAACCTCGAAAAGAAGTCCCAAGAGTTTAGCCAAGTTCATAAAATCAAGTTAGAAAGTCCTAGGTCACGCATTCGAAAGATTATTGAGCAAATGTCTATTGAATTTTCTGTTACTATACCTAATGTATGCATAAAGCTCGAAAAGCTGCTTTGTAAAAAAAAGCACTGTGACAAATTTTATAAGACTGAAGGGCGTTTTAATGGCTAATTAGCAAACGGTAGGTTAATTTTAATAGCCTAGTTACTTTATTTATCAAGTAGGTAATCAATGCTCTTCTCGGAAAATGTTAAAACAAATCCTGGCATTTGAAACAAAAATTAAATGTGTACCTATCGGCTTTGAAAAGATTAAACCCAACAAAACTATTGAAATATGGTAGGTATGTGCCTAATCCCCTATCTAACGTACACAAACGAGCAAGCTGAATGCAATTGCACAGAGTTTTGAGCAATTCATGCTATTGTGTAGTATTTTTAGTGTAAAGCTGAGGATAGACTGCTTTCATGCTATTCAACGGCGCGGTAGAGCTAAGCCAGAGTTTTGAAAATGGTTTAAAAACAGCATTGAAAGAAAGAAAGAAAGATTCTGGTTATTACGTTGAATTTAATAGGAAAACTTGTTCCGTTTTTAAATAGCTTGCTATCGTTCGTTCGTTCGTATGAGCAAGTGGCCAACTCTGGTGGCGGAGTTTTTAGGCCGCCTAAAGGCCTCCGTCATGGCTTTTAAAATCCGGGACCGACAATTTACAAAGTCAAGATTAAAATATGTTATTTTTAATGTTGATACCACGGCGATAAGCCATGATGGCTTCAGTCAACCTAAAAACTCCGTCACCAGAATTACCCACTAGCTTATACGAACATACTACATAGGTACATTTAAACCACGAGCGAAGCCGCAGCTGATAAAATGTAATAAAAACCCTTTTTTTATTCCAGACTGCATCAGGCACCGGCCTAGCCTTTATAATCTTCACGGAGGCCATCAACCAGTTCCCCGGCGCCCAGTTCTGGTCCGTCCTCTTCTTCCTAATGCTGTTCACCCTCGGCATCGACTCCCAATTCGGCACCCTCGAAGGAGTCGTCACATCCATCGTGGATATGAAGCTGTTCCCGAATCTCAGGAAGGAGTACTTGACCGGTGGAATTTGCCTCATCTGTTGTATCCTGTCGATGGCATTCGCGCATGGTGCTGGCAGTTACATATTTCTACTCTTCGATATGTATAGCGGGAATTTTCCGCTGTTGATCATCGCTTTCTGCGAGTGTGTGGGCATCTCGTATGTTTATGGAGTGAAGAGGTGAGTTTTACTATTTATTTATAGGTATTAGTGGCAATTCGGAGTATCGCAAAAGCTAAACCTAACCAACCAAAAATGATGCCGTCCCTGCCATAGCGATGGGAATAAAAAGGATGGGATTAATTTTAGTTAGTTTAGTTTAGCTTTTGCGACACTCCGAATTGCCACTATTATAGTGTTAAATTACACATAAGTATTTTATTATAAATAAAAAAAATTACTAAAAGTTTATGACTTCGACGGCATTCGAACCCGCGTGATACAAGATACATACAATACATTCTTTTATTTATTTATATATATTATCAGGACGTAGATATATTATCTATAATTATATGTACATTGTACATTTTATATAGTAGAAAAGAAAGAGAAGAAAATGAATCCCTATTTCTTTTGGTCACGCCATAACATTAGAATGACTTTACCGACTTTAAATATCTTTTTTTTTAGATTTCCAATACTGCGAGTATATAGAAGGTTCTTACGGAAATAATAATAATAATCAACAACAACAACCCTTAAAACTCCGTCACCAGAGTTGGCCACTTGCTCATACGAACGAACGAACGAACGGAAATAATCATGAGCAGAAACTTGCAAAACTCGAAATTCACGCAGCCGAATGAATTATATAATAATAAGTCTTTTGATAAAAGTTTTTTATGTCTAGAGTTAACAAAAAATAAAAAATAAAAGAGTTTTAATTAAAAGTTTCCGCCTAATTACAAGTAACTTTTATAAAATTCTTACGAAATTAGGAACATTCATCGGGTGATTTCCAATTTCAGATTTTTTCTTTTTCCTTACCTTCTTACATTCCATTATAAACGCCGCTCGATTCAATTAGGATTTCTGATTTTATTGCTCCATTTCAATTTATTTTTGATATCTTATCTTCAAATAATTTAATAAGTTACCTACCTACCGTATTTAGTGAAGCCGATGGTCTCAACTTTCGATTATAAGGTTCGACCCCCGGCGAAAATTATATTTTTAATTTTGGTAATGTCCATCTTAGGGTGTTACCAGACCAAGCGATCGACCGTTAATCGACGTCATCGGTCGACGACAGAATGGACCAGTCCACATCGATTGATATTTTTTGGTATGGTAGAAACCATCGATCGACGTCGACTGCTCCGTGCCACCATCGAGCGATGACATCGATCGAGGATCGATCGATTGGTCTGGTATCAGCCTTACACGAGTATCATTAAAATCGAAATATTATTTTGAATAACTCATGTACCTAACTTATCTTTTTGTATTAGGTAACTTAAATTATACACGTGCGAGTTCAAATGAACAAAATAAGTTATCAAAATGAAGATGGATCTATTTGAGTTAGATTTTTCTCGACTTTGGAAAGTTTCAGTGATTTTGCTTACTTATAGGGTACAAGAAACGTCTGAGGTGACCCTCAGACGTTCAGTAGTTTTCAAATATATGGATTACAGTTTATTAAAAACGAGGCCCAGGTAATTGCCTGATTCTTTCCCTGGTGTAGAGTCGCGTTGGAATGGAACAGGCATTAGAATCCCCTAGTTTTAGGGACGTGACGTGTCAAAGTGGTCTATAAATAAACGATCGTAGGTACTCAATAAATACATTTTGCGTTTGAATTTGAATAAAGATCATTTCTCTAACTTATATAAAATATAACTTATACATTTGTAATAGATATTGAAAAAAAAAACGAATCATTTTTCGTTATCGATGCAAAATTTATTTGTATTCTTGCTACGAAAAAGGCTACGTAGATGTGCTTTTATGCTACGAAAATGCAAAATCTATTTTTATTTTGGACTTATGTAGCTAAGATGCTTAAAGTATGTGCTACGTAAAAGCTACGAAGCTACGAGGATTGACTTTATGCTACGAAAATGCACAATCATTTTATTAAGCTACGAAATTAGCTATGATTCTAAAATGAACTTTTCTTATACAACATTTAATACAAGCTACGAATGTTCCGAAAATGTTTCAATGCTACGAATAGACCTTTCAAAATAAACGCAAAAACTCTTATCGATTTTAGCTCCAAAGGTTAAATCCCTGTTGACTTATTTATTCGGCGATCTTGTGGTAAATTAAATATTTTCGTCGAAGTGAAAAGTGTCCCGACGACTCGGTATTTACGAGGTCGTGATAAAATTCACCCCGGGCATATAGCATGACATGATACAGAGGTCGTATTCGCATCGATAAGCCTACATATAATCATAGAAAAATTGTCACAGGTGTAGCCAATAACTGTTGCAACATAATCATTTAATTAAAGTGTACCTTTCATACGCACGAATATCGAAATGATAATAAGTGGTGCTTATTTATGACACATTATAAATTTTTCTATACAAATCTGACAAGTAAGAACGTCCTAAATGGTTAATACGCTCTCAACTATTTAAGTAACGTTTCTAGCTTGACTTCTTTACAATATTCTTTGTTACAAACCGTTAGATATGTTCTGATGTCTGCTTAACTCTCTTTCTGATGAATAAGTTCTTGCACGTTTATAATATTTCCATTACGGAGTCCAAGCGAGTGGATTTAACGTGTGTATCAATGATATTAATAGTGTGGGTTAGTTGATGTGACTTCTATACTAAGTTGCCCTGTATTAAGTCGAATGTTTTCTTGTGGCGATTGACTGATCATAAAGTCACTAGATCATAATTTCACAGAAAATTGGAGTTAGTTTTTAAGAGCAACTGCTTCTTAGGTTTTATTATTATTGGATCTGTTTATTTACAGAGTTTGACCGTAAAATTGTTTTCTTTTATTGTAAAGAAAACTGATTTAGAGATAAAAATTAAATATGCTTTAAATGTCCTGTGATTTTAAGCACGACTAACCTTTGCCCTCTTCACTGAAGCATCACTTTGTTGATTAGCACTCAAACTGAAGCTTTGATTCTTTGATTTAGGGGATCATTTTAGTCTTATTTTCTTGTAAATTATCATTTCTTTTGCTGAATTACTATTATGTTTTTTTTTATCTAAAATAGGGTAGAGACATACCCCGTTCATATTGGACTAGTAAACTTATTTTAGCTAAAACGGATATTAAATCTGTTGCTATCTCGTTTCATTGCCATAAAAGTAACAAGAAAAACATCTTTAAATCTATATTAAATTGATAAATCTTTATGAATAAAGGCCTTTGTAGCTACGTTCTTTGTTTTTCCGTTATCACTGCGTGGTAGTAGCGCCTGTATCTGAAGTCCGATGATAGACAATTATAGAGGACTTTATAGAAATAGAAAAATATTTATTTACATTCACTCACACAGGAAATATGAGTGAAGCAAATTGGTCACCACTCAGCATTTGCTGTAGAAGCTGAAGTAGCAACTACAGCGCTGGTTTTCAGTGATTTTACTCACATAACTTTATGTAGAATTGTTTCTATGAACGTTTCAATGTTATGTCTTATGTGCAGTATGTTCAAAAGATTATGTTTCTCGCGTGGGTTTGCGAAAGGTATTGAAATATTATTGAAAAGATTTCCAGGTCGTATTCGTTCAAGTGAACATTTTATGGGTCACGTGAAGATTGCTTGTAAATTACTGAGTTTTCTGGGTCACCATTGTTATTTTTCTTTACGACAAATGACAAAATGTTAATGATGCTTCAAGATTCGAATAATAAAATTGTACATACACTATTATAAATAAAATATAAATATAAAATAAACATAAATATCCTTGGACATTCCACACGGGGTCATCTAGCCCCAAGCTAAAGCAACTTAATGCTTGTGTTATGATAACCAGATGACCGATAAACTACATAGATACATTTTTTTTGTAAATACATACATTTTATACATAGAACATTTTTTAAAGTTATTTACTTTATCCTAGGCACGGTGGTAGGTACTCTCAGATCTTTAGGCATACAAAATGAAGAGATCTAAAGAGATAGTACGTACCTACAACAAACAAAATCCTACGATGAGGTTTTTTTATCTTCCTTTCTTAAGCGATAGTCCTTAAGTCGGACTGCCTTACCACTCGGCCACGAAACCGATTAAACGCCAGAATGAAATTATTAGTAAGATGAATATAGGTATTAACAGTTATGCCTTGTATTGCGATATTAACTTACGCTAACTCCTTCCAGATTTGCCGACGACATCGAGCTGATGACAGGCCAGCGCCCTGGCATCTACTGGCTGATCTGCTGGAAGTACCTCTCGCCACTGGCCATGCTGCTCATCCTTATCTCCTCGTTCGTGGAGCTGGTGGTGGGCGGCTCGGGGTATGATGCCTGGATCCCTTCTTTAGGTACGTACCTACCTAAAAGAAATAAATATTCTTAGACATTCCACAGTGTCATCTAGTCCCAAGATAAGCAACTTAATGCTGACAACGTAATGGTTACCATAACACAAGCATTAAATTGCTTAGCTTGGGGGACTAGATGACGCTGTGTGGAATGTTCAGGGATATTTATTCTTTCTTTAACCATTTGTTTTATTTACCAGGTGACACGGAGAAGAAGCCATGGCCAGTGTGGGCGATACTGCTTGTAGTCTTCATGATCACCGCCTCCGTGGTGTGGATCCCACTCCTGGCTATCTGCAGGTAATTTTGGTTAAGACGGAGGGCATCCACACGGTGAACAAACCAGTTAGCTTTCTAACAGCGACGATGATTGCTCGACGTCGATCGATGATTTCTACCGAGACTATACATCGTGCCAATAATCACACTTCATTTTATGTTGGTTAATCTTTCAAATGCTGAAAAATGAAAAACATAAACTGACCTGCGATTATTGGCACGATGTACCTATCGATTTCGAAGAGAGAGCAGTGCCTTATGCTCTGCTTTCTCTCTACTCTACAAACCGTCGATCGATTGGTCAGGTATTATCCTTAAACATCTTAAACGTCTAAATATTTGCGGCAATGTCTACCGCGCTTTGACGTTACAGTTGCAGTACCTAATGTTTTTTTCACCAGATACTTCAACATACCAATCATAGAAGACGAAGAACGTGCCTGGTTTCCAGCCGAGGACCTCCGCGACTTCCACGGCATCGAGCCCCGCGCCGTCTCCTCGCTGGAGACCATCCTGTTCTGCACCAGACCTGACGGCACCGAGCGGTGCTGCTGGCCCGGGTGCTGCGACACTGATGATGATGAGTAGAATGATGATTGAATATTTATTTCAATATTATTTGTTGAAATTGTCGATGTAGATATATAGGTACTAGTATTACACTCAGGCCTTTACAATACTAGATTAGATTATTTATACAGCGTCAGCTCAAGCAACGACTGCTTATAAACCAAATTTGTAAAATGCTTTTGATGAGTAAAATACCTACCTACTGCAGAATGTGAGATAGATTTATAGTTACTGAACATATCTGACTCTTACGATATCAGGAAAAAGTCATCTGACGAATTTCATATCTATTGATTTTAGAATATTAATCAACTTTTCTACAAAGATAAAATTTTACAATAACTTAATGATACTCGATGATCTTGACAATAAAAGTCAGGCCTTTAGATCTTTACTAGATGATTTATAAAGTTTCAGAAGGCAATTTTGCCTACACTTGAGATGGAATAGGCTTGCCCAGCACCTAAACCATTACTCTCAGCTTAGCCGGCCATATCCACAGGAAAGACAATGGTTAATACTTGTGGGGCTGATTAAGCTGCGGGTTTCCTTTCGACGATTCCGAAACTAAAAATCCATTGATGCACGGCCGGGATCCGCACCCAAGACCTTCTAAACGAAAGTCGTATACCATACGACCAACACGGCTCAACATGTTGACAATAAACAAGAACCTGATTATTAAAAAGTTTACATGTTTCGACAATTTGAGGACTTAAAATTACCTATAAACTAAGTAAACCCAGGTAACAAAATTAAGATGTCGCAAAAACTAAACTAAACTAATTTGACAGCACTAAAACTGATGCCATCCTTTTTATATCGATCGTTATGAAATAATTTTTAGTGCTGTCAAATAAGTTTGGTTTCGTTTATGGCCATGGCGACATCTGAATTGTTACCTGTGTTTACTTAGGTAATAGGTAATTTTAAGTCTTCAAATTGCTTGGCAAAACAAAGACGCTCACAAAGTTTTTAGATGTTATTTTAAATATGCTACTAATATTTACAAAATTTGTTTACACGATAGGACTATTATTAGGATATTTTTATCAAAATCGATTAATTATAATACTTTGAGCTATTGTTTTAATAGCAATTTAATTTATATTTATTCGACAATAATAATACCATGATAAATAAAATAAATTACTTATAAAGACAATAAAATGCTTTGAAAAATTTAGATTTAAGAATAGTTTGATCGACAATAACTCAAAAATATAATCTTTATAAAATAAGTCAGTCTACCTAGTTGTTATTGTAAAAATTTGATGTGATAATGTTGTCTGTTACCTTTTTGAATAATATTATAGATCTATCGTATATATTTTAAGTACCTTTATCCTATAATCATATCCAATACATTTGTAGTCATATCTATTTAAACATATACGATAAAGTGTCGTTCACACTAAAGCGGCACTAACATTTTGTATCGACTAATAATCGAAATGTCTTTGAGACAAAAGTTAATAAGTTCATATCTCTGTAGGGTATATTTATTTATAAATTATTGATATACTTTGCGTCTACATCATATTATTAATAGTGGCAATTCGGAGTATCGCAAAAGCTAAACTTAACTAACTAAAAATGTTGCCGTCCCTTTCATAGCGATGGGAATAAAAAGGATGGCATTAATTTTAGTTAGTTTAATTCAGCTTATGCGACACTCCGAATTGCCACTAGTACCTATAAGTAATAATATTACCTAATATATCGCACATAATGTAACGCCAATTGATGTTGTATATTTAATGACAATAATATTAAATAGATTCTTGTTAATGTTTAGCAAAGATATACCTGTATTTACTCCTAGACTTAACCTTAAGATAGATTGATGTTAAATCCGATTTTGTAATTTATTTAAGGATGACGTCAATTAACTTCCGATTCCAAAGTCTTGGTTTCAGAGTAATTGAGATGGAGAGTGTTTATCGTTTCGAAAGTGCGATTACCGAAAGAGACAAAAAATATAAACATCATGTACCTACCTAAATACTATACATATGCGATATTGTAAGTAGGGCGATATCGCCTAGTCATTGAATGCTGGACTTCTTACCGGCATGACATACCTTCCTCTAGACGAGTTTTTGTTTTTTGGTTGTAGGTACCTAGGTGACTTATCACTGCGATTTCCGTGAGTTTATTAAGTACCTGCGAAAATATACGAGTCGAGTCTTTGCCCCAAAGCGTGCGATAAGCTCTCTCTAATCTAAATGGCGCCTAAGATATGTATAAAAACAGTTAAGTATCATTAAAAGCTAGAAAGCTAGAAGGTTAATATGCAATTTGCCTATTTGTACATTACAAAATAAACTCGTGTTAACTTACTCTCAATAAATGCTAGTAACATTTACTTTAGCTGTGATGCTTAAGAGCCCAATCTTGCTAGATCATTGGCCTAATTGAAAGAAAGAAAGAAAGAAAGAAAGAAAAAATCATTTATTCTTGTAGGACCTCAAAGATCACTTAAGTTTCGTTTTACATGCTAGGTGATTCTAATGCCTGTTCCAACGCGAATTTACCAACATAACCATCATAATGATATTAGCTATCATTATGATGGTTTATAAAAAGAAAAATAATTTTCAATAACATTCTGCGAATATAGATAGACTAGACTAGGTATATGTTAGGCACTCACACAAAAATGAGATGAAAATAACAAATAATATGAACATTAATAATTAATTTAACGGGATAGTCTTTGCCTCTTCTCTCGAACGTGGTGATCATTGTGCTGATCACCCACGCTGGTCGTGGCCCCACGTTGGGCGCCGTATAAAAAGTTGTCGCCGTGGTTTGGCAGGATTTAGCCTTTATTTAGTAAGTAGATAATTTATACTTCTGTAAATAATTGTTGTTTCTGATATTGTTGTTTATTTAACAATTTTGTATTCATCATCATAATAATTGACGACCTCTGGCGAAGGCTCGCCTGAGACGCGGAGGTTGCGGGTTCGAATCCCGCCGCGGGACAAATGTTTGCAAGTTCTGCAGATATTTGTTCCGGGTCTGGATGTTTTTCTATCCATAATATGTATGTATTTACAAAAAAAAATGTATCTAAGTATTATATCAGTCATCTGGTTACCATAATACAAGAATTGCTTAGCTTGGGACTAGATGACGCCGTGTGAAATGTCTAAAGATTATTTAAAGAAAGATTTTTATTTAAATCAATCCTGCCTGGAAAAGCCTAGGTGTAATGTTGCTGTAACCAGTGAACGCAAAAAAAATGGAAGCATAACATTAGACGATTTTTAACAAGAGCTATTTAGACGTAGGTACAACGAATGTTTTAGGACTTACCTCGGAGCAGTTGTGGAGATTTAAAACAAATTCAAGTGTCGTAACATTTTCTGCCTAGGCTGTTCTGCCAGACGCTACGGAGATCTTGGCACTAGCTCATACGAATATTTTATCTGTCCATTGTGTGTGATCATGAGATTATAACTCATTACTTTTAAGCATATTAAAAAAGTTAAACTCGCCTTTCGCTGAGTAAAAAATATTTCCAGTAAAACTTTCCAATGGTTCAGTGAATCTGGATATAATAAAAGCATTGAGATGTATTATAGAGCCACAATCAGACGAATAAAATGTAAACGCCAAAACTCTGCGCACACTATGTAGTGCGCCGAGTTTTTCTTTTTTGCGTACAAGCGACATTGAACATTTATACAAACGACATAACGTCTACATTCAAATGTCATTGTAGAATATTGAATTTGCACGCACATTTTTTGAGTATTGTCAGCTATTAGATTGCGACTCTTTAATACATCTCAATGAATAAAAGTTTTATTTTATCGTATGTAGTTAAAGCGATATTGTAAATTTCGCGTAATTGTTGTCTCTGTGTAAGTTTAAGCATGCATAAGTGTTGATGGTAAATAAACGTTCTAAAAATAATGTTTTTTTTTTATATCCAGTCGACTCATCATTGGCAATTCAAAAGTAACGTTACTATTACTATATTTATACCTAAACCTATTATTATAAATAATATTATAAAGGTGAAAGTTTGTATGTGTTTATGTAAGAAGAAGAAGAAGAAGAAGAAGAAACACTTTATTGTACACAAAAGAAAGCAATAATAATAATATAATAATAATAAATAATATAATATATATAGTAAGTGTGTTTGTTACTCTTCCACGTTCAAACGGCTGGACAAATTTGAATGAAATTTGATACCAGAATTGCTTATAACCTGGATTAAAAAATAGGCTATCTTTGATCCCGATATTCCCACGGAACCGGGGACTATTCACAGCGGGTAACACCGCGGGGCGCAGCTAGTATGTATACACTTATGCTCTGTCTAGGTCAGCGGTTCTCAAACTTTTTTGGTGACGGAACCCTTTTGGAAAGATAAATATTTGACGGAACCCTAAAATTAACAAAAACTATGTTATGTAATGTGCATCTGTTGATAGGAGAGGTGGATTTGTTTCTCTTACTTCCGCGGAGCCTAAACAGGGCCTTTGCGGAGCCCTAGGGCTCTGCGGAGCACACTTTGAGTATGGCTGGTCTAGGTATAGAATTGATGAAAAAAAAATGAATTTGCTTTGGATTCAATTTATTGATGAACTCAATACATTTACCTCGTACAATAGTGTAGCTAACTTATACATAAACTACAACCTCCTATTATTGCAAACGAAATCCAGTCTTTCATGAGGTACATACACACAGTACTAGCAACCCTGTGTCAATAGTTACAGTACTTACTTAACTAATTAGTAATTACAAAAGTTACTATTCTCGACACCATATGTCATTCTTATAATTATCTTCTATCAACAAATAATATTAATACGAAAACCTTGTCCCAAGTCCCAATTAAACGAGCAGTTTACATTATAGTGTATTGGCTTAACACGGTAGAGCCGTTAGTCGATTAGCTGATAGTAGTGTGGTGATACGCACTCGGCTTAAGCCGATTCCGCGTCGATAAATGTAGGGAGACCCTACATTTATCGACGATCGACGATGTAAAGCGAGCCTATCACCGCTGAGTAACTAGACAGCTGTAATTTATAGGAATTATTGGTTACTTTTACTTGCCAAGAAATTTTATTACAATAAATAATAATCAATACTTTACTTGAAGATGGTAAAAAATACTCCAAATTATAACTTCTATTACACCCAAACAATAACTGTCAATCACAGTTAATGGACTGCACTAAATTAAACAGAGGCACAGTATTTCATAAGCAGTATTTCAGAGTCATAAGAGCTGTAGTTATTACTCTATCATAGCATAAGTATATACCACTCAGCAGGTAAAAATAAAATCCCAATTTCACACTACTCTGATCTGTGTCGTAGGTATAAAAAAACACGGGGTATCACAATACCCATGAGAATCTAAAAAATTAAGTTAGGTTCATCATGTTAGTGCATTTTTAGAATAAGTTTTAATATTGCTTCTTACATAACTCTATCTCTTTCTTATGACAGCAAGAGACAAAGAAGACAATAGACATAATTGTTTAGCAATGAGAGAGTTACCAACATGAATTTCACATTATCAGAGTTTGGTTGGTAGAACTATTAAGATGAGAGACAAGAACAGCAATATTTCGTCATAAAATAGAAGGAGACGCATGAGCGATCGCCAAATCTTGCTAACGCAGTCGATGCTAGGTTATCGTAAAATTTCGACTCACGATCAAAATGTGTGAGCTTGAAACGTTGAAATAGGACCCTAGGAACATTAAGAATTAATTCGTTGGGAATATTACATGCTATACCGAATTGAACTAAATTAATAGGTTACATAGTGCTAAGTTTGAACTTTATCAGTACTGCTTTCTCCATTCGCTTTCTTCATTTTCTTAGCTTTTATATCAGCCATAGTCTGTTCAATAGAACGTAGATCCTTTTTATTTTCACTCGGAACTTCTCCATAGTTTTTATTCATGTTGGTTTTCTGAGCGGCGCTCAAAGCCGCCTCTTGACCAATGAGGTGAGCGTATTTTTGTTTGTAGAATGTACCGCTTAGTTCTTCCGTCCCTCTCTTACGTTTTCTGTATCTCTCTTCCTCGTTATCTAATGCAGCTTGACGTTTCATGTCTATGTGCATTTGGGCCATTTCGGCTGCTTTATTGTCGTCCCAAGAGCCACCGGCTCGCCGAACTGTTAGTTCGTCATCCGTTGGTCCGTTTTCTTTGGTGTACACAACTGAGTATCGGTCAACTCCATCTTGTCCAAAGGAGTAGACTTGAGCCCCAGCACAATCTGCTACATCTCTGATTATAGAACGGTATATTTGGTCCATAGGCTCAAACTGTAAGTACGGCCTTTTCCCATCCGAAATAAACTGACAGATTTTCTCTTCCACACGCTTCCTGAACTTATTTATCAAGTTTTTTTCTTCTTTCTGTTTCTTTTCGTGAGCTTCTTTTTGTGTTTTCATTGCGTTCTTCTGAGCTTCGCTGGCAGATGGTGGCGTTTGCATGGTGCTTAAGATTGAGTCGAGTAGATCCATTATATTTGATTTTCAGAGCAGAATGATGTGTAAGCGATAATTTCCGGGATGCGATGCTTCCAGTTAGATGAGATACGGAAGTTATCTACTAGAGAATCTGAATCTGTACCTTTATATGCCAGGACATTGAGGGAGGTGTCGATTAAAGCGCAGACTTGCCCGCCAAAGGTGATTGTATCAGCCACAAACTCGAGAAGTTGTTTCAATGAAGGCTGCAGCGGAGTACCTTTTACAAGTGCGGTGCTTTCATCAAAGTTGATCTCCCTGCAGCTCTCTCGGAGAGCTTTATTCTTCAAGCATAAACTTCCAAACAGTTCTTCTAGTGTATGACTGAAAAATTGATTATTTTTTTTAATGACTATGAAAATTACAACATAATCAGAAGCGAAGAGGAATTATTTCTAATATGCTGATATTTATCATAATTCTATTGCAAATACAATGAGACTCTAATCTCTATGCTTTAGGCTTCAAACTCGATTTTGTCTTGCACTAACTACTTATGGTAAGAGTTATGCTATTGTGTAAGTGTAGTTCCTTTTGTTAAGTGCTTAGTATCTTATTACAATTATTCCAATATCAGTCAGTCATTACTTCTGGTATTCACTGTAGATTGTTCAATCTACATACATACATAAAAAATACATTTCCCAGTAACCAGTTTGTTATTAGTGTCACATAGCAGAAGCCAGTACCTAGTTACTGCTTCCTCTGTTATACAATAGGCTTGTTATCTCATTTCATTCACATGAGAGTGACAAGGAGGGAGTGATTGGGGTAGCTATCTACAAATAAGTAAAATGGTAAAGTTAAGTTCAAGCTTTTCCAAATCAAGCTCATCATCATCTCCATAATCTCTAATCTCTAAATCTAAAACAGGAACTTCCCGGATAATTCAAAAGAGGTATGATTATGGGTCTACCATATCATTTGGGATCAGTCCTTAGTAGGTACCTATACCTATGTAGGTATTTAGCTGTGCAATGTTTTGTGTTATTAACTGATAGAAACTAGCAAATACTCACTGGCTTTCTCGGATTCTTTCAATCTCCTTAGAAATGAGGTTAAGTATGGAAGCACACAGTTTGTTTTGAAGTCCCTCAAACTCTTCTAGAGGAGTACTTGTGAGGTCCGATCTGAAAATAATCACATCATAAACAAATTCACGAGATAACAACAAAAAATAACGGTTGTAAACAAAAAATAAATTCAGAAACAATGTTGCGCTAATAACATTCGAGAAATGCGCAACGCAAATGATGGTGACTTGGGAGAAATATGTTTTATGGCAGTAGAAACAAATAAAACATCAAATACTCACTCTTTTACGTTTCTATAGCGTTTTATCAGCCTATTTATAGCCGCTGCGCAATTCTGGCAGTCTTTCAAGCGTTCCTTTGATGTGTTGTGGAACTCCTCGAAAAATGAGAAGTAATCAATAATTTGGCTTTGAATTTTCGTTTCCATTATAAGTAGGAAGGTACATAGCCATAGCTCGGAAGGAAAAAATATTTCGTAAAACTGAAAACAAACACTTTCTTTGTTTTCCACGACAAAGTAAATAGAAATAATAGAAATACAATACAATACAATGCGGATGAATGAACCGGACGGATTTGCCGGATTGGGCGACCGTGTGAGTCCGTGTGTACTGTGTGCGCGCGGCGCGCCGTTCTGTCGTGCGCAACTGACATTGACATTTATAATATAAGCGAACGTCAATATGACGTCAGTAAAATGATTTTGTCTGACACTGACTTACACGCATATCAGCTGTTAATTTGTTTCCGATTCGTATTCGTTTCATCCAGTGTTGCCATTTGTACGAGAAATCTCGTACTTTTACGAGATTTAGCAGTCTCTTACGAGAAACGAGAAAAATAAAAATCTCGTAAACTTCTCGTAAAAAATGGCTAAAAAACACAACAATAAATGAAAAATATATGAATCACTAATGATAATGTTATTTTCATTTGGCGGCCCCAAACTTAGGGAATACAAATAGGTACCTACCTAACCTACCCCAGGCTAGCTAGTAACATACATAAATAGTAGGTAAGGTAACAGTACATAGTATGACTATATGAGACTTTATACACCTAATCAAATTTAATACTTAGATAAATAGACTTTTACGAGATTTGTATTGAAATTACGAGATTTTTGGCAGCTCTGGTACGAGAAAAAGAATTCGCCACCTGGCAACCCTGGTTTCATCCAGAAAAAAAAACAGTTCTACCTTAGCCTCGCGTGGAGTGCATGTCCAATGTTGTTGCATTTTATTTCATAAAAATACGTCGTTAAATAACAAAGCAGTGTGAAATCATAGCCTCTTCTCAGTTTTAACGATGAAGGATGACAGTGAACTGTGTGAAATATTATTAGATTAGCGTAACAAGTGCATGACTTCCGAGAAAATGAATGGCAAATATTACGGTGAAACCGGCGGCGCTTTCTCATCCGACGGCATGCGCGCCGAAATATTGAACCCTTTCGTTCATAAATTGGAATTAGACAACACATTCGACAAAATAAAGGTAAGCAGTGATACGTAACATGTTGCATAACGAAGCTTTAGAGAAAGTAAATAATTAGCTCTGTCTCGTAAAATGTTAGGGCACGAATAAGAATAGCCAATAGGCTATTGGCAATAGCCACCTACTGCGCAAACTCCCGTTGGTTGGCAAAACATTATTTTCTACTGAATAATTCCGCATTGTTATCCTGAAATATGCATGAGTTGGGGTAGGTATGTATACAAAGACGTATTACAAAAATCGAATTAGTTAAAATAGATAGGTACCTACCTACCTACTTACGTACCGGCATATTTGCTACGTTCTAAGGTTTTAGAGGAGTACCATAGGAGACTAGGTACCTACTACTTTATTGCATGAGATTATTCAGTAGGTATTCTATTTAAGTAGAGTTAATTTCACTGCCAAAAAAGTTTTAAAGTATTTTACATTACACAGGTACTTACCTACCTAAAATGTTTTAGTTCTTCGATAAAATACCTACCTACCTACCAAACGATTGTTTTAATAATCTTAAAATATCCTAGGACATTTTGTCCTCCAAAAGACATTGTATTGTTCTCCTATTGCTCTACCTTGTATGTATGTATTGTGTATCATCAAAGGTAGGTACTTAGTATTCTGATTAGAATACTAATTGAAACTAAACATTGTCATTAGAATACTAATTACAACTAAACATAAAGCCTTTTTTTGCAGTAAACCCTATGGGTTATATATAGGTAGGTCAGTAAGATACATTTGAGTAGAGATCACGAATGCCAAGGGAAAAAACCGCTCCGTTATGGGAGAGACAGATTCACAAACATCTACGAATAAAAAAATCTAAGATCTTTTTTTTTCAGACAGTTACAGTCTATAGAACCAAAGACGATTAATATCTAGAAGACAGACAAAGGCCATACACAAAATCGTAACCCTAAAAAATAGCCTGAAAACTCTAAAACATCAATTTTATCCAAGAAATTTCAATTACTTTCTAGTTAAAAATGTTTAAATATTGAATATTGTTGCTACCTACTACTAAGTATTGAAATTTCTTGGATAAAATTGATGTTTTAGAGTTTTCAGGCTATCTGGTACTGCGGGATAGGGTTACGATTTTGTGTATGGCCATTGTCTGTCTTCTAGATATTAATCGTCTTTGATAGAACTGAGAAATGAAGAAATGAGAACACAAAACGCAACGATAGCGATCTATCATTGGGTAAAAATTAGCTGCGACATCTAGTTCTGTTATTAGTAACTAATTAGCTAAAAGTGTTTTCGCTTTTGTCTAAATACTCGTTTCTTTAAACAAACTTGTTATTTATTTATAAAATCCTTCGCTCGTCGTGCGTAATCACGTCATCAGAAAGTTGCTAACTCGTTACATCAGGGAAAGTTAGTTTGTTTGATGTTTATTCGCATCAGGCCAGTGATAACTTCCGTATTCTTGAATACATAAGTACCTACTTGGTACATGTCGAGGGTACATAGTGCTCATACATAGGGTTTAGTAGGCACCTATCTGAACTTCTGATACAGGGTCAATTTTAAATCACCATAATCCTCTCATGCTCATACTCTGGCCCTTACAGCGATTGTATGTATTCTAGAAGATTTATGTACATCATTTTTGAGGCCTAGCTTTCATTTCGGTGATGCATAGCATAAACCAAGCTCAAGTGTGCATTGTGCAATTATATAAAAAGTGTAACTGGTAAAACTAAAGGTAATACGTAAACATTAATACAAAGCTCGCGATGACAGAGCTTAAATTATATTATCAACACAAAGTTCAGTTAGGCGGCATCACCGCAGGTGGCGCGCTTAGAGGCAAGAGGTGAGCTGATCGCTTCAATGACTCGTCCTAGTACACAAATAATAATAAATAAATAAATAAATATCCTTGGACATTTCACACGGCGTCATCTAGTCCCAAGCTAAGCAATTTAATGCTTGTGTTATGGTAACCAGATGACTGATAAACTACATAGATACATTTTTTTTTTGTAAATACATACATATTATACATAGAAAACACCCAGACACGAAACAAATATTTGCAGATCATGCAAACATTTGTCCCGCAGCGGGGATCGAACCCGCAACCTCTGCGTCTCAGGCGGGCTTTCGCCCACTGCGCCACAGAGGTCGTCACAAGGCACGTTATGTGCGCGGCCCCATCGCTCGCTGGGTCGATTGAGTTATCGATAACGTAGTGGTAATTAAATTAACTCTGTGCTTGCCTCCTAGCTAGCCTCTAAACGTGCAACCTGCGGTAGGCCCTTAGCCTTACTGTTGGTGTAGATACTCCTTGGTTTAAGAAAGCCAGAACTTTACATAATGACAGTCATTGGCTCTAAATAAACACAATCTACCTGTAAGTGAAAGTTTGCATACATAACACGTCTTGCATCTAATGATTATATCATAGAACTGACCTATGGCTTTAACAATACGAATAGCTGTCTGTCAATAAACTCATTAATTAAATGCGAAGACATGTTTTGAAAAATCTACTGTTTGGATGCGCTGACACACCTCATTGCGTATTGACCAGCCTTCGTTCTCCGTGCTTTAAAGGGCACGTTTTGCTACAGCTCTTGGCTATACCACAGATAAAATAATACTATACTAGTAGCTATTTAGTTAAAAAGGTAGAGTTATTGCCGACCTACAAATTGCATTTTGATATAGCCTGTTCTTATTTATTTTCCTGTGGTATTTTGATGTGACGGATTTATCTACATTGTTACGATGAGATGTTTGTAAGTTATAGGAGGTTCCAATTTCATAAAAATAAATTCGTGGGCGTGCTTCTTTTTTCACCCCAAAATATCTTCAAAGCGTCTTAAGTCTGAAAATCTTTATAGATCTCTATTTTAAAAGATACAGTTAAGAGTGCGTATTATTCTTCGTGACGTAAAAGTATTAAAAACGAAGCCGATCACAACGATAAAGATCAAGGATGTGAACCGGTCTGATCGCTACTAGGTACTGCTATGCTATGGCATTTCTGCTATACTTTGTATTTGTAACAATAAAAATTAGATATTATGGTGATACCTACAATTTAAAATAATTGAAGCACACATGTGTTACAATGGTAACAAATGGTAACGTTTGTTTTGTGATATCCAAAGATAGTAAATAAAAGAAGTAAAAGATACAAAATACGAGTATTGATTATATCTTGCACCGTAGACATTTGTTTAGATCTACGGAAATAATTTAATTTAAATGTCCCTCTATTATGTATTGATAAAATCTTAAAAATGTATTTCCGAATATTTTAGCTTAAATTGGATTTCCATTTTGTCATGGATATAAAATTGCAATGCCGTTTTAAATTTCCGGGTTCAGCGTTCTTTGGATTATTTAACCCTGATCCATCATGCTTTTAGCTCCTAAGGCGCGTTTGTGGCACGGCTGTCAAGCTACTGCAATTGTAGCACACGCTGAGTGGTGTGTGTTAAAAATATAACATAATAATAATAATAATAAATATCCTTGGACATTCCACACAGCGTCATCTAGTCCCAAGCTAAGCAATTTAATGCTTGTGTTATGGTAACCAGATGACTGATAAACTACATACTTAGATACATTTTTTTTTGTAAATACATAATGTACATTATGTACATTTGTATAGTAAGCGCAATCTAAGTTGACCGGAGTGAACATGGTTATTGAGATTAGCGTCGCAGTGGCCAGAAATCACTATCTCTGTTTCACGTGCTTTCGATACTTCTCTGTTTAGCTCTTTCGTAAGGACTGTTCATAATGCGCAACCGTCCGGAGGGCCTAAGTTCAGCCTGTCAAGTTATATTGCGCTTACATACAAAATAAACTTTAACTATATTCTACTCCTATCTTGTTCCAAACTATATTGTTAACTGCCGTGTTGGTCAAGTGGATTAGTACCTCGACTTTCGATCCGAAGGTCGTGGGTTCAAATCCGGCCGTGCATCAATGAACTTTTCGCATCGAAAAAATTATATGCGCTTTAACACGAGCTTATAACGGTGAAGGAAAACATCGGGTTCTGGTTTAGCTCTCTAATAGCGTCGATGGGCTTGCAACCTGTCACGTATGGAAAGTCAACTTTTGCAAAAAGTGGGCATGTACCAAATATGTATGTATTTGGACATACCTCTGACTACCCCCTTAGACATCTTCAAAAAGATCAAAAAATTGCCAAATGATCTGAAAAAAATTTCAACCGCTCCCGCGATACAGTCGTGATCATATTTCATTTTTCATTTAATTTCATTTCATTTTTCATCTTGTTCCAGACCGCCATATTCACTGTGATACTCTTGCCGTTCCGCGTGATCGTGATATGCTATCTAATCGTGACTGCTTGGTTTCTCGCCTGCATTGGGCTATATGGGCTCAGCGAAGAGGACCTTCGAAGGCAGCCTATGACGGGATGGAGGAGGTACGATCACTCACAAGTCACAACATGTATTGCAATTTGCAACTTCACTTTCAAAACGTCCGTGCTTCGGAGGGCACGTTAAATTGTCGGTCCCGGCTTTTAAAGTCGTTACATTACGATACTAAAACTCTGGTGACGGAGTTTTTAGGCCGCCTAAAAAGCCCGGGATCAACAATTTAACGTGATAATCAAGAACGTTTTAGCAAGCTTCGCTCTGCATATCTAGGCTGTGATTAGATTACAATGGTTTTACTGAATACATGCTTTTTTCTACTAAATACTACTTTTTGACTTTTTGACTCTAACCTTGATGCATGTTCAGTGACCCTTACGACCCGCCCTCAATGCTAAGATAACATTTCAATACAAAGCAATCAGTTCAAGGTCATTTGATGCGGTCAAGAGTTTTCGTTATTGTATTCAGAACTGGTTTCGAAATTACTTTAAAACACAATAAGGGATGATGCATCCCACTAATATTATAAAGGCAAAGTTTGTATGGATGTTTGTTGCTCTTTCACGCGAACTACTGAACGGATTTGATTTGGCTGAAGCTTGGAATTACATAGTAGTACTTTTTATTCAGGTCCACGGAGGCGAGGTAAGGAATGTTTTATATTAGGTACACTGAACGGTGTGAGTTGCGTGTGTGTGACTAATACCTGTCTCTCGTACTCGTACTGATCTGCTGTGAATGGGTTCATTGAAATGGTTTTGAAAATAAATTGAACGTCAGTGCGAACTTCATATAGTTTACTTTACTCCATTAGTGAATATCGTAAACGAATGCTTTGAAGTTCATGGAACGAGCTTACTCTGGGTATGAGCTTATTTACATATTCGATCACGCTGACGACGTTAACTGGGGTGTGTTGTTTTTGTATTATAAATCAATAGAGACGCTGCACTTCTCCCATACAAACTGTAGTTTAATACACGCAATCCAACAAGTAAAAAATACAAATTCAGCGTGTCAGTTTTGACACCATGTTCAAGTCGATAACTAATAGGTTATGACAAAAAACGAATGCTTAAAATTTTCAAAATGTAACTGAAACAAACCTTGGGCATGATTGTATTTTGCAACTTTTGGTCCATGTTTTCTTTTATTTTGGATGTGACAATAAAATGCTTGTCCATAAACAAACGAAAGTTGTGAAAATTCCGTATTTCCGTGCGTTGATAGCCAAACCTGTTTGCCGTTACCAGTTTTTTGATAACCTGTTATAATAATGAATTTGAGGTAATATTATGTCATAAAATGCTAAAATTATGTGAATTTGAGCAATTTGAGCCTAGAAGCCCCTTTACTTTATATTTTGACGTCTCGTTTTGGAGTTGAAAACAAGCCCGTGTATTTTGCAGCCAAAAACGATTGTATTGTGCCAAATTTCTTGGTTTGCTAGTATTTAACAATCCCACTTATAATTATAAACGCGAAAATGATATTGATGCTTGTTGCTCTTTAATACAAAAACTACTGAACGGATTTAGCTGAAAATTGGATAGTTTATGACCTGGCATAACACATAAGCTACTTTTTATCCACGAGAACTAAACCGCGGGTGAATAAGCTTGTTAGCAATAAATACATTGGCTACATTGGCTGACTCACACAAATTGCCTGATACACGGATGGTCGATTTATTGAATTGTTTATGTTTTATAAAACATTTATTTATAGTTAAATGGATTTTGTAATTTGGAAAGTGCATGCAAATACCAACAGTATTTGCATGCACTTTCTTCTTTCAAACAAAAATATCGTGAGAAATCCAGCGTTGTGGTTTAGTTCCGCGTATTGACCATGCATGTCGTATTGATCATATCGATGGCAGTGGTGTCTCATAAACTTTATACATCATCATCATCATCATAGTCAGCTTTTTGTGACCCACTGCTGGGCATATGCCTCCTTCCATAACCGCCAATCAGCTCTACTTTGGGCCTTTTGCATCCAGGTCTTACCCTGTACGCATTGAGGTACAATCTATAGAGGCACAATCAGACAAATAAAATGTCCGTGCCAAAACTCGGCGCACGCTACGTAGTGCGCCGAGTTTTACTTTATTGCGTACAAGCGACATTGAACATTTAAACAAACGACATAACGTCTACATTCAAAAGTCAAATGTCATTGTAGAACATTGAATTTTCTCGGACATTTTTTGAGTGTTGTCAGCCATTAGATTGTGACTCTTTAGTATAGTAACTCAATGCCTGTACGGCAACATTATACATACTTCAGCCAAACTTTATGGGTAACAGTTGGTTTAAAAACGCCGAATTTGGCTGAAGTATGGCAAAAATGTCTCGTCTTTATATATAAAAAAACAAAGTATATTCTCGCATTTTTTATCAATAGACCGGGTGATTCAAGAGGAAGGTTTAATGTATAATACAATCAAAACTTAATATAACCGGTGCCGTGCTTCGGAGGGCACGTTAAATTGTCGGTCCCGGCTTTTAAAGTCGTTAAGCCATGACAGAGGCTTTTAGGCGGCCTGAAAACTCCGTCTCCAGAGTTGGCTACTTGCTAATACGAACGAACGAATCGGAGCCGGGGTGGGTCGCTAGTAAGAAATATATGTTATGTCATGAGGTATGTCAGGATATTAGCAAATGAAAATTGGATGTTTCTGTCTAACCCGTAAATGTTTGTTGAAACTGTGATCTAAAATGTAAAGCCTCTATTATACACTGGATCTCAGATCGTGTCTATTGAAAACTCGTTTTAAAGTCTATTATACTCTTCCGGGTCTAGTATGAAGCACAGATAAACGTATGAAGTGACCTCTTGAGTTGTCTAGAAGTTGACGTTAACAAATTCGCTAACACTGTGCAAATTAAGCCTTGCCTTTAATCAAATATGTGCAAAATAAATATTCGATTTTTTATTCAACGTAAAGTAGATAATTTATACATTATTTCCGGTTCGATTTACCTATTGAAAATACATTTTCGAGACGAGACAAGACTTGTAAACGAAAGTAATTTTATCAATGACATAATTTAATAATAATAAAAAAAAAACTTTTTTTTACCTAATAATATAAATTAAATTTAACTTGATCAGTCTATATTTTTTATAGATTTTTATTCTAGTACGAGTTGTGCGTGTATAATTTGTACATTTGTACTAAATACATTCATTTGCGTAAGTGTACACTTACTCTACCTTTTAAGATGGTTTGTTTTTCGTATTCATATGCAATTTCACATCTATAGCGAGCGTAAGTCTCTTTAAAAACCTTCTTTCTTTCTTGCATTGCATTATTGATTTTGGCATTTTTAAGTGGTCGTATCATATTATTCCGAAAAACAAATAATCAAAATTAAGTACGAAATAACATGATTTCAATTCTGATAAATCGTATCGAACAGAAACAAGAGAACCAGTAATTCATCATAATGACAGTGAATTATGTTATTCCAACAGATGGAATTTTTCTCGTATTGTCTGCCTGTAATTTGGCATTCCAACTGTCATACCACTTAATTATGCCCAAAGAGGTGCGTTGGAGTGATGCCAAAGACTGCATTTTAACTCTCCTAACAGAGACGCGAAAAGAAAGTGTAAGACGCCCAGAAAGTGTTTTAACAACATATAACAGTGACTATAAAAACAATTTTGAACAATCAATCAAACTAGTGAAATACTTTTTTAGTTGTAAAGTGTAAAAAGTTAATGAATGATAAACAATCGATAAACAATAACCAGTGAACCATTACAAACTCAGTGAAAATTACAATTAAAGTGCTTTAGGTGTAAAAAACTCAGTGTCAATTACTCAAATTTATGCAAATCACCTAGGCATAGAAACTGTAAATAGCGACATCTATTGGCGATTGTTCGAACTTACAATATCAATCAATAAGGAATCAACCACCTTGCCACATAGTACCAACAAAAATCAGCAGAGGGCGTAAACAATGGAAAATCTACAAAAACTAATTAATGATCTGAGAATGGACATTGCCACGGACTCAGAAAAATCGCTGAAACAAATGGAATCACGCATTACGACAACAATAAATCAACACATGGACCAAAAGTTTTCCATCATCCATGGTGAAATAGAAAATATGAAAAAAGTTTCGTCGGAGCATGACAAAAGAATTCTAGAAATCGAGAAACATATAAGATGTAGAAATATCATATTTTTTGGCATCGTTGAAGGAGAAAAAACATACGAGGAGCTTGAATATAAAATAATGAACATAGCTAAGACCATCATGAAAACAGAATGCAACCAAAGAGATTTAGAAACTGTCAGGAGGATGGGCAAAAAAAGTGATGGGAAAATACGACCGATTGCTGTTACTTTTGCTACATACGGCAAAAATATAACTATTTTACGAAACAAGCACCTACTAAAAGATCAGCCCATATATCTAAAGGAAGACTTTCCTAAGCAAATTCTTGAAAGTAGAAAAATCTTACAGGCCCAGGTAGAGAAAGAAAGAAAAGAAGGGAAAATTGCTTATCTACGCTATGACAAGCTTATAATAAAAGAGCCTAGTGCGAGTTCCATCCCAAAACAAGTACAGGAGACAAAAACAAATAAAAACCTCAAGAAACGTGAACTAGAAATAACCCCACCCAGCCAAAAGGAGCGACAGTTCATAGCAAATGACCAAAACACTACCTCACCCAAATACCAAGCTACAAAGAAGAGCAAAGTCAAAAACATTACGAAGCATGGGGACCGTAGTAACTCTCTGACAAACTACTTTCAGTCACAACGTACATTTAATACACCCACTACGGCTTACGCAACGGCGCTCTCTTCCGACGAGTCCGATGCATAGCAACAACCGACAGCCCCCATCCGAGAACCTTGCTACAAGACTGGAACAATATATAAGAAAATGAATTTTGAAAAACCTCCCCCAGAACGGCTGGTCACCGCGGGGGTAGTAGACTACCACCCTCCAAGAAAAACAAAAAATAGATATTATATAACCACATTCAATGTCAGATCACTGGCCAACGAAGCAAGAATTATAGAGTTAGAGCAAGCTATTTCGCCCATAAAGTGGGATATAATGGGTTTATCTGAGATAAGACGGGAAGGACTGAAAATAGAAGACCGAGGCAAATATATATTTTACTACTATGGGAGAAAGCAAGGAGAAAATGGAATTGGATATATTGTAAAGAAACAAAATAGCACAGAAGTACAAGATTTTCAGGCTGTTTCAGAAAGAATAGCTATACTACAAGTAAAGATATACGAAAATGAGATATCATTAATCCAAGTCTATGCGCCAACCAGTAAAGCCAAGAAACATGAAATGGATGAATTCTACAACGACCTACAAAGAGCACTAAACAAATGTAAAAAACACATCTTTATCATGGGTGATATGAATGCCAAAATTGGAAAACCGGAATCATATGAAAACCTGATATTGGGAAAATATGGATACGGAACGAGAAATAAAAGAGGACAAAGATTTGTAGAGTTTTGCTTGGAACATAAATTAAAAATAACAAACACTTTATTTCAGAAATCTGATAAACTCAGATGGACCTGGATGTCCCCCGACGGTAACACGAAAAACGAAATAGATTTTATTGCCACAAACATGACAAAAAACGTAGAGAACACTAACATTATTCACAGATTAAAACACTCCAGTGATCACAGGCTCTTAAGGTTAACTTTATCATTTACTAGAAAAAAAC
Organism: Xanthorhoe designata; assembly: GCA_963582015.1. Lineage (NCBI taxonomy): Eukaryota > Metazoa > Arthropoda > Insecta > Lepidoptera > Geometridae > Xanthorhoe > Xanthorhoe designata. The sequence goes on from OY757045.1 coordinate 10,706,891, forward strand.
AATCACGCTCCAATTACGGAAGAAATCTTAAAACTTCACATTTAATAAATTACGAAGAACTTGAACAAGAATTGAATAGTTATATACACACCGAAAATGAAACAGAGCAGCCGTTCTACGACTGCATAGAAAACAGTCTTATAAAATGCTCCAAGCCCTCAAATTTACATAATAAAACAAGCTACATAGCCAATATAATAACCGAAGAGCTGATACATCTAAAAAATCAAAGACATGACCTAAAACATAAAGAAAACAAAACAAGGCAGGAAAAATTGAAACTAAGTCACTTATACCGGATAATAAACAAGAAAACAAAACAAAATCTAAGAAAGTATAGACAAAATGTACTAAGCACCTTCATAGAAAAAACAGGAGGAATAAAAAAGGCTTACAAAAAATTGGACCATACAAAACTATTAATGACTCATCTATGCAACGCATCTGGTACAGTAGTCACGAATAGAAAAGATATACTTTCGATTGCTACAACATTTTATCAAGAACTTTACAGCAGAAATGACTTTAGTAATCTGGAAAATGACACACGCACCACCGGAGGCAACTCAGACCCTGCTCCACCTTTTTTAGAGAGTGAAATAGAAAAAACTATTAACAATCTAAAAATCGAAAAAAGTCCAGGCCCGGATAAAATTACGAATGAGATGATAGTTGCTGGAAGAAACACACTGACTAGACCACTCACGACTTTATTTAACTTCGTTTTACAGACTAAAACAATTCCAGAACAATGGAAGGTCTCTGACATTGTACTGTTATACAAGAAAGGTGACCCAAAACAGATAACAAATTATAGGCCTATCAGTCTAATGTCATGTCTCTATAAAATGTTCACAGCGACACTACTAAGACGAATATCACCAATTTTAGACGAGAACCAACCAGTCGAGCAGGCCGGTTTTCGAAAAACTTATTCCACCGTCGACCATATACAAGTAGTGAAACAAATTGTCGAAAAGCACGTGGAATATAAAAAACCGCTCTACATATGCTTCATAGACTATTGTAAAGCATTCGATTCTATAACACATAAATCAATATGGGAATCACTAGTAGAGCAAGGCGTCAACAAGGACTACATTGACATTATAAAAGTTATCTATGACCAAAGCAGAGCTAGAGTAAGGATGGAGTCTGTAGGACCTTCGTTTAGTATAAAATGTGGAGTCAAACAAGGAGATCCCCTCTCTCCAAACATCTTTAATGCCGTACTAGAGAACATTTTCCGAAATCTAAACTGGCACAATAAAGGAATAAAGCTCGACGGAAAGTATCTCTCTCATCTGAGGTTCGCAGACGATATTGTCTTATTTTCAGAAAACTCGGCAGATCTGAAAAATATGGTAGAGTCGCTAAAAATAGAAAGCAAAATAGCTGGTTTAGAAATGAACAAAGAAAAAACTAAAGTCATGACAAACGGTATCAGAATACCAATTGAGTTAAACTCGACAATTCTCGAGTACGTGGATGACTACATTTACCTAGGCCAGATCATATCATTTAAGCAGAGCACGGAAAAAGAAATTAGCCGAAGAATAAAAAGCACATGGAACAAATACTGGGCATTGAAAGAAATATTTAAGAGTGCTCTACCGGTCTCCCTAAAAACAAAGGCAATGAACATATGCCTAACACCGTGCCTTACATATGCTTGCCAAACTTGGCCACTTACAAAAACTCAACTGGAAAGATTAAGAGTGTGCCAAAGAGGCATGGAGAGAAGCCTTATGGGAATCAAATTAAAGGACCGAATAAAACATGTAACCATAAGAAAGAAAACCAAAGTAAAGGATGTAGGACAAAAGATTTTAGAACTAAAATGGCAATGGGCAGGCCACATACAGAGACTAGAGCCCCGTAGATGGTCACAAATAGCCACTAACTGGATTCCCCGAGACACAAAAAGAAGACGAGGACGACCATTAAAAAGATGGAGTGATGACATCCTAGAAGTTGCCGGAAATTCGTGGTCAAGGACAGCAAAAGATAGAAAAAAATGGAAAATCTTGGAGGAGGCTTATACCGCTAAAAGCGGCCCTTACCGGACAAAGAAGCCGGACAGAACTACATAGTTAGAAATAAGTTAAGTAATTCTTAATAAGTAAACCTAGACTTAAATAACTTTTACTGTATTCAGATTTAATTTTAGTGGTAAGGAAATAAAGCTCTTTTTATTTTATTTATTTTTAACAGAGACGCGACATTCAAGCAGAACAATATAACTCAGACAATTTTATCTTTATTTTTAAAGCATATGTTCGTTGTATTTCAAATGTATTTTGAGAGTATCTAAACTTATCTGACAAGTTTTTTAATCTTCAAAGCAACGAATACTAGGTCTCAAGATTTATTTTGTTCTAAGTCGAAGAGTAATTAGGACAGGACGTTGGAGTCGCGTCGGGCCAGCTGTCAATAGATATTTTACGTACTTATATCGTTTTTGTCGCTATCTAGCAAGATGTAATTCATAATGGACTTGGAGGCATCCTAGAGCTCAGATGGCTACTAACTCTATTGCCGTCACTTTTTACTGAAATAGAAGTTACAAGAAAAAACATCTCCAAAGCCTTACTAAATTTATAAATTATTATGATTGGGGTAGGTATGTGTTTTATCTATCGTCAAAAGCTATTCTAGCAATATATTCAATGTCCCGTTCAGTGTAGGCAAAGCCTGCCTTCTGACACTGCATTAAATCAGTTAATAAAGATGTTAAGGCCAAGTTTTTATTATTAAAAAACTAACAACTTGGATTATGTTGATTATAAAAAACAAAAGATTAGTAAAATAAATAAACAAAAATGAATTTTGTACAGTTTAGTCACTAAACTGTAGATAGACTTCAGTGCAGTCTAAAACTGTCTAGGTACTGATAGTATCTGGTGGCTACTTCTCTTTGAGTTCAGTTTGGTTTTTTTTTCAGTAAAAAGTAGGTTACATTGTCTAGACTTCATGCGGTTAAAAAAAGTCGAGACATATCATAATTTTATGAACATAATCCGTTAGATACGTAATTAAATACTAAGACCTAAACAAAAAATATGAAGTATTTCTGATTTAGATTTGATTCGAAAGTAACTACTAATGGAGTGTGCTGATAGCTTGATTTTTATAAGTATTTTAGCAAAGGCTAGTGGACCCGTGCGGCTTCGCTTGCGTGTTATACACTCTAGTTTCCATCTTTGACCCCCGAGTTTTTATCTAATTGCACTTTCCTCCAAAACGTTTCTCTACAAACTTTGACACCCCATTGCAAGCCTTTAAAGGGGTAAACCTGCGGTAAAATGGCGCCTATTTTTTAAGTTAGACCTCTAGCAACACATCGGTGAAAACTGCATTCAATTCCATTCAGTAGTTTTTGCGTGATACGGAAACAAACATCCATACCTACAGACAGACAGACACAATTTTTATTAGATTTGATATTTTTTAAGATTTGATATGGAATAGTTTTTTACTCTTTCTCGAAAAACCTACTAAGCGAATTTGCCTGAAACTTTGAATGTAGGTTAGTAGGTACATATATGACCTGGAATAACACATAGGCTACTTTTATCTGGTTAATTAAGATGCATGTAAAGCCGAAGGCGGATTACATACCTTTAAACAAAATACATTAGAATCAGTTGAGTGAGCTATCTGAGGATCGTAGTAAACTGTACAAGTACATTAATTAAGTCACTAATTATACTAATTACCCAATTAAAACAAAAAATAACTTAATAGATAATGAAATTGTAATATAAATAATAGTTTTTATAGCAGATCAAAAATGACAATTGATAATGCTATGTACTTACAGGTATTAGTGAATTTTATTAACGTATGTACATTGAGGTACAATCTATAGAGCCACAATTATACAAATAAAATGTCCGCGCCAAAACTCGGCGCACGCTACGTAGTGCGCCGAGTTTTACTTTTTTGCGTACAAGCGACATTGTACATTAAAACAAACGACATAACGTCTACATTCAAATGTCATATGTCATCGTAGAACATTGAATTTGCTCGGACATTTTCGAGTGTTGTCAGCTATTAGATTGTATCTCTTTAGTATAGTAACTCAATGCGTATGTATGTACTATACATTTTGCCAATCGATAGCAAAATTTTTAGTACATAATCAACGATCATAAATATTTTATCACGACAGAGTTATAAAAAATATTTCGGCAATAAATATTTGCATAAAATAACAGTTTATTCTTTGCTTTCCTCTGAGGGCCTGTTCAAATGCTCTGAGATATAGTACACCCTGTATAGCAGGTACAGTCAGCATCAAAAATTAATAAAACAATATCTTAAATTAAAAGCTCAGTCTTGCGGTTCGTAGAAGGTTAACAATTACTTATTTCAAATATGGAATAGAAAAAGTTTTTTTTGATCTATTATTTAAATATGTAGAAGAAGTCAATTAATCTTTTAATCTTGGCCGAATAACCAAAGTTAAAACTTAATGACTTACTCTTTAGAAACTTTAGTTTTAGACGGGTTTAGTTACAGGTAGGTCATTAGGCACCGTATGAAATCCATACCCACGTACAGAAATAAAAAAGATTGATAAATGTCTTTGCGAAATATTAGAAATGAGCTGAAAATGTGTTCTCTAATATTTGTTGTTGACTGTACTTGTTCGTACATTGAACCTACTTCTCTGTTAGCTAGAAAGTGGAAAGTAAGACAAGTGGTTATCGGTGCTTCTAACGACCAAATCGTTTTGACATACATTCTGGATCGTAATACGAATACCTGTCTTATTCCCTGGTGAACACGGTGCAATTCATTCTGGGTGTTTGAACTGAGTTATTTAGGTGTGGCGAAATAGTCATCAAATATAAATACCAAGTTACTGCTCAACGATACATGAAGGTCACTTTTTGTGAGTTAATTTTATCTAATTACTATATTTTTTATTTTTAATACCTGATTTTAGGGCTTGCCTTTTAGTGGGATGTTGCAGACTAGAATATTAAACATTTTTATTTTGCCACTTGTAGTTTTTTGTGTCGTTGATTATGTTTATTTAGTGTATAAAAATCCCCATCGAAGGGAATCATCGCTAGGCATTTCTGGACTAAGCCGTGTACTACTAGTGTAACACCAGGACAAGTACCTAATTTTCACAGTCATACTTCGCAGCAAATCAAGGTTTTATTCCGATTATATTACGAACATGGAACATAGTTGTAAGATTTCTCTATTTCATCAGGTCATCAATCATCGAGGAGAGTGATTCTTGCGCTTTTAATTACGTTATGGGAAAGCGTTTGTTCTTTTACTTTAACCAATGTTTGTACCAAGTTAAAGTTATAGTATTTACAGTAAATTAAATATAGTATTGTGTGTATGCCTTAATGAGAGTCTGTTTTCTTTTAAACATGAAAAAGAAAGTAACTGTTATAAACAAATAAGCGTTTAAAACTATTAAGATAGCTTAGGAATTGTTTTCTTATGCCGGGTTGCAATATTCAACTTACTAATAATCTTGGATCTGTCGTCATAATAATATTGTTATCTGTCAAAAAGTGTCCTGTGTCCTACATTTTTTGCTAACTAAACAAAGTTGCTATGGCGATCATTCGTAAGTTTAATATTGAAACCGGCCGTTAAAGAAATCAATGGTTTCCACGAGTTTTAACGTAAATCCTATAGAATAAATACTGTCAGTTTTCCCGAATTGTCTAATTTGTCAGGTAACCCTCGGGAATTCTGTTCCTCATAGGTAGTACGTTAATTTGATTAAACAAATATTTGCCAAAATGTTCTAGCCGTTATCAAGAAAATATTCATTGGGATGAAAAATCTTGGGATGAACCAAAAAGCACTCAGTTATGCGCCATACGCTTACCAATAAACATCATTTCATTTTCATCATGGACTAACAAAAAACATTCAAAAGTAATCGAAACTTAACCTTCCCAGCAAGCTTCGTTACTCCATCCTCTCCCTCACCCGGCTGGTGATCATGGCCGCCGGCTTCCACCGCGTCAAGGTGCTGGGCAAGCAGAACACGCCGGCGAACCGTCGGGATGCACCAGTCCTGGTGATGGCGCCTCACTCCTCCTTCTTCGACGCTATCTCCATCGTGAGGCTTGGCGGGCCCAGTGTGGTCGCTAAAGCAGATACAGCTAGACTGCCATTTATCGGACGTATGTCTTTGTTCTCTGCATGGCTGTGTTTTTGCTGTAGTTTCTTTTGCTATAGTTTTTTTTGCCATTCATGTTTTTGTGCTATAGTTAGTTTTGTTGTATCTTTAACACTCCCTTATTTGTGTGTAAATTCAGTGGTAATCGCCATAGCTTCGTATTCTTTATCTTCAATGCTATCTCCATCGTGAGGCTTGGCGGGCCCAGCGTGGACTGCCATTTATCGGACGTATGTCTTTGTTCTCTGCATGGCTGTTTTTTTGCCGTAGTTGTTTTTGCTATAGTTTTTTTTTGCCATTCATATTTTTGTGTCTGCTATAGTTAGTTTTGTTTGTTAACACTCCCTAATTTGTTTGCAATACTTACCTCCGAATGTATCAATGTAAATCGCCATAGCTTTGTATTCTTTATCTTCATCGTGAGGCTTGACGGGCCCAGCGTGGTCGCTAAGGCAGACACGGCTAGACTGCGCTTCATTGGACGTATGTCTTTGGTCCTTTGCATGGTTGTTTTTTGCTAGTTGTTTTTGTTTTTATTGTAGTTCTTTTGTCATAATTCCCGCTAGTTTAATCGTTTATTTGCAATACTGTAGCAGTGTTAATCGCTCTAACTCCATATTGTTTATCTTTGTCATCATCACCAATGTGAGACTAGGCTTGGGCCGCTGCTGTAGTTGTTGTCTGTCCCGTGTTAATAGCTCTAGTTGTTTCACAGTTCTGCCATTACGATTTTTTTCATTTTTCGACGACAGTTCCATTGTATCAATAGACTTCTGTTCTTCGGATGCCTGTATGTGTTTTTTGCTGTAGTTGTTTTTTGTTTTTGCTGTAGTTGTTTTTATCAACCGCTATTTTACTTGTAAAACCTCTAGTTTTTGTTAATACTGCATGGCAACTCTTTGACTTAACAGGCCCTGTGTGATCACCAGCAAGGCCATGCTGATGTTTATTAGATATATTTCTTCTAACTAATAGTTATTTTTGTTTTTGATAGTAATTTTCGATGTTTTTGTGATTTGCTCATTGTTTTAGTATGCTCTGTGTGTGAATTAATAACAATATTCTTTATTTCGCCTGTAAACCATTTATAATTTTTAACATAGGTTTTACAAAAATTATGGTTAAAAGTAAGTATGACCAGTATTTTGTCATTTATAATTTTCCTTGCGTTCGCAACTGTGATGAAAGTAGAAAGCGTTATGCAACATTGTCGCAACGAGTTATAGAAGTTAACATCGGTACATCAACGTTATCAGCACAATCGCAGGCTTGTTTATTTGCACTGAAGGCTGTTTACATAAGTTATATTGTTAACATTCTACTGAATTAAAACAGCAAAAAGTATTTGCATTTGTTTCATAAAACCTTGAGAATTACTCAGAAATATTTCACAAAAGGTTCACTGAAATATTTTACAGCAGGTAAGTTCGTGAATTCATCTATTGCGTCAACTCGGTCATGACCAGGCTTCAGTGTAATTTTAAAAAGGTACACATAGTATGATTAAGATTACCTATATAATATGTTTATCATTAAAAATCGTGAAATCTACCACTTAATAATATTATTTAAACGCACATACATGAACATTCCTAATAGATGCATCATTAACATTCTCCTGCCCTTATCTCACGCTAAGTGGGGTCGGCACAACCTTTTTTCTTCCATTCATCTCTATCATTCGTCAACTCTGAATTCACGCCTCTCACATTAATATCCTCTTTCACACAATCCATCCACTTCTTCTTCGGCCTTCCTCTACTTCTATAGCCATCCACACTCATACTCTTAACTTTTTTGGTGATATGACGTTAATCCTCTCATGACGTGACCATGCCATGGTATGCCATCCTCACCTTCCAGCTTATGGTTCCAAATTTCCAGTTCAGCTACATTCGATTATGGTTTCAAATCATATTGTTTTGGGATTTATTCTTAAAAACCATTAATGAACATAATATTTGTCTTCTACGGGAAAATCTAACAGTGGTAACGTGAGAAGGCAGCTTCGTTCATGTAGGTCAGTAGTCTGTTTGATTGTTTGCTCTCGTTGAGGAAGTGGGTTGTTTATTATGTACCTAGGGCTTAACAAATGTCTTGGACGTCCATGACCTGAATACTGTTTTTTAATCTACGAATAAAAGGATTATAAGTAGAAAATGTGTTAGGAAGATATTGGTGTTGTTTTCTTAAAACATCTCTGCTCGGTTCATAACATTTTTCGTTACTATGGGGTTCTAAGTTATTTGTATATTTACGTCTTCGAAGCAACATTGAATTGTCGGTCCTGGCTTTTAATTCGTTAAGCCATAACGGAAGCCAATAGGTGATCTGAAAACTAGTATTAGCCTCTAGCTCATACGACCATATTTACATACATTCTAGTCTTTTCATTAATACGCTATTAAAAAAAAAACAATAAACCTCGAAATAAAATTGACAAAGTTATCCATTTACGTGCCGGAACTGATTTTGTAATTTAGCCAACTTAAAAAAAAAGGAGGTAACGTCTGAAGGTCGTAAACACGACGACTGCGCAAGGCTGAATGCGATCGATTCTGTTTTTGCAGAAAGTTTGGAGCGTCTGTTTGTAAAACTTCGTCTAGACTAGCTAAATGACCTAGGGCCTATTCATATTTACATTGAACTTGACTTTCGCAGGTTTGCATACAGATTTGTATGCTAAATTGCCGCTATTCAATTCTATTGACATTCTAAATTGCTACTACTACTATTACTTCTAAAATACCATACTTATCATACTGACAATTCATATTGTTCGTATGACGCAGGCCTTTAGGCGGCCTAAAAACCCTGTCACCAATGTTGGCCACTTGCTCACACGAACTTACTTATAGTGTTCGTTTAGACATTCACGTCACTATTTTATGTTTTAAGAAAATACAAATTTAATAAAAAACGATGGCAAATATAAAAAAAACTGCATTTACGATTCACCAAACTCGGAATTTGAAGTCTCGATCAAGACAAGATAAGATAAGATCAAATAGCTTGACTCCACTAACTAAAACTCCACTGAGCAATCATAGTAACTCAATGAGAAATTTTACTCACGTAAAAAATATCGTAGATTCTCTAGAAGAATCGAAAGATTGTCGGTATCTAAATCGTCGATATTTTTTACGTTAGTAATATCCCGTTGTGTTAATGTAATGTCTAGTACAAATCACGATAGTTTTTAAAGTGAAATATTCCCATGTAGTAGGGAAGAACGGATTTTTTCAAACTATTATACAAACCTACACGCACTTAACCTCACTGCGAATCATACGCATTTCTGTACAGTTATAATAATAGTCCACGCCTATGATTTCGAAGATGAATTTGATGAATGAGACGACTGTGAGGCTCATACGATATCTCCGTTGCTTTTTGTACGGTTTTTTGCGTCGTAAAACTAATGTGTTCAACCAAGTAAGTTTACTTATCTGCTGTAATCTCTTTATCTTAGTCCGTTAGAAATTGGGTTACACTTTTTTTTTAACAAACAGCAAAGTCATATTAAAAAAGTCATCATTTATTTACACACACATAGAATATGCTTGGTTTGCTCTCGTTGAGGAAGTTGGATGTTTATATGTACTTAAAGCCTGTCTTGAACCTCGTCCATGACCTGAACACTGTTTTTTAATCTAAGCATATAAGGATTATATATTATATATATAGAAAGTGGGTTATAGTTTTGCTTTTTTTTAAACAAACAGCCAAGTCATATTAAGTCAGCGTTTTGTTTTTAAAGCAACATTTACGAAAAGTACTTTTGACGCATGCTTGGTGTTTCCGTAAGCTGATAATCTTATAGTACATGGTAATGATAATCGTTTGAGCTTTGTGAAACCCCGACTAAGACGAGGAGTGTTTGGGGTTTGTGTCTCGTGGTATCGTAGCTTTTAAACGGATGAACTGATTTGAATTTAGTTTTTTTTTCGAAATGTGACATGATCGAGCGCGCTCTTAGCCATGTTTGGTGTAAATCAGACCAGCCGTTTCCAAGAAAATCAGCCCTAAACCCTGGGTTCACCCTGGTTAACGTCTCGAATTCAGGAATTTGACGTTTCCACGATATGGATACTCCAGGGTCTGATGATAACCAACGATGTTGAACTATCCATCTCTACCTTTATAATTTTGGCTATGATGTCCATATTCATTAATCGTTAGTTTAGTTTATATAAGTTTGAAAATTGAAACTTCAACAGGCAACATCCATCAGAACCTACAGCGCTATATCGATTGAAACGGTCCTACCTCAATCTGGCAATCGGCCAAACATTATGACAAGAAAGAAAGAAAGAAAGAAAAATCATTTATTCTTGTAGGACCTCAAGGATCACTTAAGTATCGTTTTACATGCTAGGTGATTGAAAACTGCGAACGGAGAAGTAAAGTAAATTCAAAATGTATACTGAAGCCAACTGATACTTAAATACCTATATGAGCATGGGACTCTTTATTATCTCCTGAATCCCATTTTACTAGCGTATTGAGCTATTGCATAGCTTCTATCGCGGGCCTTGAGCGTGGATACCGAATCCAGAAATTCCGTAACGAATCTTTTTTAGTTGTGAAGGTTTTGTTATTAACAGCTTTTAATCTATCTTTCCACGGTAAATAAGTAGCCTATGTGTAAATCTTATTTGATGAGTCCAATTCAAATTTTGTCAAAATCTGTTCAGACATTTCAAAGCTAAGAATGGATAGCATTTTTCCTATTTATGCACGCACACCCACACTTTAAACTCTGTCTCTCTCTCCCTATTGGGGTTTGCTGGAAGATAACTCTTTTTAGGGTTAAGCTCGCCTTTGCCATTACCTGTCTAGTTTTAAGCTCTTTTTATAAATGTTTATTTTGTGCAATAAAGTACTTAATAAATAAAATAAATAAATAGCAATAGCAAACATAGAAAACTTTCACATTTATAATACCAGTGTGAATTTCCATATAGTTCGGTAATAGAAACGTGCTAAAATCCAGAAATATGCAAATGTGAGTGTGTGAATTGAACAGTGACCTTGGAGTGCCACCTCCGGGCCGGTCCGTTACTTTCGAGATGAATTCACGTGCATCTAACTGTTATACTCGTACAGCATAGAGGTAATTGTGCTGCGATAAGTCTAGAAATTCTCGAGCTTATACTGTTTTATACCTAATAATGCTTGTATCGTAGCTTGTTTAGACGATCTAATAAATAAATAAATATCCTTGGATATTCCACACAGCGTCATCTAGTCCCAAGCTAAGCAACTTTATGCTTGTGTTATGGTAACCAGTTGACTGATATACTACATACAATAATATTTATAATAATTAATGTGAAACAAGTCCGTGCTTCGGAGGCCTTCCTTTTTAATATAGCAAATTTTAAAAAGGATTTTCATTTTAGATAAAAAAAATACCTATAGGTATGATGTAACACTTAAAATAAATCAAGAGATTTGAGCACTTTTTCTTAAGGTGCCTGTATGGGTGAAACTAGCGCCACCGCCTGTTTTATTTTATTCTTACGTTGAACAAAGGAATTTTTAAAAACTGAATGACAGTTTGTGAAACCTATCATAAGTTTTTTTTTAATACCTATGTAATAGTTTCATTTTGTATAGTTTTTGAGGAATAGCAAAAACAGAGTTTGGTGGCCACCAAGGGCAATTTTAAAATTCCTTTGTTCAACTTAATAATAAAATAAAATCGGCGGTGGCGCTAGTTTCACCCATAGAGGCACCTTTAATTTCAAATAATTTATTACAAAATTCTGAGAGTAGGTATCAGGGGAGTGGTTATTTTCTTGAGCTTATTTATGCTCTTTTCGCTGGGGGCATATAAAAAAGCTAAGAGCTGAGTCAGTTACTCTTAATATCGTAAATAATTTATATTCCTGAGCTTACGTTTTGTATTCGCTGATAGTTGCGCTTTTGCGTACTTACGTAAAAAATGCGTCACAAATAGTCTTGAAACATTATAATAGCACACGGGAAATTACTCACGTAAAAATACAGTGTGAAACACAATCAGTGTGAGACGCTACCGCGAGGAGTGACACTCATACGCAAATGAAAATTCTCCGGAAGTATCGAAACATTGTTGGTATCTAAATTGACGATATTTTTACGTGAGTAATTTCCCGAATGCTATTATAATGTCTAATACAACTCACGATAGTTTTGAAAGTGAAGTCTTGAAACGCTGCGAGTCAAGTGAGATACCTCTAATCGTGTAATTGTCTTAATTTAGTGGTTTGTTAGTCCTATCGCTTATTTTATAAACTGAATTGGTCACTTTAAATAAGTTAATAAGCAATGATGGGCTTGTAGCCGTACGTAAATTAGTAACTAACTTAAAATAAAATAAAATAAATAAATATCCCTGGACATTTATTGAGATACGGTCGTGAGCCTGTTTAAGTAACAAGCTTAAAGCTATATAACTACGTAAGTCTTCATCAAAGTCACTGAAAGAATGAAGGATCAATAAAAACCCCTACAGTAACACTGACTAAAATTAAACCTATCAAATGAACCCGTTCGTTTTATTTTGGTTTTACTCCGATCCCTTTTTATTTTAACCCATTTATCTCCCTAGGGCCCTGAAGCCGCTAATATGTTTCATCGGGAAAATGTCCTATCTTGCTGGAGGCATGGCCATCAGCATCCGAGGCCGGCAAGCCAGCAGGAAAGAGGCACCGATCCTGGTGGTAGCCCCGCACTCCTCGTTCCTGGATTCCTGCATCGTGTACGCCACCAAGATGTCCTCAGTCATTGTGAGGAAGGAGAGCATGGACAACTATGTTGGGAGTATGTTTCTGATACCTTCTCTTCTATTGGTTTTGGTGGTTTTGACTCTAATGTTTGGTGATGGTGGTACTAATGAAGCAGCGATATAATCGATTAGATCCACGGTTTATATTTAGGGTCTCATCATAAGTCCATTGATATATTGAAATCAGAGCAAAAATTTTAATGTGTCTCGCCTGATTCTTTATGGTTTGGGCGCGCAATACTATTCAAGATGATCCTTTGAAATTGATCATCATAAGTCCATTGATATAATTGAAATCAGAGCAAACATTGTAATGTACCGTGTCTCTCCTGATTCTTTCGATTTGGGCGCGCAATACTATTCAAGATGATCATTTAAATTGATTTAACAGTGAACTTTCTTTATTTTTTTTTAAGGATTCCCAATTTCCGATGAGGTCTCCATTTATATACTAGGTGGAAGTTTAACAGCCGGTTTCTAGAATGCAGATCATCTCCAAATTTAACTAATCAATGGTCAAATCACATGACAGTGTCGAACATGGACCTAGTATAGTACCTGGACGAACAGTGAGCGTGCCGCCGAGAGGGACAAAAATTGCAATGAATCCATAGTTTCGTAGTACAAAATTCGGCGCATCAAGTTGCCGGCCATACAAAAAAACGGCACGCGATGAGGAACAAAAGATCTAATGCTTTGTCTCTTACTCACAATAATGTTGTTTAATATATATTCTTCTTTGTTTTTGTGTGACTGAGAAAGAAATAAACAGCGCTCTATTTCTTACTTTCTCTAAGGTGTCGAATTTGTTCCTAATTTGACACTTGTCACGTGGGCCATTGATTAGTAAATTTTTGTTATAATCTGCGTTCGAGAGACCGGCTGAGTGAACGTGATTTTATTATCTTTGGCTGTAAGTGTCAAAAAGCAGTGGTTGCTACGTGTTTATCGGCGTTGAGCGCAATGCTAGCAAAGCATATTCTGTCGCTTTATGATTCTGGGTGAAGTGTGTCGATTTAATTTCGCTGTTTTTATTAGTTTTCGGCTGATGTTGGTTGTTTGTGATTGGTGGCGGAACAAATATTCAAACAAGTTTTGGTAAAGTGGTGTGTTTTCTTCTGGATTAAACGGCTTTATTTTGATGCCGGCACCACACATTGGCGTCAACTTGGTTCCAACATTAGAATGGCTAATGCAATGCTCTTTGGGCTAATGGTAATGCTCCGTTTGTGTCGAATAATCGTAAACGGAGCATTGCCATTGGTCATTCTAATGTTGGAACCAAGTTGAAGCCCATGTGTGGTGCCGGCATGAAATAGTGATAGTGAACGTTGGTTATAATTTTGGTGATGGTTTTTTTGTTCCATAATATGTAGTGTGGCACAATTCCCAAGCTTATATTTGAATGTAACTCATTTCGTAAACCCATGAGCCTAATTTCCAGCTATTATGATTGCCAACTCTTGAAAAGTGTGTTTTCGACATTTGTATAAATGGCCTTGCCTAATCCGAAAACCTGCTACAGATTTGGCCATTCAGACCTCTATGTCAAAAGAACCATGACATGTTACGAATCGTTATTCTTTTCAATGTACTTAACAAAGAGACTTCGTGAATAGAAACAGAGTCCGAAATTCTCGGTACAGAACTTGTATTGAAAAGCTTTGAATAGTATGTATCTTTGTGCTATTGTGAGAATGGAATAGCTTTCTGTTCTGTTGTTTGTTTCTACGGCGTTGTGTTCAATAAAATGCCTTTGTAAATTGAAAAGGCTATACGCTAATGTTTTGAATACGTCAATACATTCAGACACAATGCTTTGTTTATAGTCTCATGTCAAGTTTGTTACGATTAACGACTATTGTAGCGGTAATTATGATTATATTTAAATAACATGATAAGAAATATGAAGAAAATAACCATTGACACAAAAGCCTAGAAAATCTGTGAATTTTCACAGTATAATAAAATGAAGGCTTGCTAAAATAATGGTATCTTTTCTTTTTTGTTTGAAAGTTGTGACGAAACGCTAAAAGGGTTTTTCCTCGTTCAATGATAGCAAAACGTTAAAGTTGTTACAATTTTACGCTAGCTAGAGTGTTGTAATTTATAACTGTAGGAAAGTAATTTATTCTTTCCCTGAGGCCTTACTCGGGATCAACGAAAACGAAGTTTCGTGTAAATTTTCGGGTTCCAATTATGTTGGTGAACTATTAAGGATTCAGTATCCACCAACATAAGCTGACCCCGAAAATTGTCACGAAACTTCGTTTTCGTTGATCCCGAGTACAGCCTCTGGTGCTACAACTTATCCTTCTTGCTTAACAAAGACCTTAAAATAATATCATCTACGTTCCCTTATTTTGTTCCAAAGACCTAAAACGTTTAAGCGACAAGACTGATCCACCTACTTACGATAAACAAATATACTTAATTGAATTGCCTGTAATCTATCAGCAAACATGTTGAATTAGACACAAACATTTTCAGTTGTTGACACTGAAGTGACCTTCCTGCAATTCGTTCATCCTAGGCACTGTGGCATAGCGGCCTTGATTCTGTTCTAGACGATAATAGATAGCTGAAAAGAAGCCGTATAGCCACTTGGTGCGAAGTCACGTTATACTATATTTCAGTTGGTTAAACAACAGTGGTGTTTTATCTTGTTCTATTTTTATATTGAACTGTATTAGCGTAGTGAAAGGTGCTTTAGCCTTCGCAGCTAGCATGGAAGATTACATTTCCGGCTGTGCACTAATTAATACAATTCGTGTAAAACTAGATGGCTAAATAGTATTGTGATGAAATTAAGATTTTAGGCTCTTAGTAGTCTTTAATTCTGCTGTGACTTTTACTGTTACAAAACATTATGAGGTAAAATTATGAGAACACAAAAATACCTTTGTAGATTTCTTACATCTACTATTACATTTTACATCCGCTAATATTTGTTGTTTTTAATTACGACTTTAAAAAACGTAGAATTTACAAAATAGGTACCAAAACCATTCAAAACATGCGAAATCTAAAATGGTAATCTTTTGGTAGATACCTAAACATTGCCCAAAAACTGTAATTTACAACACGATGATTTGCAAAAAAATACCTACAAAATGCCAAGGCCAACATAACAAGTAATATCAAATAGTTTTTCAGTGTTTTATTCGACTGTACCTTGTATGTTCCTGGAAAGTACCTAGTTCAATGCGGTAAAGGTGTAGAATTTTCTATGTCCCTGTAGGTACCTAGCACGTTTCAATGCATTCAATGCGGTAAAGGTGTGTTTCAATGCTTTCACTACAACGATGTTAGCTTGTTCACTAGGACTGGGTTTCACATGAAAAGGTAATTGTAAATTTACGATCGCGAATTGCGAAGACTTCAAGTTAACTTTTTGTTATAAAACATATGCAAACGGGTATTTATCACGAATTTTACCTTTAATATTCGCCCAGTCTTCCCGCGACCACGGCTGGTGCAATCCGGTCGAAACGTCGGGCGAATATTAAAGGTAAAATTCGTGATAAATACCCGTTTGCATATGTTTTATAATGTGTTCTGATCGCGAAAGTTTAAAAAAGACAACTTTTTGTTATTTAAAGAAACAAGATTCTTTTGTAATATAAGTACTTCACGTCTTAAAATAATGGAATGATTTTTCAATTATAACTCTGTTGACTACGAGCTCGCCAAATTCCGCGCCGACTGGACCGTATTAGCGCAGGAGAGGGACGAATGGAGAGAGTGGGGGGAGGCCTTTGCCCAGCAGTGGGACACTGAGGGCTGCTAATAAAAAAAAAAAAAAAAAAAACTGGTTACGGAGTTTTTAGCAAATTTTCAACTAACGAATAAAATGGACCGACAAGTTAACGTGCCCTGCGAAGCACAGAACCTTGCTACTAGCGGTCATCACCAATCACAATTGTGACCACTAAGAACGTCGATTAACTAAACGATCTATATTTAAGGACCCAGGAATTTGCGACCATTTTAGCCACTGTTAATAAACTCGTATGACTGAAAGACGTGGGTTAGAAACCAAAGCTTACGGCAATGCGGTTTTCTGTGTTAAAACATTTGTTTTGACCCTATTCAAGACACGCTTCAGCTGCATTATTTAATGGATTCCGTGTATGTATTGATTCAGCAAATTATCGCTATGGTAACCTATAGATTTGTGTTAAGGAATTATTATTGATAAATCTAGTTCTCTTATCTCTCTCTCATCTTCCTGCCCTTATCCCACTATGTGGGGTCGGCACAACATGTGTGTTTCTTCCATTTCCCTCTATCAGACGTCATCTCTGCACTCACTCCCTTCCTACTCATGTCATCCCTCACACAGGTCCATCCATCTTTTTTTAATCTGTAAGTATTATGCGAATGGCGAATGGCATTCACGAAGGGAGGCCTATGCTCAGCAGTGGGTTAAAAGTGGCTGATGATGATGATGATGATGAAGTATTATATTTTAACTAGCAGCGCCCCGCGGTGTTACCCGCGGCGAAAAGTTCCCGTTTCAGTGGAAATACCGGGAAGTAAAGTAGCGTACCTATGTGTTCCAGGATATAAGCTATCCTGGTACCAAATTTCATTTAAATCTGTTCAGCCGGTTGAACGTAAAAGATTAACAAACACACTTACACACAAACTTTCATCTTTATAATATTAGTAGGATTTATATATTTAAGGAAAACCAACAGCAGGAGATTACATATAGATAACTTAATAATAACAGCCAATTAAAGGTTTTCACGAGTAGATTATAAGTAGTACCTATTACAAAACTATGTTTGATATTTCAGAGCTGATCAACTACACACAACCGGTGTACGTGTGGAGAGATGACCCCAACTCTAGACAGAACACCATCAAGGAGATCATCGAGAGGGCTACGTCCAAAGAGGATTGGCCACAGGTAATTCTTAGTCCACAAGGGATTTGTGTCTTTTTGCGCTTTATAATAGCACTCATCTTTCTGCGCTTATCCCACTTTTAAAGCGACCTTTTTTGTGTTCCGTAACCATAGGGTAAAAACGGGACCCTATTACTAGGACTGCTGTCCGTCCGTCTGTCCGTCTGTCTGTCACCAGGCTGTATCTCATGAACCATGATAGCTAGACAGTTGAAATTTACACAGATGATGTCTTCTGTTGCCGCTATAACAACATTTTTTAACACATTTTTATTTACAGCAGGTTTTCTATCAATCTTTTTAAGTGCATACGAATGGTGTGTCTACCTTAAGTTATGCTGTAGCTATCCAACTCTACTTTATATCAAGAAGAACATGGGCAGCTACCTACTACCGTATTTGTGTACCATTCGTTGCAATAAATTGGAAAGAAAGAAAGAAAAAATCATTTATTCTTGTAGGACCTCAAGGGTCACTTTTACATGCTAGGTGATTCTAATGCCTGTTCCAACGCGACTCCCTACACTAGGGAGAGAGACAGGCAAGAACCTGGTGGTGTGGGCCTAGCTTTTTTTAAAACACACATGGATACATCCTCTGTCTGTGTCTAACTCTGTCTTTTTGATAGTTTATTCTATAAAACATTGACTAATTTGGAAGTTTTTGCTATATAATTTTGTGCTAGCATTTTATAAGTGCCGGTTGCAGTTCTATAGCGCTAATTGAATAAAACTGAAAAGCGTGTTTAACCTACTTCCAGTTACTAACCTACTTATTTACCGACAAAGGCATATTATGCTTCTTGTATTTTTAAAGAACTAAGAGCCGTTAAGAGTGGCTTTTGAGGATTATATTATACCCAGTAGTTGGCTATTTGGCTGTCAATGATGATAATGAAGAAAATTTGTGTTTGAGATAAATATTAACAAACAAGAATATCATCTGTATATAAACAACTACGGCCGCCGGACCATTTGTACCATGAGGCAGTACCATTGATGGTACAATTGGCACCAATTTGTCCCAATTGCACCATTGATGGTACAACTGGCACCAAACTGTACCGACTTGTCCCACTTGTACCATCTAGTCAACTGAGATACGGTAGTATTAATTTTGACAGCAGCAGCTGTCATTGAAAATGCAGGTATTGTTCCTACAAACTGATGCCAATTGTACCATTAATGGTACTGCCTCATGGTACAAATGGTCCGGCGGCCAACTACGGCCTGTCCCGGCTTCGCACGAGTGTTCATTTATTTTTTCCGCAGCGCATGCGGTGACAGACATTTTTTTTACACCTTGGGTTACATTATGGAAGTTTTGATAGGGATCCCTATTTTTCTAGAAATAAATATACTTAACTTAATGTTACTCAAGGATAATGTATCATTCATCATAATAGTGAAAGAATTTTTGAAATTGGTCCAGCAGTTTTTGAGGTTATCCGTTAAAACATACAAACCTTTCTGCTTTATTATGATTCTTCTTATTTATTGTAGATGTATGTTTCATATTTCTATTACTCTGAAATTCCTGAGTAGCTCGTGCAACACGTGTCTACAATCACAGTGATTCTTGCCAATCATTGTCTGTTGCCAACTTGTATGATACACTTTTGGTGTTTGTGTAAGGAGTAGGAAAGATAATGGAGGTACTTTCATTACCTTTGTGTCGACACTTACTTATCTTATAATCATAATGTAAGTACATATTATGTACGAACTTATTAAGTTCGTATAAACAAGTGGCAAACTCTGGCGACGGAGTTTCTAGACCGCCTAAAGGCCTCCATCATGGCTTAACTTTAAAAATAGTTAGTAAAGTTTTTTTGAGATAGGTACCTGTATCGGATCAAAGTAGTATTTATTGTTTGAAATACGAGTAGGTACATTTATTTATTTATTTATTTATTAAAGGCAACGCCAACAGTACACATAATTACACTTTATAAAAAAAAACATTCATATAAAAATACTATGATTATGTGTACCCATTACAGGCATGCACAGCACTATACAGGGTGAATTTTTGAGACGGGACAGTAAGGGCAGGTACCTTAAACGTTATAGTTACAGGAAAACGTTTTTAGGAGACTATCCATAAATTTTTAAAATATTTTGAACTGCATTTACAAATTTTTGAAAAAATGTACAGTCAGCAAGAAAATGGTCATTTTACACAAAAACTTTTTTTGATGCCAATCGATCCTGTTTCTTATAAGGATCAAAAGTCTCTACTAGACCGACTGAGGTTTGAGTACTAGAAATGTCAGAAATCGCGAAATACTTTTTTCAGAATTGTACGGTTTATACGGAAATATAATTAGTGAGAGTCCTAATGGCGAGTGTCTAGCTGGCCTCGTGGCTTACTGTACCTAGAAGCAAAAGCGCCTACCTAAGTAGAAAATTAGAATTGAATCAATTAAAATAAAATAAATCATTTTAATATGTTGTACTTTAGACACAGACAAAAATAACTACATTTAGATGATAATATACGAAATAAATTGCTCAAAATGTCATTTTAATAAAATTAATTTAAAAAAAAAAATATTTTTTAACAAGAAGTATGTTACATAAATAAATTGCAACTAACAATCTAGAATTCAATTTCTCATAACAATGAACTGAAATAAACCAAGAATTCTAGTCGAATTCGAAGTTTTAAATTTAAAACTTTTTTTACTGACCTGTTTTTTTTTCAGCCAGCCTTTTTTTTCTTTATATCGGATTACAGCGGATCTACCCATAACAAAAAGTTTGACTAATTTTGAAGTTTGGCTCTTTACCGAAATGTATGGAAAAAGTTTTTTGCGATTTCTGACATTTCTAGTACTCAAACCTCAGTCGGTCTAGTAGAGACTTTTGATCCTTATAAGAAACAGGATCGATTGGCATCAAAAAAAGTTTTTGTGTAAAATGACCATTTTCTTGCTGACTGTACATTTTTTCAAAAATTTGTAAATGCAGTTCAAAATATTTTAAAAATTAATGGATAGTCTCCTAAAAACGTTTTCCTGTAATTATAACGTTTAAGGTACCTGCCCTTACTGTCCCGTCTCAAAAATTCACCCTGTATATTAATCATTAATAATAATCTATAATATCTACGTAGTAATAAAAACTAAATTTATTAAATTAAATTAAATTAAATTAATCAATCAACAAAACAAAACTCTATACCTACATTTTAAATTAAAATACATATATAATTTCCTAAAAATACCTAATATTATCTTTGCCCTCATTGGTTGGATTGGTCAGATTGGTCATTATGACCTACACTAAAATGTTTATTTAATTTTCTTTTAAAAATATTTATCGAGTCGCAAAATATGTCCAAATCTATAATTTTACTAATATAATTATAATCTTTCGAGATACGTGAAAACGGAGAATTTTGACCTATGTTTGTACGCGAAAAGGGGACATTAAATATATTGTTGATTAGCTTTCTGGGGTAATTGAAAGGAATAGTTAATGATATGCAGCTAATTAAACTACTATACCCAATTTGACCGTTTATAATTTTATAAAGAAAACATAAGTCCTGTGTTCTACGGCGATTTCTAAGTGTTACCATATTAAAATGACGCAATCGTTCAGAGTATGGTGACTTGTAGAAAATTCCCGAAGTAGTGAAAGCTAGGTGTTTAGTGAAATTTCTTTGCAAATTTTCAATTCTTTGGGAGTGTACAGTATAAAAAGGATTCCAAATAATAGATGCGAATTCAAGGTGGCTACGCACTAAAGCGTTATACAAAAATATTTTAGTTACATACGAAAATATGTTGTACATAGATGGTCTTTTCTGCACTTTATTATGAAACAATGTATTCTGCCATGTAATGGCGTGCAATTTTTATAGCTTGGGTGCTCAATGCAAAGGTGCTCAAAAAATAGGTGCTCACTTAGGATTACTTAAAAAAAAAGATTATAAAATGTTAAAATAAAAATATATCATCTTTTGTTGCTCGACCGTATTTACTTACTCACAATAGCTTCTAGGCCTACAATCTTTAATACCAATTCGCATAACTGTCATATTAACGTTATTCATCATATCCATTTCTACTCTACGATCCATGACAATCAAATTTTCTCTTGAAAGTAAAAGTATTGTGTCGAAACTCGTGCCAACGCCATGGAATATACAATAGTTAATACTAAAATCTAATTCGATGCCATAGCTTTATAAAGAGTTTGTATGTAAATGGTTTAGGGCACCCTGACATTGTAGCGTGGAACAGGTCAGTGATACGAGAGTATATATTTAGATCAGATGCCTTTGTCTGGTTGTGTGATCCTTTAATTGAGTATAGGGCACTGGTGACCTGTAGCACAGGTTTTTATACCTATTTCAGGCACCAGTCTCTCACAAAACAGGTTCCTACCTCTAACCTACAATTGTTTGAATTTATCATAATTTTTTAACTGTATTTATTTTATTATTTTTAAAATTATTATATATTTTTATTTATGTTTGTGAGAGAAACAAATAAACAATTTGAATTTGAATTTGAATTTTTTAATTATTACAAACATCATTAACTACATAAACAAACAACGTGATCTTGTACATAAAATAAATGTATTCAGGTTTGTTGGCAATACGTTCTATAGGTACTATTAAAAAACTTAGGCCTTTACATCTTTACTAGATGATTTATACAGTCAGGAGGCAAGCTTTTGCCTACACTTAACGGGACACTGTAGTGCCTGGGATATTGTTTAGATGGAATAGCCTTGGCCAGCACCTAAACCATCCTCTCAGCTTAGCCGGCCATATCCACAGGAAAGACAATGGTCAATACCGTGTGCGGCTGACTAGCCGCGGGTTTCCTCACGATGTTTTCTTCACCGTTTAAAGCTCGCGTTAAAGTGCATATAAAGTTTTCGACACGAAAAGTCCATTGATGCACGGCCGGATTCGAACTCACGACCTTCGGATCGAAAGTCGAAGTACTTATCCACTTGGCCAACACGGCTTTTTTAATACTATTAAACGACCATGATAAAACTATCTATTCCACGAAAGTTTCTAACGAAAAATTAAACAAACATTAAACATATGAAAATATAAATAATGTTATAGATATGAGATCAAAGGCATTCTAGTTTCAAAGCTAAATTTTTGTTGTTGAACAGAAACAAAACACAGCAGAAGCAGATTACATTTTAATCAACAAAGTTATTATCGATTGATTGGCAAAAAAAAACTAATCACGTATTTAAATCGATCTTTTTTTTATTCGCAATAGAACAAACGAAGTTACTACCTAAGGGCAATTGCTACATTCATCCGAAGATCATGACTTTGACTATTATTGTATCAAAGATTTCGTACTGTAACGCCAGATCGATTTCTATTGTATCTTTCATGGAATTAAAGTCAATTAAAACAGGTACAGTTACACTATTTAAAGAGCCTATCGATACGCCGCACAAAGCGTTTTTTGTGATGCGTTTGTATCGAGTCAAACGCATCACAAAAAACGCTTTGTAACACTGTAAAAACCAGTCGTAAAATTAAGAGACATAACGAAAGAAATACTTCTTCTTTTGATAAAACAAAAACCCAACAAAAATAGTGTGCTGTTCCTGAGCAAAATAGCAAAATATGTACAAAACGTATACTTACTATTAAAAATATATATTATCGAGAAAACTTTTACCAATTGTGTTTTTAAAACGCATAACCCAAGATAAAAGGTTGAAGTATCGGTCGTAGCTTTCACACATTCTGAGATTAATAAGGATTTCGAACTGGCAAATTGACTAAACACACTCTAAAAATAATTTATTTACAGAAACTAAACTACTACATAATTACATAACTGTAAAAAAATACAATTAGAACCAGTTGAGCCACCTAAGGATCGTTACAAACTATCTATAGGTAGCTCAAAAATCAAAGACACACTCTTAATAACAATTTCACCTTGAAAAGTGACATTACGACGATCACATTGTAATAAATGGTCTCTGCCTATCTCCATGGGAAAGAGGCGTGATTTTATGTATGTATGTACATTGTATTACAATATCTTAAGATCCAGAACAACAACTTTCCAGATTCTCATCTTCCCTGAAGGCACGTGCACGAACCGCTCCTGCCTCATCACCTTCAAGTCTGGCGGCTTCTACCCTGGAGTACCAGTTCAACCTGTCACCATCAGATACCCTAACGCCAAGGATACCGTCACCTGGACCTGGGAAGGTCCTGGAGCGTAAGTATTTATTTATTTATTTATTTATTTATTCAAAAAAGTTTGTAACTTTACAGGTACTTAACCTAAGACATTACAACTTTACTTACATCTAGCAAAATCTTGACAATATTAATTATTAATTCCTAAAGTATGCCTTTAATAGTAGATTATGCAACAAGGGCTTATAGTAGTGTATTATGTCCCGGGTGATATGAACCCCGAGTACGGGTTCAAGATCACCCAAGACAAATACACATTTGAGCGATGCAAACTCTACTTTCTGCGAGGCAATGTTGTCTATTCTGTAGTGGTCAGTTCAACATTCAAATTAATCCTTCTTGGTGCGCAAGTGAAAATGAATTTCGTAAAAATATTTCATGTTTTTATTTTTTTTTATTTGTAGGCAGTGCAAAGAAAATGATAACATATTATAGCCTAACTCGGAATAAAATCTCACTGCAGCTAAACCTGTAATTAGGTACTTACTTTAGGAAAGGTTTGCATGACACATAATATGCCGCCTAAGCCTTTAGTTTTCCGTCACGGCTTATAGACTTCAAAAGCCGGGACCGACAATTTAGCCGAAGCACGGAAGCGGAAAATGCCACTTGCACACCCATCCAAGTTGTAACCGCTCAGAACGCTGCTTAACGCGTTCAGTGCCCATGCCGCACTTGTGCATGTTGCTTTGAAGTGCTGGATTAAATTAAAACTTTGTACACTTATCAAGGATCGATGACAGTAGTGGCAATTCTGAGTGTCGCAAAAGCTAAACTAAGCTAACTAAAATTGTTGCCGTCCCTTTCATAGCGATGGGAATAAAAAGGATGGCAATAGTTTTAGTTAGGTTAGTTTAGCTTTTGCGACACTCAAAATAGCCCCCAATATGAATAATTTAAAAAAAAAGATTTTACTTCAACGACCTATCAAGAACGTACATGTAATTCCAGGTTGAAGCTGCTATGGCTGACGCTGACGCAGGTCCACAGCTCGTGCGAGATAGAGTTCCTCCCGGTGTACTACCCGAGCGAAGAAGAGAAGCGCGACCCGAAGCTCTATGCGAGGAATGTACGGGATGTTATGGCTAAGTGAGTTTACCAAATCCCGCCTGTTTTCAGGGGTAGGCAGAGACAACGGATTTGCACTTGCTATATAAAAACTTAAGAGCTCAGCTCTTGTCGGTGTAATGATGCAATTTCCTCCATATACTTCATTCCAATGCAATCTCTTTTACTTCTTGATACGACATGACAGCGACATTCTCTTTTATCTGACTTATGTAATTAATTCTCGGTCTTCCCCTTCCTCTCCTTCCTTCCACTTTTCCTTCTATGATGTTCCTTACAAAGCTGTCATGTCTATTATCTATATTATAATCATTGCACTTGCTACGATCCTATAATTCATAATTCATAATCCTTACGCCCACATTCGTCTCATTCTCTGTGGCGCGGAGGAAAGTCAAACTTAAAATGTATTTATTGAGTTCGATCGTTTAATAGATCACTTTGACACATCACATCCTTAATACTAGGGGATAGTGTCTAATGTTGTATAGATAATGGTATGGAACCCTTCGAGCGCAAATCCGATGATCGGAATGACGGCTTTATATGAAACATCATAGAAGGAAAAGTAGAAGGAAGACGAGGAAGGGGAAGACCGAGAATTAACTACATAATTTAGTTTCAAAACTATCGTGAGTTGTATTAGACATTATAATAGCACACAGGAAATTACTCACGTAAAAGTGTGAGACGCGACCGCGAGGAGTGACCTCACTCATACCCAGATGAAGATTCTCCGGAAGAATCGAAACATTGTCGGTATCTAAATCGACGATAATTTTACGTGAGTAATTTCCCGTGTGCTATTATAATACATAATTTAGATCAAAGAGAAGGTCGCTGTCATGTATCAAGGAGTAAAAGAGATCGCATTGGAAATAAATGGAGGGAATTGCATCATTACACCGACAAGAGCTGAAGATTTATATATCTCCTATAAATGTAGTTTAAGATTGGACCGCTGAAAAAAAAGCTAGGCCCACACCACCAGGTTCTTGCCTGATCCTCTCCCTGGTGTAGGGAGTCGCGTTGGAACAGGCAGTAGAATCACCTAGTTTTAAGAACGTGACATGTCAAAGTGGTCTATAAACGATCGTACTGAATAAATATATTTTGACATTATGATAGCACACGGGAAATTACTCACGTAAAATTATCGATTTAGATACCGACAATGTTTCGATTTTAATACAACTCACGATAGTTTTGAAAGTGAAATATATTTTGATTTTGATTTTGATTTTGAGTTGTGTGTTTGCAGAGCGTTGGGCGTGCCAGTACTGGACTACACATACGACGATTGCCGACTGATCGCGCGCGCGAAACATCTCGGGATACCCGCCGCCGCGTCTGTGAGGGAAGTGCAAGAAATCAGGGCTTCGTTGGGGTAAAGTACCTTTATCTAGGTATTATCTATGTTTATGACGACCTCTGTAGCGCAGTGTGCGAAGGCTCGCCTGAGACGCGGAGGTTGCGGGTTCGAACCCGCCGCGGGACGAATGTTTGTATGTTCTGCAGATATTTGTTCCGGGTATGGATGTTATATTATGTTATATATGTTATAATATGTATGTTATACAAAAAAATTATCTAAGTAGTATATCTGTCATCTGGTTACCAAAACACAAGCATTAAATTGCTTAGCTTGGGACTAGATGACGCCGTGTGGAATAACAAAGGATATTTTTTTTTGGCTGAACGGATTTGAATTAAATTTGGTACCAGAACTGCTTATTAAAAAATAGGCTACTTTTGATCCCGGAACGGGAACTATTCACTGCGGGTAACACCGCGAGGCGCAGTTATACTTAGTTTACGTATGTACATTTCAGACTGGAGAGATCTCAAATAGAGCTTCACATCACAGCGGCGGGCGACAGCGGCGCGCGTTGGCTCAGCTGTAGCGAGTTCTGTACTAGACTTGGAATACCCGCTGACGCCAGGGCTATGAGACTCTTCGATATATTCTCACAGGTAAACAAACCATACAAATGACACATAATATGTTATTTGACATGTTGTACCTACCCATTTACGCAATAAATGAATTATGAGTAGGTAGGTATACAGGGTGTTACCAGACCACTACCGAAAACTTAAGGGGATGAAAGTACCCATCAATATGAACAACTTTTTCTAAGAAACCAACACTGTGAACGCGAAAAAAAAAACAGCTGTTTCATACACTTTAGCCAAGTAGGTATTGAACTTATGTATGGAACTGCTGTTTTTTTATCGCGTTCACAGTGTTGGTTTCTTAGAAAAAGTTGTTCATATTGATGGGTACTTTCACCCCCTAAAGTTTTCGGTAGTGGTCTGGTAACAGCCTGTATATTATTTACAATTAAATGTTGCTTTGTTGCACTATCACTCATGCTGCTTTACTCATTACTTTCCATACCCAGGTTGCCTGGAAGAAATCGCTTTTAGCGATAAGGCCGCCAATTGTAATTGTATCTTTAGCAATTTTTCCTGGTTTGTGTTTATTTCTTTCTTTTGTTGTACAATAAAGCATTATCTATCTATCTATGAATTATGAAATTATGACTAGTTTAGTAGATTAGTTACTATACTAAAGAGTCACAATCTAATAGCTGACAACACTCAAAAAATGTCCAAGCAAATTCAATGTTCTACAATGACATTTGACATTTGAATGTAGACGTTATGTCGTTTGTTTTAATGTTCAATGTCGCTTGTACGCAAAAAAGTGAAACTCGGCGCACTACGTAGCGTGCTGCGTTTTGGCGCGGTCATTTTATTTGTCTAATTGTGGCTCTATAGATTGTACCTCAATGCCCGCCGCCTATTTTATTTTATTATTATGTTGAACAAAGGAATTTAAAAAAACTGAATGTTCAGTTTGTGAAACCTATCATAAGCTTTTTTTTAATACCT
Source organism: Xanthorhoe designata (assembly GCA_963582015.1). Taxonomy (NCBI): domain Eukaryota; kingdom Metazoa; phylum Arthropoda; class Insecta; order Lepidoptera; family Geometridae; genus Xanthorhoe; species Xanthorhoe designata. The sequence continues at coordinate 10,734,929 of OY757045.1, forward strand.
CTGTAATAGTTTCATCTATACTAATATTATAAAGAGGTAAAGTTGGTTTGTTTGTATGATTGGGGTAATCTCCGAAACTACTCATCCGATTTCAAAAATACCCTCACCGATGTGTAGCATGGACCTTCCGAACGAACATAGGCTATATTTTATCAAGATACTACGCGAGCGAAGCCACGGGCGAGTAAGCTAGTTTTGTATAGTTTAGGAGGAATAGCGAAAACAGAGTTTTGTGGCCACCATGTGCAACTTGTATCACGCGTGTTCGAATCCCGTCGAAGACTTTTAGTAAAACTTTTCATTTATAAAAATCTTTAAATAGCGATCTAAATCGACGATATTTTAACGTGAGTAATTTCCCGTGTTGTCAATTCTTTATTTCCAGAGTTCCAGTGGGCGGGCGTACTTCCCTGACTACCTCCTGTGCGCCGTATTCCTGTCTCTACAACACGAGCCGTTGTCTCAGCTCCTCTTTTACGCTTTTAAGGTAAATAATACATGTCCTTTTTCACACAGCGCCATCTTGTCCTAAGCTAACTTAATACTTGTGTTATGGGAACCAGATGACTGATAAATTGTACTTAAGTAGATAAAAAGTAAGTAAAGTAAGTAGATTAACTTAATTACTTAAGTAGATTAACTCTTATTTAAATAATTATAAATAAATAGACAAACATCCCCAAACCCGGAACAAATATCTGCAGAACATACAAACACTTGTCCCGCGGCGGGAATTGAACCCGCAACCTCCGCATTTAAAGGCCTTCCAGAACGCAGAGGTCGACAAAAAATAATAAACTAAATACAATTCAAACAGTTTGAGTCATAAAACTTGAAAATTTGCGTATTAATACAAAATACGCAATATAAATATTACGAAGATCACTTTAAATCACTATAAAAAGTGCAGTTCAACTCGCACAAGCGTCTCGTGCCGATCGTTGAATCGTGCCATCTCATTCTTACACCGTATCCATTATATCTCTGTCACTGTCACGCGCGTCGTTCCGGGCGAGACGCGATAATCAACCTAATTCTTTGTCCAGCTGTTTGACCCAGCGCGGAATGGTCGACTCACTTCGGCATGTTTCGAGGAAGTGGCCACAAGATGTCTCGCAATGTGTCGTGAGGAAGCACAGAACACTTTCCAACAAGCAGATCTGGACGAGAAGGGATATCTTACTTACGGTGAGTACACACAGAGGGAAAGAGGGACATAGGGACGAGGGACATAGGGACACAGGGACAGAGGGACTGTGGGACAGTTTCGAGGAAGTGGCCCCAAGATGTCTCGCAATGTGTCGTGAGGAGGCACAGAACACTTTCCAACAAGCAGTTCTGCACGAGAAGGGATATCTTACTTACGGTGAGTTCATACAGGGAAAGTGGGACATAGGGACACAGGGTCAGAGGGACAGTGGGACAGGGGGACAGTTTCGAGGAAGTGGCCACAAGATGTCTCGCAATGTGTCGTGAGGAAGCACAGACCACTTTCCAACAAGCAGATCTGGACGAGAAGGGATATCTTACTTACGGTGAGTAGATACAGGTAAAGTGGGACATAGGGACACAGGGAAAGAGGGACAGTGGGACAGTTTCGATGAAGTGGCCACAAGATGTCTCGCAGTGTGTTGTGAGGAGGCACAGAACACTTTCCAACAAGCAGATCTGGACGAGAAGGGATATCTTACTTACGGTGAGTAGATACATGTAAAGTGGGACATAGGGACACAGGGACACAGGGACAGAGGGACAGGGGGACAGTTTCGAGGAAGTGGCCACAAGATGTCTCGCAAAGTGTCGTGAGGAGGCACAGAACACTTTCCAACAAGCAGATCTGGACGAGAAGGGATATCTTACTTACGGTGAGTAGATACAGGTAAAGTGGGACAGAGGGACAAAGGGACGGGGGGACAGTTTCGAGGATATCTTACAAGATGTCTAGCCTACATTGTCCCACTGCTGGGCAAAGGTCTCCCCCAATTCTCTCCAACCATCTCTGTCCTTTGAGACCTCATACCTCTCTCAAAAGCATCGAAATCGTCTCTCCAAAAAATTGTTTCTACAAATCCATTTATTTTCTTTTCCAGATGAATTTATTTCCTTCGCGCAGAAGAAGTCGGAGTACGCTTATGTTTTCGCGAGCGAAAGCAAGAAAACTCAGTGAGGGTCGCAGGTTCACATCCCGACCGTCTGCACCAATGTACCTTAGTTCTTAGAGCACGTGTTTGACGAGTTAAATATTTCACTTTATAATTCTAATCGACTTCTAAACTTCAAAACAGAAAGCAGTGTTTTCGTTTACCTCGAGCGAAAGGCCAACAATAATTAATGTATTTATTTATTTAATAAAAAGTAAGTAAGTTCGTATGAGCAAGTGGCCAACTCTGGTGACGGAGTTTTTAGGCCGCCTAAAGGCCTCCGTCATGGCTTAACGACTTTAAAAGCCGGGACCGACAATTTAACGTGCCCTCCGAAGCACGGAAGTGCTCAGCTGATAATGCCACTTGCGGTCACCCATCCTATAGTGACCGCTCAGAACGTTGCTTAACTTCGACGATCTATCAAGAACGTCTTAGCAAGCTTCGCCAGGAGCGCTTCACATATTTTATTAATAAAATAATTTACAATCTCATTCGAATTCAGTCAACGTGCTCAGAGCGCGCAGTTAATGCCATTAACGGTCACCCATCCATTACTGGACAGCATCGAACATAGCTTAACTTCTAATAAGCAAACTTCACAAGCAATCAAAAATTGAGTGTATGGTACATTTATTTATGTGAAAAGTAGGTAACCATTGCTTGAATTTTAATTAAGAATAATCTTAAATTAAGCTACGCTGTATACTTTTTACTTTTAAAGTGTTAACCGTTGAAACACTTACGGCCAGTCTTAATAATCTATTTTTCTTTGGTTTTGCTTGTTACCTCCTTACAAAATGACAAACATCTACCCACAGAAAGTAAAACTACCCACAGAAACAGATAAATAGGTTATTAAGAGTCAGAGAACTTTAAAATGCATTGCAAAAATAGCATGCGGTCGGATTTTTAATCTATGTGCTTTCACGGTAGCTCAATTAGTTTAGAGCGAGGTCACTAAGATTGAATGCGGGTTCAGATCCCGTCTGAGCATAATTTTTGAGATGCATTTAGATAATCATGAAGCTACGATCTGTTGGCATAAGTTACTGCGTCGTAGATTTATTTTTAAGCGTCTTTGTTTTATGTGATTTAGTATTGTGATTTTTATTTAATTTTTAATAATTTATTTTGTTGGTTATTCACATAATTTAAGATAATGTTATATAATTTTATTAGTAACGAAAATGTACCTATTATATTATTTTAACGCATCACAGACTTTAAGAAAAACTTTCAAAACTATCGTGAGTTGTATTAGACATTATAATAGCACACGGGAAATTACTCACGTAAAATTATCGTATCTAAATCAGCGATAATTTTACGTGAGTAATTTTCCGTGTGCTATTATAATGTTTAAAAAAGACTTTAATAACAGCGTCGTAAATTTGTGAGACGTACTCATTTTAAGATTCGCCGGATGAATCGAAACATTGTCGGCACTTAAATATATTTACCATGATTCGTAGATTTATGAGTTTACCGATATTTCGGCACAGTTTTATGCGCCATTTTCTAATTATAATAAAGTAAGTAAGTTCGTATGAGCAAGTGGCCAACTTTGGTGACGGAGTTTTTAGGCCGCCTTAAGGCCTCCGTCATGGCTTAACGACTTTAAAAGCCGGGACCGACAATTTAACGTGCCCTCCGAAGCACGGAAGCGCTCAGATATAAATGCCACTTGCGGTCATCCATCCAAGTTGTGACCGCTCAGAACGTTGCTTAACTGAATTATACGTACTATACGTACACAGAAAGAATGGTGCGTAGGCATCAGCCAATAGCAAACAAACACGTTTCGCGCGCATAGGCAGAGCGTTGTGATTGGCTAGGATTTCGCGCCTATCAAAATTTTGACATCTGCGCAGGTAAATCTGTGTAACTTATTATGTGGTACTATACTGTACACTGGTTGATGTCCAATGGAAGTTTTTAAGACTATTTTCACTTCCAAAACCCATCGTGAGTTGGTAGTAGACATTATATTAAATGTTTCAATCAATATAATAGGCGGTATACTTATTTGATAGACAATGTATGAAAACTTGTCACAGTGCCTCTAGCGGATAGATGAAGTACTAAAATTGTGCATATAATTAAAAAAAAACTAAATAACTACACGCTGCCGCGCGCGTAGTCTGGCAATGAATCATGGTGACTTAAGTGTGATATCTTTCATCACAAAACGTTTCCATTTTTATATAAGCAAAGCGTACTTCCAAGCTTATTAAAAGTTTTAATATTTTAGAAAAAGCTAAAAAGGCTGCAGTGAGCGTTGGGACGTTATTTAAATTTATTACAATTTAAAGACTGGTCACTCAACTCAGTTGGTAGTAACTCTGTCTTCTGCACTGTAGGGCGTGAGTTCAATTCCCACCCAGGAGAAACTTTTATGGGTGAGGCTGACTCCCGGATACTGAAACGCCATTTAAATATTTGGGAGCGTATTAGCCATTTAGGACGCTCTTACCTGTCAGATTTGTATAGATAAACGTCAAATAATGTCATAGATAAGCGCCACTTAAATTAAGTAGCGTTTCAGTATTCGGTCGTGTGTATAGTATTTAATTGACGTAGGTATGTAATATACTACATAAAAGTAGGTATAAATTTACCTGATTTTCTTAGTTTAAACTGCTTAGTTTAGTACTGCGTGTGTCTACCAATATTAATAGTGTGTTATAAGTTTGTTTAGAATCTTCCTTAAAATAGCTTCCTCTTAGCGTTATGTTTGTTATCTACGTAAAACGAGATGAAAATATTCAGACAAAAACAATTTACCTGAAAGTAGATAGATATCTTATATTATATAGAAAACAACAAAGATACCAGCTAATTAATTAGCACCACTTCCCATTTTTTTGATAAATTTTGATGCCAAGTATTTTTTATTAATGAAATTAAATAAATATATATTAAAAGTAATTTTAAAATCGCTTCTCGTCCGCCATCGCCCTCACTGTGGCCACACCCTTAAAACTGCAGACTCTGACTCGGCATGTGAATCGTAGAAATTATTAGAAGATAAAAAAAGCATTTTAATTTTAGTAATTAAGGTTTGGAGGCTATTATTATATTAGTATTTCTTATATGTGTATTGTAGTTGGAGTGTAGGGTGTACTAGAAAATTTTTCTGAAGTAATTGTAATCATATAAGTATAAAAATACCGCTATCTGAGTAATAAGAAGTTTACTTATGCCCGGTTCCTATATCCAACGTACGGATGACCGTAGATCGATCGTCATAGCAACGTTGTTATCTGTCAAAAAGTGTCATACATTTTGTGTTGTAACAAAGTTGCTATGGAGATAGATCGACGGTCATTCGTACGTTGGATATAGGAACCAGGAATTATTTAACTTAAAATAAAATAGAGAATTACGGTATTCATTGAAGTTATTTTGAATGAAAACGTTTGTTTTCCAAGTTTTTGTTATTTTTATAAATATTAAATGCTGAGCTTTTATGATAATTATGTAAAATTTAAATTCAGTTTAACAAAATCAAAGTAATTGTAGTACACCCTGTACAATATAGAAATTCCATTCCTGCTTGACATTAAAAACAGTCGTAATGTACCATGTAGTTTTTAATTATAATTTATGAAGTTGTATGTAAGTTATTAGTATTCTTTTAATTAAAATATACTCAGTTTAGATATTTTGTTTGTTTTATTCATACTTTAAAAAAATATATTAGTTTTTTCTGTAATTGTAGGTGGTCCTTATCCACATAATGCAGTCTTTAGTTTTAAGAATTTTCTTTGACCTTCAAAGAAAATGAACCTACTTACCTAGGTAATTAGATTTTAGTAAAATGTTAATGAAAAATTCAAATTTTGCATTAAACCAAAGACGATATTAATCTAGAAGACAGACAAAGGCCATACACAAAATCGTAAACTGATCCATGGGACCTATTTTGTCTCTTACTCACAAAAATGTTGTATATCTTCTTTGTTTTTGTGTGACTGAGAAAGGAATATACAACGCTCTATTTCTTACCTTCTCTAAAGCTGATTGAAATTCTGAAGATCAGTGAGGGTAGTTTTTAGTGTTTGTGCAAAGCTACCCGCCGCTTCACAAAGAAATTCAGATGCAGCCTACTCCAGTCTGACCGCGACCATGGCTATTAAAACATAGCTGAAACGTCGGGATATAAATAAGAAAAATAACGAGATAAAATGTGTCCCTACATTTCTAAAATATGAGTTCCTATCGCGATAGGAAAGACTAAGTAGGTACCTAAGTTTTACGATCTCAGAAATACGTTATGAGATTTTATGGTGGTTTTTGTGATTCAAGAAGCTATCCCAAGAAATTAAGTAGACATATAACAAGCCGGCAGAAGATTCGCAGCGAAGAAGGGCGGATTACTCAAGTAAGTGGCTCATTGTACTGTGTTTGGTTTTTGGCTGACTTTGCGCACGTTTTTTCTCGTACTCTGTAAAAGTGGTCAATTTAATTTTACCTATTTAGCTGTGTATTTCACCCAAATGCAAAACTTTTAAGTTTCTTGTTAATACACCTGTTTTATTTTATATTCATTTTATTCCAATAGTTCGGCAACTGTGTTGCAATAGGTAATCGTTTGTAGCCAGCGAACTCTAGCACTGTTTTTTTATCAACTCCAATCAAGAAAACAGAACAGACATAAGGTTCCAATAACACAAGCTTTGCCTACTTGGATAGTGGATACTAGATGGTACTAGATGATGCTACATAGCTGTGGAAAATGGCCAGCGTTCTTTTTCCATTTATTATAACTTCTCCAAGTGCTTAACATGAAGTTGAAAAATCTTCTTCACCATATAAGTGACATCTAGATGACCAGCTATGAGCTTTTCATATATAATCAGATACCACAAGAAATGTGTTCGTACTGGAAAGTGCACCATTTGTGCGTAGAGGTTCTCCATCTTCAGTAAGATCTGGTTGAGGGAGCCGACTAGTATTGCTATGTTGTAACTTTCTAACTCTCTGAAGCGCTTTCTCAAAGGACCTGTGCTTGATATCCTGTACCTGTAAGAATCCCAATCACACTAATGGGGGCAATTCGGAGTGTCGCAAAAGCTAAACTAAACTAACTAAAATTATTGCCATCCTTTTTATTCCCATCGCTATGAAAGGGACGGCAACAATTTTAGTTAGCTTAGTTTAGCTTTTGCGACACTCAGAATTGCCACTATTATAAAGGTTAAAGTTAGTGTGTATAAGTATCTAAGTGTGAATGTTTATTACTCCTTCACGCCCAAACGTCTGGGTGGATTTGAATGAAATTTGGTACCAGGATAGCTTATTATCCTGGATTAGCACATAGGCTACTTTTGATCCCGGTATTCCCACGGTAATTATTAACTGTGGGTAACACCGCGAACTCCGCGAAGCGCAGCTAATAATATTATAAACGAGAAAGTTTGTAAAACTGCGAGTCGCGTTGGAATAGAATCACCTAGCATGTAAGACGATACTGATGCGATCCTTGAGCTCCTACCAGAATCAATTATTTTTCTTTCTTTTAAATGTATGGATGTACCTAGGTACCTATTCTTAGACGCAAAAACTACTTAACGGATTTGGCTGAAACTTGGTGATGGTCATCTTTTATACCTAGTGGAGTATATAGACTGCTGCATCTGCCTCATAGCCGCCTCAATAAGGTGTGGGTTATGATTCAAGGACTCCTTCTTCCTTCTAAACTGCTCGTGTCCGTGTCGCTGGTATTTCTTCTTGGCCACCGCTACTATCTTCTTGATGTTGTCTGCGTCGAGAACATTTATGTCCAGGTTTTCTGTATCGAAGCTGCTGTTGGGCGCTTTAAACAAATCACGTGCATGTTACATTTTACTCTTTTAAATATTGAAGTAGGTATATTAAAATAAGTAAACTATTGTTTGATATCATTAAATTACCTATTAGGTATTTCTATTTGTTATAATGTAATTTATTTTCGAGAGCATGGTACCTAACTGTAAAAGTAAGGTGGTTTGACCAATGACTTTAATTGTAAAGCCTCCTTACTCATAATATATCGTGCCTTCTGAAGCTCAGAAGCGCTCAGCTGTTAATGCCGCTGGTCACAACTACCTTTTTGTGGCCGTGTAGAACTTTATTCAACGGCAAAGCATCACAGGAGCTCATAAGCCACCATTATTGCTAAAATTCCATCACCAGAGTTAGGTAAGTTAGTTTAATATGAGCTTTCTTACCATTATTGTTGAAGAGGTAACCGAAAAGGGAGCCCTCAGGAGTTTCGGTGTAGTTTAGGATGTTAGTTTTTAGGATTTGGTGGAGCACGTCCGCATGAGGGACTGGCTGGCCCGGAATCAGCTCAATGGAAGCAGCTAGTTTTATGCCTGAAAATAACTTTGGCTACAATAGGTACCTACCTACTGGAGTAGTTTTTATAGTTGATATTGCAGTGAAATTCATAATCACTTCTGTTATCATCCTTCTTTCTATGTAGGTCCGTCTAAAAGTTTTCTACTCCACTGCATCAACCGCACGAACCCAGCAGCGTCACAGAATACCAGCGCTGCAGCAGCTCTCTGCTGCTGCAGCACACGCTGAGTGGCGACCTATTTTGTTATTATTGGTTTATATTTCGTTATTTTATTAGTTATTTCATGTGGATGGGTAATGGGTATACAAGTAGAGGAAGGCCGAAGAAGACGTGGATAGATTGTGTGAAAGATGATATGAATGTAAGAGGAGTGAGTTCAGAGTTGACGAGTGATAGAGGAGAGTGGAAGAGAAAAACATGTTGTGCCGACCCCACCTAGCGTGGGATACATATTATTTTTTTTTACTTTTAGGAGAATGATAATTTTATGTTACATTCTATCAAAGACGATTAATAATAACGATTAATATTAATCGTCTTTTGAGATATTAAACGATTAATATCTAGATATTAATCGTCTTTGATTCTATTAAACTTTTTTCTATTTCTATAACCGCCATGTCAACATTTAATCCATTACTGTTCGATAGGCTTAGGTAGGTACCGTAAATACCGTCTTTTTTAATGCGTAGGTACGGCTCAGATTAGAACAAACTGTCAGCGTCTCCTGTTTCTATTTTCATACAACCCGCATACTTTTAAGAAGAGAGTTAATGGGCATTTTCTAAGCAAGCTCGCTTCTTCATTGACTTCATCCTTGCCTCGGCAAGCCTCAGAGTCAAGAGCTAACCCATTTTAAATAATAATAAAAAAGAAAATGTTTTTAATTTCGAAATTGGATGAGGCTGGCACAAGACCGTGAGGAGTGGCGTAAACAGATGGAGGCCTATACCCAGCAGTGGGTGAAATCAGGCTGTGGATGATGATGATGATGAAAAAAGAAAAAAATACCAACTTACATATTATTAAAACTATTAAAAGAAACATTTTGAATCAGTTCCTTTAAGTCTTCAGAATAATTTAGAGCCTTATCTTGTATTTAAGTATTTATTTATTTATATTTGAACAAAAGTTTTCCTACATGTAAATTAAAAGGCATGATAACTTTGTATTCTTCAGTCTGCTTCAAAGCATTTATGAAAAATGTTTGTGTTAGTTCATTATCGGCATACTTATCAGTAGGTAAATTAATGTAGGTATATATGAACATTATGTAATTTTAATCGTATTTACAGGTAGGTACCTATACCTATTAAAGCACATTCGTCTAATGCCTATTGCGGGGTTTACATAATACTCCGACACCAGAGTTGGTCACTTGCTCATACGAACTTACTTACCTTACCTCGGACAGAGGATAAGTAGGTACCTACCTATAGCAATCCAACAAGGTAACGCTGCCAGCTTTTTAGGCACTCTACCTGCGGTCGGTGACCTGAACTCTATCTTTCTTTTGTCAACATTTTGGATAGAAGATGGAGTTCCTTTATTAATTTAATTGGTTATGAAGTGTAGGTTATAAATTAACAAGAAATACTAGCAATATTTACAAATATTTTTTTAAATTTAATACCTACGTAGGTACAAATAAAAACTAAAATTGTTATGTCAAAAAACAAAAACCATTATTATTACCTAGGTACTTAAAGTAGGTAATAGTGGCAATTCCGGATGTCGTCGCCAAACCTTAACTTAACTAATTTGACAGCACTAAAAATGTTGCCGTCCCTTTTATAACGATCGAAATAAAAAGGATGGCATCAATATTAGTGCTGTCAAATGAGTTTAGCGACATCCAGAGTTGCCACTAATAAAACCTTCCATCGTTATACAACAATAACCACAAGTAATGGACAGTTTGATTATCCACGGATGCTACCCGATCATGTATTTTTCTTCACTAATACCACCCTCAGATTTCAACCGTTTGGGTAGCGCTGGTGGGTCATCGTTCGCTTCTCTGTGCTTTCCGTCCACCTTCACCAGCACCCACCAGAAGTACATGAAGTCGGTGTACAGCTTTGCAGACTTGTGGTGAAGCATCAAATGCGTTTCAGCTTGCGTTAACATTCTGCAAATAGAACACTGAGATTTTAAAAATTTCAACTTCCGTTAACCGTTTGAAAATAGAACACTGGGATTTTGAAAATTTCAACTTCCGTTAAACTTCTGCAGATAGAACACTGAGATTTTTAAAATTGGTAACAGACTTTATTTTTTTTAGGTAATTGACGGTAGGAGAAACATTGCTTAGAGTCTGCGCACCACGATTTTCGAACTCACATTCACTGCGCGTTTTTATCGATGCAAAAGCAGTAATACTCGCGGCGTTCAAAAGGCACTCGGCAAGTTAAATTGTTTATGAATAAATTAAATTAATACAATCCTAGGTAAACAATGCTGCCGCACTAGGTAGGTACTTATTTTCGCAAAGTTTAGTTTGATTCCATCAACTTGTAACCCTTACATTTTATTATACATTATTGCGTAAATCGATTGTATTTTTTCGTACAGTGAGAGAATCCTCCTAAACAAAAATCCAATTCGATACCCTGTGTCTTTCACACTGAAGTATGGGCTAGCTTCTAGTTCCTTCATAATATGTCTTGCCATGTAAATCGTTTGCAGCATCATATCTGTTGTCTTCTGCCGCGTCATGTGGTCTGACGCTGCCATATACCATGGTTTAGCCATGAATGTGTATACCAAGACCTATAACATTATTATTTTTTTATTGTAAATGCATAATAGTGGCAATTCGGAGTATCGCAAAAGCTAAACTTAACTAACTAAAAATGTTGCCGTACCTTTCATAGCGATGGGAATAAAAATAATGGCATTAATTTTAGTTAGTTTAGTTTAGCTTTTGCGACACTCCGAATTGCCACTTATGTCTTTTTTTATACAAAATACTAATAAAGAACTGCGATGTGAACCTATCAGGAACTTTTTAGAAATTGTAACTGTTTTTTTCACAATTCAAACTCAAACTCAAACCCAAAATGTATTTATATATGAATAGGATAGTTTATAGACCAATTTGACACGTTACATCCTTAAAACTACTTCTACTGCCTGTTCCAACGCCCCTACATCATGGTTTGCTTCATCTAGTTTTTCTCACCCGGTATCCTAACCCACGATTTTCAGATCAAAAATCGAAGCACTATTTCACTATGTCAAATCGATCTAACGAGGCACAGCATCAGACATTTAGGCAAATCTACATATGAACCAATGGTGACCCTAGATGATGAAATAATTATAAAAATAATTACCTGTCTTCGCGTGTTATTGGCCCGCTTATCCACCAAGCTTGAATTGAAAGAACTGATTTTCGACATGAGTTTTTTCAAATCTATCTTCCCAATATCAAAAGTAGTGTTTATGTTGTAAGTGAGGTTAGATGGTTCACTGTCTGGTGAGATGGTTGGGAACAGGTCATTGATGTCTTCAGGTGGTTCACCTCTGTTTACGGAGTGTATAGCTTCAAAACAAACTGAAAAAAGGGAAAAAGTATCATTCATCATCATTGGCAGCTCAAATGATAGCCCACTGCTGGGTATAAGCCTCCTCCCTCAAACGCCACTCTAATCGGCCCTGTGCCGTTCGCATACATATTAATACATTTTAATTGGTAAACTTAAAAACTACGTCACCAGAGTTAGCCACTGACTCATACATATTTGCTTGCTTATTGACAAGTGATAATTTTTTGTTAAAAGATTTGCTGTTTCGAGATAATTTTTGTTTTTCCACGTTCAAAGTCGGAAAACAACAGCCAAAGTGTTAAAAACGGTATAAGCCTTCTAGGAAATCCATGTCAAGTTTAAACTAAATTAGCTTTTTATTTCAAAAAACATGTAAACAATTTACAAACATGTTGCTAAAGATGAAAAAAAAGAAGTTTTAATAAACTTACCAAACAAAATAAACAGTTCTTGCATGTTTTACCTTTTAAACTTTAAGGCAACAAACTAGGTAGGTACTTGTGCACTAGCAGTTATTAATTAAAAAAATATTAACTTTGGGATGCACATCGATTTTGAAACTGATAAGTGCAAGTCAAGAAGTATCTTGATTATCAGAACATAATGTAATTTTTTTGTATACCTACAGAAAATACCAAAACCTACCTAATTTTTGGTTAAAATCTAATTTATATCACACATCGAGATATAACGTTGTTAAATCATAAACCGCTGTTTAATTTAATTTTAAGTATGTTTAGGCAGGCAGAGCCTAAATGTAATTAATCATAGTTAGGTGCTTGAAAATATCACATACTTAATGCTGTATATATTTTTATGTCTACGTGAGTGTTTTGATTAGTATTTTACTAGTACATTCTGTAATAGATAAATAAATAAATAATAAATAAATATCCTGGGACATTCCACACAGCGTCATCTAGTCCCAAGCTAAGCAAATTAATGCTTGTGTTATGGTAACCAGATGACTGATATACTACATAGATTTTTTTTTGTAAATACATGCATATTATACATAGAAAACACCCCAGACGAAATAAATATTTGCAGAGCATACAAACATTTGTCCCGCAGCAAATGAAGGCAATAGTGGCAATTCTGAGTGTCGCAAAAGCTAAACTAAGCTAACTAAAATTGTTGCCGTCCCTTTCATAGCGATGGGAATAAAAAGGATGGCAATAATTTTAGTTAGTTTAGTTTAGCTTTTGCGACACTTCGAATTGCCCCCAATACCTACATATTATTTACATGTCACCCTAGCCCCAAACTGAACGAGGTTAGACATATTTTTAGTAAACGACAATTCATACGGTTGAATATTAAACTTTTATATCATAAATTCTTAATTCAAGTGCCGCCATTATGCCTCACACACACGTACCCTCCAGAAGTTTACGATGTCTTATTTGGGAACCTAAGTCTGGAGGAACTATTCTTACCGGAGACGACTGATGATACCTACACTGAAGAAGAGATGAAGAAGATTTCAAACCTTGACGTTCGGGAGATACTAAGGTGAGGTATTTTGATTTGATACCCAATGCAAAATATGGACATGTACCTACCAAATATTAGACCTCTGACAACCCCATTAGACTTCTTCATTATAATAATCTTAAATACCTATATATAATCAAAAAAATTTAGATAAGGACGTGCCTTTATTAATAGTAGGTAACTACGTACATGAATATAACTAAGGAATTCTAAATTGTTTAATGCGTTAAAATTGCACGCATGCACAAATATAGGTAACTCAAAATAATTTTTAAGTTGGTACCTTTATTCAAGCTTGCAACTGCCTTTGTCAAAGAAAACTCTACGCTGGGTTATTTAAATCAATGAATACTTATAGATCCTCTTATGTCGTGGAAAACAACCAAGATGTCCACGAAGCAATTCAAAACGTTACTGCAGACAGCGTAGATGCCAGAGACTACAATGACATATCAGCGAAATTGTATAATTTCACCAGGAAAAGGGAGTGGACGTTTTACTGGGGTATGTCCGATTGGGACGACTGGTTTTGGAACTGGGAATTCGGTCTTGAGCCGAAGAAGAGAGAGAGTTTTGAGAAGATATGTCTTATGTATTTGTATCATGCGAGGTAATTTTTAACTATTTAACTTACAAAACTTTAGAAACACCGAAAAAAAAGCTAGGCCCCACACTTTTTGTCCTGATTTTTCTGGTTTTGGTCACAAATAGACAGTAGGTATTAGAATGACCTGGATCTCTAGACGTTTCAATGTGATCCTATAGGTCTATTTGAATGACAGTTGCTCTGTATATGTATTATTTATAACACGCGAGATGTACCTACACACGTATAAGTATCGCCGATTTAAATCAAATGTTTCAATTAATTCGGAGAATATTTTATCTTGGTAAGATGGAGGGGCTTGCGGTCTCTTTGTAAGGAATTGTATTTTTTAGATCACTACCAGGAGACACATGAATTTTATTTGGTAAAATGATATCTATAAATATATACCGCTCGGAATTAACATCTATTTTCATCACACACCTGCACACCCTATGGCTACAAGGTACCAATTCAGTTGTAAGGTCAAGTAATTAAGTTTTAATAAGATAATTATGTTTTCAGATATAAAATAGAACTCGCGTTCAAGCAGAGAGAACCTCTGCGTGAAGATAAACGTTACAAACTAGGATACCTGTTTAACCGATTGCGTAGACTCAAGACGGAGATGCTGAAGGTTATTTGTATTTCATGGTCTTAAATTATTATTATTATCATTTGCTAATTATAACATATCCCACTGCTGAATAAAGGCATATCTGTGCACATGCCATTAATTCCGGTCATGAACCTCTAAAATCTATGGTTTTTTGATGGCGTCGATTCGCGCAGTTGTAGGCTCAAAGAATGTTTATTTCCTAAAAAAGGACACAAAAGTCACTTACTTGAGAAACAGATAATGTTAAATTCAAATAAAATGTTGTCACAACCATATGCTTAAGAATCTCTGATTTGTCATTGGAAATAAGGGATTTATTTACAGAAACTATAAATACTAAAATTAATTGTATTTTTGGAAAGTTTTTATAAAATAAATACAATTAGAGCCAATTGAGAGGCCTAACCTGTCTCCAGCGGTGGACCGCTACATGGCCATTGCTGATGAATACCTATTATTGATGATGATTAAATGCTGATGATGAAAATGATGATGATGATTATAAAAACCATAAATGTATGGATCTTGTAGCTTAGTAACCGCAAATAATAATCTCTTATGCGAGCACCACACATGGGCTTCGACTTGGTTCCAACATTAGAATGGCCAATGGCAATGCTCCGTTTGTGTCGAAGAACCGTAAACGGAGCATTGCCATTGGTCATTCTAATGTTCGAACCAAGTTGATGCCCATGTGTGGTGCTCGCATTACAGTTCGTGGCCGTAGCCAAGCAGCAACATGAGTTCAACAACAAAGTCTTCCAAAACCTGACATCTCTGATGCGACTGTATGAGCAGGTGGTGCACTTCGATGTCGATATTCGTGACACCACGGCTTTCATCCTTGAAGTTTACAACAAGACAGAGCCATATGACATTATCGGTGCAGTCACAAATGGTTTGTAACATATTCACTGCAAACTGAAAGAAAGAAAGAAAGAAAAATCATTTATTCTTGTAGGACCTCAAGGATCACTTAAGTTTCGTTTTACATGCTAGGTGATTCTAATGCCTACTAATAACAAACTCTGCAATATTATGGAGTAGGTACCTACTTATTATCCCTCTCGCGGCTTTACGTTATGTAGTTTTCGCGTGATAGAGCAACAAACCTACATCCATACCAACTTTTGGATTTACTTATTTATTTATTTAATATGGACACCCATTACAGGATCATGTTATCAGGGACATGTATAATCTCATTGGTCAAATATTAAAAAACTAGTGCTCCTGTAACTATAGGGTATCACAACATGCGTTTAAAGACACCAGCTTACTTCTAAGTAGGTAAGTAGATTATTAGGTAAATATTAAAGTAGACAAGTGGGAATTCGGAGTATCGCAAAAGCTAAACTTAACTAACTAAAAATGTTGCCGTCCCTTTAATAGCGATGGGAATAAAAAGGATGGCATTAATTTTAGTTAGTTTAGTTTTTGCGACACTCCGAATTGCCAGTAGGTACCTACTATCTACTTAGGTAATTTTGTTTGTTTGTTTGTTCGTATGAGCAAGTGGCCAACTCTGTTGACGGAATAAAACGGACTTAGGTAATAAAAACAAAATATAGGCAAGAGCAAAAAGTGGGATATTTTTTGATAAACTCTTTATCGTTTCAGCTAAAGGGGAGTTTATGGTGACTCCGAAAATGGCCGGCGACTTCGAGAAGCCCCTCGGAGAGTCCGCAGAAGATTCAGAGTCTTCATACTTGGACGATCTAGAGAGCTTGCTGAACAGACCTGAGGGCTGAGCTGGGTACAATTTATTTTGATTTATTTATTTATTTATTTCTAACCCATATTGTCCCACTGCAGGGCAAAGGCCTCCCTCCCTTCTTTCCAGATTTTTCTGTCCTTGGCCATCATCATCAGCCACTTTTAACCCACTGCTGGGCATAGGCCTAATTTGACATTTTTTCTTTTTCTTCAATAATATTCTTGTATATGTTATGTAAGTCTTTTGTCTCACCTACTTATAATATTATTATTATTTTTTTGTATTTTCTGTTACATTTATATAATTATCGTCTTACGTGTTCTTGGGGCGAATAAATGTCTTTTCTTTCTTTCTTTCTTTCTATAGGCCTCCCTTCGTGAATGCCATTCGCCTCTATCCTGCATTAGTCTTAGCCACATGCAACCCACTGTTTTGCGGATGATTTTAATTATATTAATAAAATAAAATTGACACTACCAATGATTTTTTATAAAAAACCAACTAATCTCTTAATGAGAGCATTTCTGTTCATAAACGTCACCAACTGTTAATGGGACCACATTGAATTAATTGATCCACAGTAGATTGAGGAGTCGGTAAAAACATGTGGTACCTTAACTTACTCGTAAATAACAAAGTTGGCCACTTGCTCATACGAACGAACGAACAAACCTACATAACAACCCTCCTCCTTTTTGAAGTCAGTTAAAAATAGAGCAAACAGCTAATTGATTGAGCAAGTGGCAAGTAGTGACTTAGTAGGTATAATTTCGGAGGAGGTTTTTTGATCCACTGCATGTAATTTGTTTTTTGTATGTTTATCGATTGTTGCTTCAATAGTGCTTTTAATTAAACAGTTTGGACATGTGGTACCTAGGTGTATTTCTGAATTCAGTTTGAAACAAAGTAATTATTTAAAAGTAACCAACTATAAGTTTGACTTTAGTCTTCAAACTTCCAATTCTCGAGTCTTTTGTCCTGTACTTCCTTCAGCATTGTACTACAATTGGCATCGTTCCTCACAACCAAGTCTATAAGTAGCTGGGCATTGAACCACAGATGCAGTAACCTTTCTTCTGTAACCAAGAGGTCATATAAATAGTTCTTATCAAGAGCCCCAGCGCGCGTCAAACCACACTGCCTGAATATCCGAAACGCGAACTTGTAAAACGTCTTCACTGCATTATCTGTCTTAGACATGAGGAACCCCATTTTGTAGAGTGGGGACTCTCGGTACTTATCTCGCATGATCTGCATGATGACCATTTCATTCCTAGCTTGGTATATCGCTTGCCTCATCAGCTCGTATATCCGGACTCTCAAGTCGAACTTATCATTAGGGTATGGGTTGAGACCAGGCAGTGGGCGGTATCTTCTTGCGTCTTTTATCATCTCGTCTATACTTTGCAGTTTTGTCCCCGTTGGTGGGGGTCCTATTCTTTGTACGTTTAGCTTTAGTAAGTCGTCTGTTTCGTCCATGCTCTGGAACATCATTTCGAGATATTTGTCGGATGTGTTTTTACTCGTGGTTTTTGATCTTTCTACTTTTTCCCAAACTGTTCTTGGATCGAATTTCTGCATGAAGTCTTTGAAACGCCAGTCGTCGAACTTTTGCATTTTTGCTTGTCGGGCTGCATTTTGAGCATTTGAAGATGAACCGAGTATTAATATTGGAATAATCAAACCTGAAAAAATTTAGAAGTGTAAAAAGTATACGTACCTACCTATCTACCTACATGCAAAGTTGTTGTGATATTAATTAATCGAAGGTTTACCATGATAAATCATTGTAGTTTTCAAAATTGTATAAGTAAGCACCTTTTTATGCACGTCTCATAATTTTTTTATGGGTAATTAAAATTTTCAATTAGTAGTAAAATAGTAATGATTTAATAGTTATAATATTTTTAATGTTATCAAATCTAATAAAAGTTTAGGTACTTATATGTTCCTATAAAATGAATTCTAAATTTCATCCAAATAGTTATATTTTCCTTCACCGTTTTACCTTCATGAGCTCGTGTTTATGTGTATAAGTATCAATTTTCAGAATCAAAAGCAAATAAAACATGGTTATTCGAACCTTCGACATTTGTATTGATAGCTAACCACTAGGTCAACAACGCTTTTTCACCACATAAAATTCCAAGAAATAAAAAAGTTTTAATGTCCCATAGATCGATAAAGTAGGTAATCGCTAAATAATTCCCCGCGAGCTTCAACTCATGTTCTATTTGAAATAAAGTAAACTTGGACAAACGCGGACCCAGCTCGTCGATACAGGCTGTCTGCTCTCTCGAAGGCTTTCAGGTTATCTGTTGTCCCGCTCTCGCACGTCCGGGAAAGCGCCAAAGATCAAAAGCTCACAGAGAAGACATTGCTTAGCTTTTTGCCTTTTAACTTTAGGTACCTACTCAGATCGTTTTAATGAAAAGTGGTTATTAGTGGCAATTCGGAGTATCGCAAAAGCTAAACTTAACTAACCAAAAATGTTGCCGTCCCTTTCATAGCGATGGGAATAAAAAGGATGGCATTAATTTTAGTTAGTTTAGTTTAGCTTTTGCGACACTCTGAATTGCCACTATTGTCTTAATTAGAATAATATAATCTAGGTATATGATAATCTTAAGTACATGATTCAGGATCACAGGCCGACAAGCTTTTCTTAACTAAAAAACAGGCAGTATTTTGGGTTAAGTATTAAAGTTTGGTGTCATGTAAACAATGTTGTCATGTATACAATGTAACCCAATGAATGTCATTTTTGTTAAAGTTATCTAGAATGTCTTTCTTGTCACACAAAACAAGTAAAATTTTAAAATACCTACGAGTACTTATCTATCTATATCTAAAATATCTTGTTCTAAACTTTGGATCTCCTAAAAATACTCTGCAAGGTAAAATAGTTGGTGGGACAAACATCTGTTTAATGTTAGCTGCTACTCTTTGATCTCGTAGTATCGAAACGTAGGGGTTTCCTTTCCTACCCCTCGCAGGCAGTCTACCAAGGTGCGACTAAATGCCACAACGCGCCTCACATTAAAAAAAACACGAAAAATGTAACCGATTTCCACCAATCACGCGATTGTACATCACACGCGATTCCAATTTCAAAATTAGATGTTTTTTCTGTGAAGATTTACATTAAGTTCTTGTTGTGTTCGTGATGTGACTTTAAATGGTATATTGTTGGTGTATTAAAATACAGGTGAGTTTAAAACGTTTCTTTGAGTGTACATTTTCATAACGTTTATTAAATTTCGGGAGCTTATTTCGTTTATTTCATGACAACGTTGTGCCTTTGATCTTTATGTTTATTAAGCTTACTGTTATTAAATGAAAATCTAAAATGTATTACATAACAATTCGATCAATTGGTATATTTTTGGGCTTATTTTATGAGTATAAAACGTGTTACATGCTCACGACTTAAACCCCACGTACCTTCATTTGCAGACATTATTAAGACGATTAACATTCTACGGATCCTAATCAGGGTCCTGATTATTATTTTAAGAAAACAGATTTTGGTTTTTTTAATTAATAGCTGTATAAAATCAAGGCTTTGTTTCTTTTAGGACAATCAACGCTTTGTTGAACTTCAATTATAGGTTAGTCTAATTTAAACGAATAAATTAAATAGTACCTATAGGTAGATCTTTTAGTACCTAGGTACCTATAGGATCGTTAATAATGACCTGTGTTTTATTGAGTCTGGGCTTTGAATATCTGGAGCTAGATGGAAATGACCGAGTTTACTTCTTAATTTTTGCATGTAAGTAAACTTTACTTACATGCAAAAAGTAAGAAGTTAACTCGATCATTTTTCAATTTTGGCTCAAATTGTTTCCAAAAAAATTACAATTATCACATTTGGATTGAATCGAACTTCATCTTCATGTTTTAAAATAGTGATACTCACCTACTATAATAACATCTGTTGTTTTGTTATCATCAGAATCTTCAACCGATCTACCTTCTGTTCTTCATATCTGTAGACCTAGATTTACCTAAAATACTAAAAACATTAATGTATCAAATTACGGACAGCACACAAATAAACCCTTTTGCTTTACGAGTGTGATGATAAAACGAAAAATATTTTTGTTTTGTTCTAAAAATTTACAGTACTAAAAAACCCGTATGCTGTAAGCATAAAAATGTTCTTATTTTTTTTAAGCTTCTTTCAGAGCGCTCGTGGCGTAGCAAACTATCGTTCTGGATAAAACCTTGAATTAAACTAAGGTTCTGTACTGTCATAAAGTGACATTAATAACTGAATGCTTCTGTACTTCGAAAGTTGTCCCAGTCAAAAGTCAAAAATTATTTAATTAATCATAAAATACCACTTTGAAACGTCACGGACTTAATAGGTACTAGGGGATTCTACTGCCTGTTCCAAACGCGACACACCACCCAAAGAATTAGACAACAACACGATAGAGTAGGCCAAGCTTTTTTTCAGTGGCCCAATCTTAGTGGTGGCCAAACCAGTAGTGGCCATCGTGAAGAATCGGATAGGCAATTCTCTATCAAAAATTATTGAACCAAGATTAGGTATACAAGAACTCTAAGTGCTTGAAAGCCAACGGCTTTGTTTTTTTTATCTGAGCTACATTACAATATGTATAGAATTGTGAATTGACTTTCCTCCCCGATTCCGTATTTCTAGAAAAAAACATCGGATATTCCACGACGCATAACATCAATCACTTTATTAGAAACACGAATATATTACTCCATATCTTCGGGCAATTCTTCTTCGAGCTGGCAACCCTCCAAAACGAAGGCTGTCGCAAAAACGAAGAGTAACAAAAGATGCGGCCTTGGGCCTTAGGGCCATCACTAGACCGCGACTAAGTTTGTGACGAGCCGCAACGTCGTACGACAAAGTACTCGTATCATTACTATAATAGCTTACCTACGTATTTTTTTAGTACCTACTATTTAAATCAGGGCTCTCAGGAACAGGTGTCTACGGGATCGGTGTCGTCACTGAGTAGTCTATACGATAACGCATGTAAAAAACGAAATGCATTTTATTTCTTTATTTAAACTATATATTTTCAATTATTAATTTAATAAAAAAAATATCACGACTGTATTCCCAAGGTAGGTACGGTAGACAAATTATTTCTGATGTTTTTAAGTCATTTTAGATCCGTTGAAGATGTCTAAGGGATAGTCAGAGGTATGTCCAATTCAAATACATATCTAGTACATACCTACCCACATTTAGGAAAAGTTAATATTCCATACGTGACAGTTTGCAAGCGCATCGACGCTATTATCCTCTATGCTCGTATGAATATATTAAACAAGCTTTGTTTACAGAAATTACAGAGTTTACATAGAGTCACAAAATACATAAGAACAGATTCATTAAAATGAAATGCTTACCTAGACGCGCTGCTACTAAATGACAAAGTGGATTTAATTAATAAGCTTCGTACACGAAAATATTATGTTGTTTTTTGCAACAGCAGACGTGCTATAACGGAGGCTTTAGCGGTCCTGTTACACCATCTCCCAGTAAGCACCTGGGTAAGCTAGCTGTCAGTTAAAGTAGAGTCTTCTTCTTTATTTTGGCTTCCTACGGCTTGTGCCACGCATTCAGCAACTATAATGTCATTATAATTCAAGTTAGTAAAGTCAAGTCAGAGTCAGAGTCAGTAAAGAGGGGGTTTACTGAAGCATTACATGGACTTTTTGAGAGAACTCGAAATGCAATGAAATCCAGTTTTGTTTCATTTGCCCACACTTATGTACGTTCACGAACACTTAAGAGTCCGGCGACGTGGCTCGGCAAAATTCAATCCCCCGCGCGTTCAAACATCGACACACGACAAAATCTTGGTCTGCTTGTCATTTTGCATCTGTGTGCGTGAGCGTGCGTGACACACGCACACAGACGCACTATTAGAAAAGGTTAAAAATGTATTAAATGTAAATGCATGGCTATTTTGCAAGGAATTTGCTTGTCTCCCGTAGTCCCTGATGAATATGATGACTGAAAATTGTTTTTGTTCTTCACACAGTGTTATTTTTCTGTTACTAGACCATATAAGCTATGTTTCTTACAGAAGGAAACTTAAAATATCCTAGTGTTTAGTACTATATAAATATTAAGAAAACATGTCTTCTATGATGTAAAAATATGCAAAATGCGATTCGGTTTAATTTCACTTTAGCTAAGTATTTTGAAAAAAGCTTCTGGCAGAAACCTAGATAAATGCTATCCTAATACGAATAATAGCATACTATGCTAAAGATATGCTCAAATTTCAAATGGTTATGGTATTACGTTTGTATGGGGAACTCGTACAGCGCAGAAGCCTTAACAGTTAATAATCCACCATTGTTACACATTAACATACGCTAAAACACAAATTTGGGAAAATAAAACAAAAAGACAACATGACATCTCAAATCCCGTCAAAAAGCCAAAAAAAAAAAGTAGAGTCATGCAACGGGTTTCACAAACGTTGAGTTTTCAGTGTGTATCTCTGTGAAATCGATTTTGAAGACATCAAATTTTAAAGTCACTACCACGTATCTTGATGGGTATTGTTCTTAGGTAGCAATGTTTCGGTTGTGTCATATTTATCACCTCACCATGTTCATACTTGTATAAAAGTAGGCCCTGTATCTACATACTTCATAGTTATTTATTACGAAGGGTTTCAATTTACCGAATTACTAAGCAAATAAAGAAATACACACTAAATGTTTACTTAAAGTCGTGCGAGCGTGCTAGACGATGCGGCGCCTGATTAAACTGCGTGCGGTAGGTATACTTAAAACAGTTCGTTGAATTTTGCAGAAACGCTCGCTAAATATTTCATTATAAATTAAAAATCTTACTAAAAGTTAACAGCTCTGGCAGGATTCGAACCTGCCATAATACAAGCGATCGGCCGAGCTGCCTGACCACTAGGCTACGGAACGCTCGCTAAAGTACCAAAGCAGTTTTTTTTGCAGTAGTTATTTCTGTATCACAGATATATTTTACAAGATTTTTTAGAAGAAAAAACTGTAGGTACAGTTTACAAGTTTAATAGATGATTTAATGATGCTGTATATATATATATATATAGCATCAATTCGCGCCATTTTAAGATGGTAACGGTACTAATAAATCATAAGTTACGTTAATAAATCATAAGACTAATATGCATAAAATTAAAAATAATAAATCATAAGTTTTTCTGTCACAAAATATGTTTTTCTAAAATGTATATTTCCCAAAATGCAGGCCTGACTAAATTGCTGATTTCCGATGACTTTTGCCTCACCATTTAGAGATTGTAATTTAAGTTTACAAAACCTAAAATGAATTTAATTGGGAGGCAAGACACTTGGTTTAGAAAAATCACTCTACGTAAATGCAATAACAATAACATAGGTTGTTAAATATATTGCGGCTCTTCTTGATAAACTGCATAGTATTTCTAGATTCTTGGCAACATTGCAACTTTATATCCAACTCACCAATGTCTTTGTACTACGACGCCGGACCGCATTGTGTGGCATGGCTTTAAAGCCACTTTGTACAACCTATAGTCATTGGTAAACTTACTTGGGCGTTTTTCACTTATGGTGATCAAAACCACTATTGGTTTTGGACATTTCATTGTTGGCCAATGACTAAATTAGTAGTAACTATTAAGTCGATCTATTGACATAAAGTTACTTAGTCTCTCTGAATTGAGACGATGTTTAAGCTTGGTATTCTTTTGTATAAATAAAATACAGTACAAAAGTAGTAGTAGTAGTAGTAGTAGTAGCAGTATTAGTTGTTATAATACGTAGGGTCATTTTCAGAACCACAGCACCTTACTGAAATGTTTTTTCACCATTTAAAGGTATATTTTAGTGGATAGGTACTTAGCCTGAAGATGCGGTTTGTTCGTTTCTGAAAAAAAACAATACGAAAATAAATCGCTACTGAAGTTTCAATATATCTACCATGAAGGTACGTATTTATGAAATATTTAGCTACATTCCGTCAATATCTCTTTCTTCTTCTTCCTGCCCTTATCCCACTATGGGAGTCGGCACAACATGTGTTCTTCTTCCATTTCCCTCTATCAGACATCATCTCAGCACTCCCTTCTTACTCATGTCATCCCTCACACAGTCCATCCATCTTTTATTTGGCCTACCTCTACACCTATATTCATCCACATTCATATCTAATATCTCTTTATGAGGAATAATTGAGTAGGTACATTATGAAACAATTTAATAGGTTAAAAGGACACCACAGTACATGTAGAGTCACACATCATAATTATAAATTACTCATTTTATATTAACAGTTGTGACTTCCCACGGACTGTAATTTATTACTATCTTAATGGAATTATAATACCTAAATACAATAATTACAGCATTGGCCGAGTTAGCCTTTCAGTCTGAAGGTTAGGTAGGGAAGGTTCATATCTGACGGAACAGCAGGTGTGAGCAGGTGCCAAATACTCTGACAACCTTCTTATTCATCTTTAAATAAATATGAATGCCTAAAATTATTCTTAAACAGGCAGTAGAATCCACTAATTTAAGATGTTTTAAAGTGGTCTTTAATTCATATTGAATAAAGAATGTTTAACTATGATTTTGACTGCTAGGCCATAGTTTTATCTGTCACTCTGCCAGTAGGTTCATTCATTACATACATTAATTAATATTTTATATGTAAACTTTATTGTTCATCATTTAATTAAAAAAAATCTAAATAAATTGTACATCTCTATCCATTATCTTTTCGTATTTCATTCGTTCAGTCGTTCGTATGAGCAAGTGGCCAACTCTAGTGATGGAGTTTTTAGGCCGCTTAAAGGCCTCCGTCATGGCTTAACGACTTTAAAGCCGGGACCGACAATATAATGTGCCCTCCGAAGCACGGAAGCGCTCAGCTGTTAATGCCACTTGCGGTCACTCATCTAAGTTGTGACCGCTCAGAACGTTGCTTAATTTCGACGATCTATCAAGAACGTCTTGGCAAGCTTTGCCACGAGCGCTTTCACGAGAGCCATATTTCATTCGAGTTAGATGTTATCATATACTCTAGGTACGTTCATTATTTACTAAATAACATCAAAAGTCTCAAAGGCCTAAATAAATTGTACGAATATCCAATATCTTTTTGATATTTCATTAGACTTTCTTCAATCACGTCCGGCGTGAACTAACGACGGATCAATTGAACGGGAATTTAATTTCCATTGAGATTGAGCCGGTAGACCGCGCCACACGGCATCCGATACGAGTTAATTGAACGATCTGTATTAATTCTTCATATATCTACAGTTAATATCGATGAAGTTAAGCAACGTTATAAGCGGTCACAACTTGGATGGGTGACCGCAAGGGCATTAACAGTTGAGCGCTTCCTTGCTTCGGAGGTCACGTGAAGTTGTTAGGTTTTTAAGGTTGTTAAGCCGAGACGGAGGCCTTCAGGCGGCGTAAAAACTCTGTAGGCCTCCGTTGCGTTGAGAAATTGCTCATACGAACTTACTTACTTTTAAAAATGATCTTGTTTCTTTCTTTCTGTGATTTAGATTTTTGACATTAGTTGCTTATTAAAGATTACAAATACCTACATAACATACTCCAGTAAGCAAAACGACAGGATACTCGTACATTACCCTGATGGTATTCGTTAGACATCTTCAAGAGAGAGTTAGATCTCAAAAAGTTTCAGTTATTTTCATATAAATTCATGTAAATTACATGCGATCAGAGAAAATAATCTCATTCGCCTTTTCGTCTCTCGTGATGTTTTTCGTTTCTCTCTTTGTTTCTAGATCATTTAAACCTCTTAATACTTACGATTAGTCGTAGTTCAGAAGCTAAACGTTATTATTGGATATTGCGATTAGTTAAGCGCGTTTGTAAGGCTTTCTCGCCTCGTTCAGCGAATTGTTTGTTTAAACAAAAGGTTTCAACGGCGCGTGTAATCTAATAATGCAAATGATAAAGTTGGAAGCTGTTTAGGTACTTGTGATACAATCTTAACAGCCGAATCAGTAATGATCCTAGGCTAAGCGATTGTAGAATATTGGAATCGGCAAATCCTTTTAAGTAACACAATCTTGAATCTTGAATTAACCTATTACAAATGAAGAATAAAAAAACTTACGTAAACAAAAAACGAAAACAGCACAATCAATCATGATTAGGTGTCCTTGAGGCGTGGTAGAAGTGTAAAAGCATGTTTAAAAACGTAAATAAATAATAGAATCAAATAAAACATTATTAAGAATAAGAGTAACTTTATTGAGCAATAGGTACCTACGTACCTACCTACAGTTGTATGCTTACCTAGATCTAGCTTAATTTTTACAAACAACTTTCACTTAAAAACATTTTAAAAATCACTGTGAAACATACGTTTTACGGCTAAATACTACATTACATAATTATGGTAATGTTATTCAATTAAATAAATATTGGCGGTAGAATACGTATTGCTACTGAACCTAAAGAAATATTGTTCGTCTTCTTTTCTTTATTTTGGCTTTGCACGGCTTGTGCCACGCATTTAGCCATTACCATGTCATAATTATAATTCAAGTCAGTAGAGAAGTCAAGTCGAAGTGTGAACGAAGAATATTGTCGAATATTGTCATTTTCTTCTTCTTCTTTATTTTGGCTTCGTCGGCTTTTGCCACGCATTTAGCCATTACCAGTGATTAAAATTCAAGTTAGTCAAGTCAAGTCAAAGTCAGAGTCAGCGTCAGTAAAGATGTGGGTCTTTAGTCTGAAGCATTATGAGGTCGTTTCAGCTTGACTTTATTCTGTCATAGTCATGGTAGCTAGTTTTACACAAAAAAGTCATCTTACATGCTTTCCATTCGTTCCTTTGACAAAAAAAACAAACAACAATACCTTTCAAAAGCATACTGTGGTTCACTCTTCGTTGCATCGCAAGGTAACATAATAGGTCTCGAACTGATTAAACTTTCACAATTTTTCGCTCTGGCAACTTTTAATTTGTTCTAAAACCAGACAAAGAATGAAACGCAAAACGTGTATCTTTATGTGAATATTTTATAAAGTCTGAGTTTTAAGAGTTGCTTACTGAGGTGGAATATAATTCGTCAATGATGAAAACTTACAAGTTTGATTCACTTGAATTACTTTAAATACCTACCTACAATTGTTTTTTAACTCAATAAAATGTAAATCCGTCATTTGTATGAAATAATAATTAAAATAAATAAATAAATAATTAATTTTGTTTTGTGAATACTGAGAGCTGCGGGTTTTGTTTGATAAATAAATTTGTGTTATACAATAAAGTACCTAGGTATCATTTAATCTCGCATGAATTATTTCAAAGCCTCAGCGTTTTATTTAGAAACAATTTAACGTATCTAGGTATATGTTTGACTTCCGTTTCTAATTTTTGCATTACTTTCGTGTTTCGACATTTCCATAGTCTTTTAATAGCGATCCAACGAATAACAGAGGATACAATAACACTTTACAATCCTCAACAATGCACATGTTTGTACATTCCATACGTTTCTTACCAATCCTCAAAAATAACACGGAAATTCCCAAAAAGATCACCCTTACCCCGGAAAGTATTTTCCTTTATAACGACCAGCAAAAAGTTAATGGAAGGTTTCATGCGATGATTCGGTAGATTCCATACACATTTCCTTTTGTTATTTTGAATAAACTGAGCTACATTTCGTGTTTGCAAAAAGTGGAGTGTGTTTTTGCAGCGAATTCACTTCACTTTGAGAGGGAAAATATTGGAGTGAATGCGTGGAACTGAATAACATTGAAAGGACAAAAAAGGGTGTCGGAGTCGGTACGATGATTAAGACTTTGTAGTGTGATAAATGTTTTACCAACACTCTTTGTGATGCTGAACATTTAAAAGCTATTTGTACATAATAATACATTTTTATTTTGCTCAAGGGAACGCTTTCACCTGCAGTGATCAGTTGAGCTACTCAACTGGTTCTAATTGTATTTTGTACAGTTATGTAAATATGTAGTTGTTTAGTTTCTGTAAATAAATGTATCTCTTTTTGTACATAGCTTTTAATACACATGATAGGAGGTATATTTAAAAAATCTCTTTATCAATGGATGGATGTTTAAACTGTGTACTTGAATCAGTTGAGTTATATATTAAAGGTATTTTCGTGATAAATACCCGTTTGCATATTATGTTTTATAAGTTGAGTTATCTATCGATTTTAAGCAATATCTTTTTATTTTTCAAATGTAGAGGTGAAATTATGCAAAAATTAAAATTAGTTTTATGTATATAATTTTACCCTGTCAGGAACAAAATAAAAAACACAGACATATTTTCGCAAAAACCACATTAGTAAGAAAGGTTTTGAGAATAGTAGGCACAGACTTTATTTTCTTAAATTCACAAAGAAATCATACCTGCCATTTAAACTAGAAAATACGACGTTAATCATAATTATTTCACCATTTTTATGAAGCCAGAACAAATATTTAAATGCCAGGGGTTAGAAGCAAATGGCGTCGGCTTGATAAAACATTTGAAAAATGGGACCGAGAGGGTCAGCATAGTTTTGTGAAGTTACGTTTTGAATATAGCTACGTTTTAAACGACGTGTCTCTATCATTTGAAATAAATTATATAAAGCTAAGCGACGTTCTCAGCGATCACAATTTTGATGAATGACAAGTGGCGTTAACAGCTCAGCGCTTCCGTTCTTCGGGGGCATGGTAAATTATTGGCCCCAGTTTTTAAGTCGCTAAGCAATAACAAAAGCTTTTAATCGGTCTGAAAACGTTTTCATCTTTCATACATCCAACAGACATACACCTACGTAAGCCTAAAAAACTACTTAGCCTTTATAGCTTTACATTGAAATATTTTCGAACTAATACCAACAAATCCAACAATGTTTCAATTAATCCGGACAATCGCTATAAAATCGCGTGAGTTTATCTGATCAGTTGATAGCGTTTGTCTCATTTCCTTCTGTTTATTTATTTACACACATACACACATTACAGTTAGGTAAGTAAGTAAGTAAGTTCGTATGAGCAAGTGGCCAACTCTAGTGACGGAGTTTTTAGGCCACCTTAAGGCCTCCGTCATGGCTTAACGACTTTAAAAGCCGGGACCGACAATTTAACGTGCCCTCCGAAGCACGGAAGCGCTCAGATATAAATGCCACTTGCGGTCACCCATCCAAGTACTGACCGCTCAGAACGTTGCTTAACTTCGACGATCTATCAAGAACGTCTTAGCAAGCTTCGCCACGAGCGCTTACAGTTAGGTTAGGAAGTTACTAAGACTTTATATCTATTTAAAACAGGAAACCAAGAGTAGCTAAAGAAGAGAAAGAAAGAAAAATCATTTATTCTTGTAGGACCTCAAGGATCACTTAAGTTTCGTTTTACATGCTAGGTGATTCTAATGCCTGTTCCAACGCGACTAAAACACCCAAATTCAATTACATTAATAAATACCCTTAGACATTTTCACATATCGTCATTTCTAATCCCAATCGAAGCAACTTAATGCATTTGTAATTCTCCTCATATCTTTAATATTTTCCAATCATCATTCATTCTCCTGCCCTTATCCCACGCTAAGTGGGGTCGGCACAACATGTTTTTCTCTTTCACTCTCCTCTATCGCTCGTCATCTCTGAACTCACTCCTCTTACATTCATATTTATCTTTCACACAATCTATCCACTTCTTCTTCGGCCTTCCTCTACTGTATACCTTTAATATTTTCCAATATAGGCCAATTTATAAGAAGGTTTCCGAATGTGCAAATGAAGCTCTTTTAGAACCCTATTTGTCAGTAAAATACATCTGACAGACCCCTACACCCAGAGACCCAGTTTCGTTGCTACATCATCAAAACCCGCGGGTGCCATTATATACATAATAAGACGTGTCGAGACATTTTATTTAATGGGTTCTGTATGTAATTTTTAGGAAAGGTTAAAATAGAGGTTTTACACTTCACTTTATGTTTCGTTAATTTATTGAAAGAAACAAAAATTGATTATTTTGGTAGGACCTCAAGGATAACTTTAGTTTCGTCTTACATGCTAGGTGGTCCTTAGTGTATTCGACCAAATTACTATTTATAATTTTGTTACAATAAAAACATTATAAAATATCTATTTGTTGCTTTATTGAGTCCAAATTTACAAATTAAAGGTGAGGTGCTGATAATTTGATAATGTACGAATATCTCCGTTTAATTGTTTAAGATTTCTTAAGAATTGTCATTTGGCCTAAGATTGTTATATAGAAATACTTTTGTTCTTAGATACAACAAAATAAATAAAAAAACTGCTCAAAAAGACAGTTTAAAGTTGATAGAGAAAACAACATAATTTAATTTCGAAAGTTTAGTTAAGGGACCCTAAAACGACCTAACACGTCCACCTGAATCGATAGTCCCTTAAAGGGACAACTGGAATTGCTCTGGAGATATACCGCCGGGACGAGGAACATTTTAATAGATATAAAAATGCATAATACATGATATTCACGTACGTTGATACTAGTGGCAATTCTGGATCTCGCCAAAACTAAACTAAATTAATTTGAATAAAAATGTCGCCGTCCCTTTCATAACGATCGAATAAAAAGGATGGCATCAATTTTAGTGCTGTCAGTTTTGGCGTCAACCAGAATTGCCACTACTGTTTGTTTAATACTCAACAACCGTAACTGTTAGACACAATAATAATTGTATAACAAATAATTTATTTGTATATAAGAGACGATATTTCTAGAAAAATTTGAAGATGACAAACAAAAAACGATGTTGCCAACTTAAACACTCAAATCACTACTACAATGTTGCCAACCTGTTAACTAAAAATTACAACTAATATTTTATGTAATAGAGGCCGTACTCGGGATCAACGAAAACGAAGTTGCGTGACAATTTTCGGGTTCCAATTATGTTGGTGAACTATTACGAATTCAGTATCCATCAACATAAGCTGACCCCGAAAATTGACACCCAGTACCTAACATCTTCAGAAAATTTTAAATGCTTATTAAAGATCCAATTCTTCTCGAGTTACAGTCGTAATCCTATTTCGTTTAATTTTATCCACACTTTATAATCTTAGCAGGGAACGATTTCCAGTCATATTCACCTCACATAATGAAGTGGAAATGGGACAATGGATGCCGGGACGTCTACAAATAAAGCCCCGGATACACTGGGGACATGTCATATTTTCACAACACACAATTTACGTTTCTCTGCAACGGTGCAGTGTCCCGCATCAAGTTCTGCAACATTTTACATGACGTGGGCAAAATGTTCCACGGCATTGCCTCGGGACATTTACGGTAGTTATCCTATCCAATTATCCTACTAATATCCTATTCTATTATCCTATCCTACTTCCTACTAATCCCACTTCCTTCTTCTTCTTATCCGGTACGCTCTTGACAGAGCGGTCGTGATCGCTATGCAGTATCAGTACTGGGGGGGGCAGATGTGATGCGCCTCACGATGTTTCGCCACTTCTGTCTGCTGGAGGTCATCCTGCTGCACTGGTTCAGTGAACCTCCGACTGCAGACTTGATCTGGTCAGTCCATCGCGTGGGTGACCTTCCGCGTGGTCTAGAGCCTTCCACTTTTCCTTGGACGACAAGGCGCTCTAAGGACTGATTATCACGCCGAGAAACGTGTCCGAAGAAAGTAAGGATGCGAGATTGTACTATTGAAAATAAACGCTGCCGGATACCGAGTTCTTGAAGAATCGAGACGTTCGTTCGAAACTCAGTCCACGAAACCCCAAGCATTTTTCTCCAGCACCACATTTCCAGAGCATCTATTTTCTGTTTTTCCACATCTCGCAGAGTCCACGTTTCAGCTGCGTATAAAAATATGGGGAATATAAGTGTCCTCACGAGCCTGGTTTTCGTGGCCTTGGTTATGTTTCTATTCCTCCATATTTTCCTCATCTTGTCCATCGCTGTCCTCGTGATACCCATACGTCTTTTGATCTCATCGATGCACCCGCCATTGTTTGAGATTAAAGCCCCAAGATAAATGTATGTTTGGACCACATTACAGTTTGCAATCTGAGTCACCTCCGGCAAATTATTTCTGGATCGGTCGACAATCATCACCCTGGTCTTGCTACGGTTGATCTTAAGTCCAAACTCATGGCTTACTCGTTCCATCTTTGACAGCAGCTCTTCCAGGTGTTGTGAACTGGTTGCAAATAAGGTGGTGTCGTCCGCGTACCGCAAGTTTGCAATCCTGTACCCACCAACTGTTACACCGTCTGTCCAGTCCTCCAAAGTGATACGCATTATTAACTCAGTGTATGCATTAAATAGGAGCGGTGATAAAATGCATCCCTGGCGTACACCAGCCCTAGGATGGAAGTTACTTGAGAAGACATCGTCTGTGCGTACTGAAGCTGTGCCTTCCTCATATAGACGTCTTAAAAGGTGTACAAGATGCGTTGGTGTTCCCATGCCTAATAAGGTCTTCCACAATACTGGCCATCTCACCGAGTCAAATGCTTTGGAGAAATCAACAAAGCAAATGAATATGGGCTTGTTAAATTCTCTTGACTTCTCAATGATCTGGCGTACAATGAGAATTTGTTCCCGAGTGCCTTTCCCCTTTACAAAACCGGCCTGTTCCTGAGCAATCTCTTTGGATATGTAATATTTCAATCGCTCGTTGAGAATATGTAACATTATTTTGCTAGCGTGTGATATGAGTGCAATGAGACGGTAATTGTTACATTTCTTTGTGGAACCTTTTTTGTGCAGGGGTGTGAAAACGGTGTGTGTCCATTCAGAAGGCCAAACTCCTGTCTGCCATACCTTGTTGCAGATAACATAAAACATCTGGTCGCCACGTTCTC
Organism: Xanthorhoe designata; assembly: GCA_963582015.1. Taxonomy (NCBI): domain Eukaryota; kingdom Metazoa; phylum Arthropoda; class Insecta; order Lepidoptera; family Geometridae; genus Xanthorhoe; species Xanthorhoe designata. The sequence continues at coordinate 10,768,275 of OY757045.1, forward strand.
CTAAGGCTTTAATTGTCTCAATAGGAATTGCATCTCTACCAGTTGCTTTTTTGCTTTTTAGGTGTTTTATAGCAGCTTTTACTTCAGACAGAAGGATGTCTGGTTCCAAATTCTCACGGTCTGGGTCTGTACTTGCAAAAAGTCGCGACTGCGGGTCTTGGAATAATGATTGACAGTAACTCTTCCACGTTTCAGAGATTTGTTCAAGTTCTGTTACCACTTCATTTTTATCATTCTCAATAGCCCAGGTTTTAGCCGGCAGAGATTTGGTAATAAGACGAATTTTGTGGTAGAGATCTCTAGACTCATGCTTCATTGCGTGTTTTTCTACCTCTTCACAAATGCTACGAAGGTAGGAATTATGGTCTCGCCTGCAGCTGGCCTGGATGTTAGCAGACAACTTATTCAGTTCTCTTATGTCTGTACCCGCGGCCTTCTTACGACGTCTCTCTTCAATTAGAGCAAGAGTACTATCTTCCATCCAATGTTGACGTTTGTGAGTTTCAGCTCTCGTATTAGACTCAGCTACTGCATTTTGGATGAGATGTTTAGCCTTGTTCCATAACATTTCCGGTGTAGCTTCATTATGGTTTCCTTCTGTCCATTCACTCCAGTTCCGATCAAAGGCTGCAGAAAACTTTTCACTGTCTGAGACTTCAATCCGTCTTATCTTTTTGGGGGATCGAGCAGCTTTGAGCTTCAAACGCATCTTCGCGATAAGGAGTTCGTGATCGGAACCACAATCAGCCCCAGGTAGCGTGTGGGAATTGAGAATGGAGGTGCGCCAGCGTGATCTAACCAGTATGTAGTCAATCTGGTTCTTGGTTCTACCTCCAGGTGACGTCCAGGTGAACATTCTACGGGGATGGTGCTGGAATAGACTGTTCGCCACCACCATGTTGTTCTCGTTTGCAAACTGCATAAATCTTTCCCCTCTTTCATTGCGTACCCCAAGTCCGAAGTTTCCCACACAGTTGCTGTACTGTCTAGAGTTCGCGCCTATTTTCGAATTAAAATCACCCATGATTATAAGTAGCTCTCTGTTGGGGATTTTAGAAATTGTTTCCTGTAATTCTTTGTAAAAACTCTCCAGGACGGATGGTAGAGCATCTCCAGTGGGGGCATATACCTGTATCAGGTTTAAATTTACAGGTGACGCTTTGAGCTTCATAGATATAATGCGGCCGCTTACTGCCTCATACCCTAACACGCTGCTATTTTGATGTTTAGGAACAAGAATTGCTACTCCGTTTTGGCTATTGTCATCGTTGCCGGAAAAGTATACGGCATGGGCGTCAGTGAAGAAATGCCCGTTATTCCTCCAGTGGGTTTCACTCAGTCCACAAATGCATAAACCACACCGGGTTACTTCCTTCTCTACGATGTCAAGTTTACCGGGTTTTAGCAAGCCGCGTACATTCCATGTGCCTATCTTCTGAATTTTTCGCAACTTGACCGAGTTTCCAGTAGCATTATTTCCATGTGGAGCCTGGTCTCCTACTCCAACATGGCCGGTAGTCCATTTCTCACCGCACGCCCCGGACGCAGCGCGGCGCCGGTCGCTAGGCGGTTTGCATGGCAATCGTGATTCTTTAGTATTTACTTCCATAACGATTTTCTCGGGAAATTAGTTGCAGTGGTTTCCCCTTGCCTTCTGCACCAGATTTTTTTGGGGTTATTTGGACCACAAGGCCTCTGCAGCCTCTTCTGGTCACTGACCAGGGATGTGGTTATACCGCCACTGCTCGGTCGCCATTGCCTCGTCAGTTATCTAGCAGGGGGACCGCGGTATCAAGATACCGCCGCGGATGATGTGTTGTCCGCGCGTGCAGGTGAGGTTGACAGTTGGGGTCGGAAAGTTGTTAAGTCCGCTCTCCCCCATTTCCCCCACTTCCTACTTCCTACTAATAATATAAAGGCGAAAGTTTGTGAGTGTGTAAGTATGTAAGTGTGTTTGTTTCTCTATCACGCTCAAACGGCTGGACGGATTTGAATGAAATTTGGTACAAGAATTGCTTATACCCTGGATTAAATATAGGCTACTTTTGATCCCAGTATTCCCATGCAAACGGGAACTATTCACAGCGGGTAACACGCGTCTCACACTTTGAAAGTGAAAGTCGCGTAGTTGTCCAGCGATTGTTCCGCGACATGTCGCCGTTTGTCTCCTAGTGTATATGAGCCTTATGGGCGTGACAGCCACAGGAAATCCATTAGCAGACTGACTAGCTTTATCTCTCTAGGCTTTATTTATCTATTATCGTTACCTGGAAAAGCGAAGATTGCTTTCAATTTTTATAAAAGTTTAACTCCGGTATCGGTAATGGATCTAAAAGCTTTCTACATCTCAAGTGGAAAAAAAACATTCAAATACAATTTTTTTAATTACAAATTATAATAATGGGGTCAGTTTGTATTCGCCGATTTATGTGTATTTTTATAAAAAGGGCAATTGATAACAAGATTTGAGGACGATGATTGAAATCATTGGTATTTGAACTCGGAAATGATCAAACTTTAAAAATATCTTACACTTACCACAATACAGTTTAACACTGTAATCAAAGTTTATAAAAGCTAAGTTAAGGTGGCCCTTCCCGGTGCGTCTATCATCGACGCGGGCATAGCTGAAAAGCTTGTTGTTTCATCCAGCGCAATGCTAGAAAAAGAAGCAAAGCGAAAAGAGAGATATCGCCTCAGCGCTCGGCATTCAGTAGGTACTTTCGCCGCTCACTCGCTCACTCGAAAAATAGTGTGCGGAAATTTCATAAAAAGTGTTCCAGGAAATACGTGTTTTTCAGTAAGCTTTACAAGTTTGTTAAATAAATGTTTGTCATTTAGAATCTCCATAACATTTGCAAGGTTTCTATCACAATATTTTCTTTACTTTTACAATTTATGAGTACATTATGAACGGCCAAAGTTCAGGTAAAATTTATGCTAAAAGCAGGTTTTTGGAAGCCTATACTGCATTTGTTTCTCAAAATTTTGATTTTTAGTTACGATAGAAACCTAGATATAGTGCACAAGATACCTATTAGTCCAAAAGTTTAAAAGAAAGATCTGTTACAACGGCATAATCACGAACGAGCGTTTGTATAAAAAGTGAGCCGGATTGGCCGCTCTTAAGATGATTATGATTGGTGACATGACATGGACATGTACGTACATACTAGCCTACTCTTAAAACTTAATCGATAACACCTTACTAACTATATCGCATTAAGATAAGTTATAATAATTATTATACATATTATAATCTTATATATTACACATCTATCTATATTATACATACCTATTATAATTATACATTATTATAATCTTATCTTTATCTTATATCGAATTTATTAATGAAAGGTCATCATAGAGATATTTGTTTGAGCAAGCCATGCGAGCATTTTTCTTGTACAAAGCAAAACGGATAATAAATAACTTTATTGCCGAGATCAGAAAACACATTTATCAGAATAGAGGTGAGTTATCGTATCGCACAGTGCAACAAAATACTGAAGCTGTATCGAGCGTATTAAAATATTTCTTAAAATAAATAAATAAATATAAATATATAATACATTTTTTTTGTAAATACATACATATTATACATAGAAAACACCCAGACACGAAACAAATATCTACAGAACATGCAAACATTTGTCCCGCGGCGGGGATCGAACCCGCAACCTCCGCATCTCAGTCGGGCCTCCACACAACTGCGCCACAGAGGTCGTCAAAGTTATTCCAAGAGTATGTGACAAGCTGTAAATTTATTGACGAAGGAAAAAAATACAAAAAATTGCTTTACTTCTACGTGTGCCTTACCTAGATAAAAGAAACACTATTTTGTTTAAAATTAAAATGTTTTTCTTTTTTTTGTAGATAGATGTGCGTAGGTACCTATAGTATGCATGTCTGTGGAAAAATCCATTGACCGACCTTTAGATCAAAGTTGAGGCACTCTTGTAACGTAGTCCCTAGGTCGACACACTCGTAAAATATATAAAATAATGACCTGGCTCAGAATTCGAAATATCATAAAAAAGCTGCTCCATACAATATTTTATAAAAAAAAATTAACATTTCGTTGAATTTTGTGATGTGTTCCAGTAGTACAGGCAATAGAATCACCTTGCACGTAACACAAAGTTGAAGTATCCTTGAGGTCCACCGAAATAAATGTTTTTTTCTTTCTTTCTAGTTATTTTGCTATTCGGGGCGTATAAAAATCCAACAAACCAAAGATCATGCAAATCGGTTCATTCTTGAGATACTCGTATGGTTTAATTATGCCGACTTTTTATTTATAAATTGAGCAAGTATTTTATTAATTTCATTAATTTCAGTTGAGCTACCTATAGATTGTTTGTAACGATCCTTAGGTGGCTCAACTGTTTCTAAATGTATTTTGGACAGTTATGTGAATATGTAGTAAGTACCTACTTAGTTTAGTTTATGTAAATAAATTAGTCTTACCTTATCATTTAAGAAGATAGAATAATAAAATAGGCTAGTATTATGTCCAAGGTTATTTATTAATTATTTATGTGTTAATAGATTTAAATCTTACTTTGAAATATATTAATATATTATAATACTAGGGTAGCAGGTACTACTAGTATATTACCTCAAAGCGATCATTATCTCCGTTCAAAGGAGACAATCTGCATACTAGCTAGCTAGCTAATTGAACCTGTCTCAACAGAGCCTACGGTAATGTCTAGATGAGGCTCTCGCACTCAGATCCACACCTGATTGTAATGTCTATTTTCCTTATTTTTTTAACTTTAACTCTTATACGTGGTATTCGTTCTTATAATAAGAGTTTGTGAAGTGTCTAATAATAAACTCTGTATGGATAATGAGGAAAAGAGAAATGGATATAATTAGTGTTTCTTATAATATCTATTTTTAATGTTTTCTGAGTTAAAAGTGTTAGTTGTGTTGCAATTTAACACATTCCCTAGCTCAGTCACAATTTACAAACTATTAACTTTGTGAAAGTACACTTCAAGTCCACGAGCTTTTACTAACTCCTTAGAGGCCAGCACATGCTCTACAAACTTAAGCCTTGTTAAATTGACCTGTTACTGTTGCTACAGCGTAGAGGCTCTACGACATACTCTACACCGTAGAGGCTCTACGTAGATAACGTAAAGCCTTGAACTACGTTGCCACAAAGTTCTGTTATTATTATTGTATTGTCATCGAAGACATATTATTATGACGTTTTTGTTTATTATAACTATAATGATTAGGAATTGATTTGTGATGTTGTAGTTTTCGTAAATAAAGATTTTTTAATGACGTCACAAGTTGTCTGTGGTTAAAGATTCATCATGAAGTCAAATTAGAATTTCCTAGATCTTAGATGTACGCTAAATCTGTTGCGTTCCCTTTCGTTGATATGGGAATACAAAAAAACAAAATACACAGATTCATAAAACTAAACAGCAGTTTTTGCTAACCTAAACCGGTTTGCGTGTTCATATTTTTTTCTCCAGTATTTTTCAACTTGACCTATTTGTAAATTATCTGTTTTGAATTTTTAGTCCTAGTATGGTTCATTATTATTTTTCTGATCGATATGTATGTACTATAACTATTTTTTGAGTAAAAAAAAACACATTAACTAAAATTGTACATGACAACGTCGACCTTCACTCTACCTACAGGGTCCGTTGTAAATATTAATAAAATACACTATCGTATAGGCTTTATTCTTTCGCCGTAAATCAGGCTTCGCTGCAGGACATTTTTATTTAATTATATTTCCCACCAATCCTCCACGTAGGTTTAAGCTATTATTTATTGCTAGGTTACACACAAAGCAGATACAAGTAGAATATGCTGGTTGATATAACCCGTTAAGCGACTTTAACTTATTTCGTTCCACTGCTGGACAAAGATTGTCCAAACTCCTCCAACCGTCTCGACCTTTTGCTGAGTCCAACCTGCATATACGAGTAAGCACAGATAATATAATATACTAGTACAGATGCCTCATGTAGAACATTGGAAACAATCCTGAATTTGCGGGCAATTCGTCGGGCTATCCCATTTTACCTGTGTTTCTGAGTCAGCGCCATCTAGCGTTCATGTCATGTAATTTTATTTTATTTGTAATTTTATTTTATTTTGTAGATTGTAGAAATTGATCTAGGAAATAAAATAATGGAATATTTTATTTCGTTGTATTGAAAAAAATATATTTAAAACAGAAAATGTTTCTGTTATAATTTCGGTCATGTCATAAATTTCCAGAGACTTTATTCCGAAATAGAAACACATAACGCCATCTATTATCTGTTCTTGGAACTAAAACCGTTTTATAAGGGGATGGTATTACCATGATATAAGTGACGAGATTGTCCCGTCCCGCCAACGTTTTCTCGGCTGAGACCGATAGTGTTTAGATAATCCTACTATCCTACTAATATCCTATCCTACTAATATTATAAAGGTGAAAGTTTATGTGTGTGTAAGTATGTGTGTTTGTTACTCTTTCACGCTGAAACGGCTTTACGGATTTAAATGATATTGGGTACCAGGATTGCTTATACTCTGGATTAACAAATAGGCTACTTTTGATCCCGGTATTCCCACGGAAATGAGAACTATTCACCGCGGGTAACACCGCGGGGCGCGGCTAGTACAATATATACATATTATGTATTATACATGAGCCACTTTGGTCGAGACGAATGGTGGCTTAGTAGATCTATAGTATGATTTGTGAATTGTCTTTTTTAAACTTTCTTATAAATACACACATTATACAGCCTTCCCGCGACCAATCGCGGTGCAATTCGGTCAAAACGTCGGGCGATATTAAAGGTAAAATTCGTGATAAATACCCGTTTTTATAATGTTTTATAGTATGATCTGTGAATTCAGCCTAGATTCTCTTACATTTCTGCAATTGCTTTAGAATAGGCTAGCTTACTTGCTCGTGGCTTCGCTCACGTGGTACCTACCCTGATAAAATATAACCTATGTTCATTCGGAAAGTCCATGCTATACCTACTTCGGTGAAAGAATTTTTGAATGTTTTTGTTATTCAACTCCTCTTCAAAATAGTGCTATTTATTTGAAAATTCTACTAGTTTATAAAGGGGTTTTATTTGTATAGTGTTAAACCACACTTAGGTATTTTATTCCCCTGTAGTGTCAAAAATCGGTGCTTTAACCGAAATCATCTTGCTAATACTTCATATACCCTCTTATTAATAAACAAAGATCAAAAGTTTATTCTGTGTACAATAAAGTGCTAACTCGTTCATTCACTGACGTTCTTTGTTAATCTTCGTTTTTTAATAAGGGGGATAGGGTTATAGGAGTTCTGTGGCCGAGTGGTAAAGGCGGCTTAAGGAAGATCACTTGTATCTTTTCAGAATCGAACGCAGGTTCGAATCCCTTCGGAATCGAAACCTTAAAAGAGATTTTGCATTTCTAAATTCTATTATTCTTGAATCTAAGCCTGTTTTCTATGCAAATGCGGCCTCGTGCCTCGTCATGCGATCAGCTCGTGACAATGCAAGATCCGCTTCTAGGTAAAGTCGTGTTTTAGCCTTTTAAAATGGTATTATGTTGACGCGTATTTTATTTCAAATAGTTTTTCTTAAACTTTCGCGATCACAATTCATATTTATAAATACATGTACACGGGGTTTTATCGCGTTATTTACCTTATTTCTTTACTTCCCGACGTTTCGGCTATGTTGCAATAGCCATGGTCGCGGGTGGGTCCACCAATAAGGTAAGGCACACAAATAAGGTAAATAACGCGATAAAACCCCGTGTACATGTATTTATAAATATTATTTTAAATAGTTTTTGTTTTGAATTAAATGTTATTGTTATTGTATTAATGTTACTACAATAACATGTTTTTGTATTAAATGTTATTGAATTTTATGGTTAATTAAGCTGGGCAAGCCTATTCCATCTCAACAATGTCCCAGGCACTACAGTGTCCTGTTAAGTGTAGGCAAAGCTTGCCTCCTGACTCTGTATAAAATCATCTAGTAAAGATGTAAAGGCCTAAGTTTTCTTATGGTTAATAAATAAATATCCCCGGACATTTCACACAGCGTCATCTAGTCCCAAGCTAAGCAACTTAATGCTTGTGTTATGGTAACCAGATGACTGTTAAACTACATAGATACATTTTTTTTGTAAATACATACATAGAAACCAACCAGATGCAACTACTACTAGATTATCTTTGGAAATTCTTAATAATAATAAATAAATAAATAAATAATAATAAACTTATTCTATAAAGGAGTGGCTTTATCCACAAAAAGTTCTACATAATTTTATTTTAATTATATTTTAAAAGGTGTGTCAGTATGTTTGTAAAATTCCTTGAATTTAATTAACAGAAACTAAACTACTACATATTTACATAACTGTACAAAATACAATTAGAACCAGTTGAGCCACCTAAGGATCGTTACAAACGATCTATAGGTAGCTCAACTGATCCAAACCACTGTTGTTATTATTATTTAACTCCGTAGCGTATTTGAATGAAATATAAAACCCGTATGTATAGTTTAGGTCGAAAACCTATTTAGAGCATACTTTTACTTCCGGAACTAACACTCTCTTTAATGCCCTAAATGTTGGTGAGATTTCCAATACCTCTGAGAAAACCAGTGTGCATAACTAGCACATAATAAATGAGTACTGCTAAACTTCACCTCCATGTTAAAATTTAAAATATCGAAGCTTTTATTCAAGATGAAAAGCCAACACCTATAATTCAAACACCTAACCACAATATTTAATTAAAAAAAATGTAAATATCTTATACACCAATAATGAATAATAATTTTTAGCTGAAAATATTAAACCTCTATTAAATGTGTCACCAACACCTAATCTTTATAACACTTACAACATTATTAACATCAGCTGTTTGAAAAAAGTCGAGAGGCACTTTCAATAATCGAAAGCCAAGTATCAATTAATTCAAATGGAGCTAAAGATAAAGAAATATTTTCACTTTCATACGAAGTTGGAATATAGCAATTTATTTTTAATTGGTTTGTTTATAAAATTTCGAGAGTCATTGTTGTTAAATGGAAAAGTTTGTGGAGCAAACTATGTCACTGTATGATCTTCAACACTACATTATAATAACACACAAAAATAAATCGATGGAGAGCGAAGTTGCACTTTGTGGCCACCAAACACTGCTTTCGCTACTCTTCCTAAAATATACGAAATAAAACTATTACAGATGTATTAAAAAAAGGTTATGTTAAGTTTGACAAACGGAATAATCATTTTTTTTAATTCCTTTGTTCAACGCCTATTTTATTATTTGTTCAACAAATAATAAAATAGGCGGCGCTGGTTTCACGCGAAAGGAATATAGCAAATTCAACCCTTGTCTGTCTACACACTGAGTTCTCATTTGTTTTACCTACTTTTTCAGAGAAACTGTTCATACGTCGTTGTGTTCATTCCCCATTATTACTCTGAGATTATTTTTATAAAAAATAACCTATAATTGTAACCAGTTGAGTTGGTTCAAATGTTTCTGTATTAAAGTGGTAGAGTTTCCATAACATTTAAGTAATTTATACTTTTTGAGTTGTGGTCTTTACGTTTGTTTGTTTCAGTGAACCTTTTGTTTGCCAATTCTTTTGTCAATATATTTTTGTTTGGGTCCGTTCACTTGTTGTATTTAGAAAGCAAATAGTATAAAAAGTATATTCTATGAGCGTTATTTCAAAAAGTCCAAAAGTCTACATCATCTTTGACTAGGATTGAAACTCTTTTAAGGTCAGTATTCACATACGGTATTACTCGATCGAGCTAAACTGTCGAGTAAAACCCATGGCATGGGCTTTCGTCCACACATTGATCATTGATCTATCGAGTGAGGCGTGCCGTTCAGTATTCACGAAGGAAATTACTTTCATTTAATTCCATCGAGCCGGCTCGGTGCGAGCCTTCGAGCTGTGAGTTTTGCGGTCCACACGTTGATTTTTACTCGAGTAAAACTATCGAGTAATACCGTATGTGAGTACTGACCTTTACAGTCACTCATAACAAGTATACGAAAGGATAAAAAATATTAGATCCTGGCAATGATTCTGTTGTACAATGACTTATCTAATGATCAAAGTATAGCCTAAAGTTATCTTATGGATAAAGAAATAAAATTTACTTTTGACTAAAACTGAAAGTTCTTATTTCGTTTACGCTAGAGACAACACAGAATGACAATGAAAGATACATTTTTAAAGCACCTATCTCGTTTTTTGTCTTTGTTGTTAGTTTTTGTAACAAAATTGGTCTTATTTAGTTCTAACTTCAACTACAATGTTGAAAAATACTACAAAAAAAAAGTATTCCGGTATTTTTTATACCTATACATACAATATACATATTATGCTGAAAGATTGAATTCTGAATCTAGCTAGAGACTAACTTCATTACATAATACAAAACATTTAACGTATGTTTATTACGAGTTTATATATTAAAAAAAAATTCTAACCATCAACAAAATTTCGTAAATAATTAACTACAAATTTTCAGATTTTATACAATAAATTCAGAATCAAATATAATCGTATCATTTAACCATAACCGACTATAATCCATGATATTTGGATTGTCATAAAACTTTACGATCCAAAGTTGCATTCAAAGTTTTGTTTACGAGGTTTGAATGGTATTATTACTGTTCTTTATTCAAAGTTTTACCTCGACCTTCAGACGAAGATAAAAAAAACACTTACAAAGGTTATTATTCCTTTGATTGTACATTGCTATTTTAAAGCGATTGTAAAACTGTAACAGTTTTAAATGATCCTATTAAATTATTTTCAAATGTGGATGTACGAGTAATATGTTATATATTTGGCTCTAACTGCCTCCTTACTCATCCTCAAGGGATTTTGATTTCTTTATAGATCAGAGGGCATAGCCAACCGGCATTCGCTATGAAGCGATTCGATTTCTATCATCGCTACACCTTTGATTTGACATTTCTGATCGCTCGAGTTTTCGTCATCGAATGTCAATTCCTATACATTTTTTTTAGTTTCTAATCGAAAGCGATTGTCGAAATGTAACATGGCTAGGGCCTCTGATCTGCTTTTTAATTATTTTTTTCCTAAGTTGAAATTCCTAAGTTAGCAATTCTAACTTAGGGAAAAAATCGTGATATTCTTTAAAGGTGGATTTATTTATTAAAATAAATTTTATTTACCTCAATTCACGTGAATCGTAAAAGAATAAAAAAAGACGATTTATTTCCAGCTTTTCAAACATTTGATTCTGAAAATGGACACGCTCTTCTAATAAAGTCCGATTGATTCCGTTTTACCGGAAGCGGATTTTTTTTTCACTTTTTTTTAAACCTTTACATTTTAATGTTTCACACAGTTTCGACGGGTTCTGCATAAAAATGTAGTGTGTGTGACCAATGATTTACGTTGAAAACCTTTTATTGTCTTTTTGTTACCTTTCAATAAATCAAGTAATCATAATAGAGTAGAATAGAATAGAAAAAAGTTTATTTGACACACACAGGAAAATTACAGAATTGTTATAGGCCACAGATATACATAGACTACTTAAATTATATTGTAACATATACATACATACATGTTACAGACACACGTGTAAAAGGTTAAATATTTTCAAAATTACAACAACTGGCCGGTGGTCTGCCTGGTGTCCTGTGACCCTCTGGCCACCACTTGTCTATGTTATCCACGTGTTGATAAAATACTAGTTAGTATGAGAGCATATACCGATAAAATCATCTTACTAATAGTTTCAGGCCTCGGCTTACAGGGTCCGTAGCCTAGTGGTCAGGCAGCTTGGCTTAAGAGAGATCGCTTGTATCTACGCAGGTTCGAATCCTGCCGGAGCCGTTAACTTTTAGTAAGATTTTTTGTTTATAATGAAGCATGAGAGCATTAATGAAGCTACATTTTCATCTACTATTTCACCGGTATGCACAGGGGGATATAATTTACCGAGCCGAGGTGGGCGCGGCGGCCTTGGCGGCCGGTCGATTGCACGCGCTTTATGAAGCACCATGTATCACCGTCCATTGCTTTGTCAATTGTTATATTGTGCTGGTTATTTGTCGCAATTTTTCAACGGTTTTGCCTAATAACTTTATCTATCAACTTATTTTTATATGAAATTGCGTATTTTCGTGTTTTATGCTTCTCAGTTAACTAGAGGCACTGTTTCAAGTTTTTAGAAATTTTCAATCTATATAATGCTATGCTATCGCTTTTAGATTGTCAGGACTCATAGTAAAAGTTACAAGGCTTTTGTTGACTGTACCAAGGACGATGATAAATAATCTTTGACTGTACGTAGGTTTTGATGCATTTCTACGAGTTAGAACAAATATTTGTCCATCTTATAGTATAGATACATAATCAGACGTCCCGTACATACGAATAACCTTTGACTTTAGAAGGTCGTAGAGGTCAAATGAGGACACATTTGGATCCCAGAACTCGTCCATAATTACCCCTTTTGGTTAGGTCTATACATTACTTGTAAAATAATGTATTAGAGAGTAATAAATCATTCGTAATGAATGGTTCTAGCGTTGAATATTCCTATTATAAGAAAAACAAAAAATAATGGTATGTTATTTCACAAACACAAGTAATCAATACTTTTTACATTATCTCATATTTTCTTAAAGTAAAGTGAATTCTAGTATTTTGCCCTGTCTCGGTATTTGGGGTAATTAAGATTAGGTCTTCTTTGTCGTAAATCTTATTATTGAAGATCGTGCCTATCCTGCAACGCCTTGACGGAAACGTCGGTAAGTTTCCTTCACATTGATCTATCCTGGGCTTGTCTCAGGGCAGGGGGAATATTGAAAGGTTATATATATATTGGCTGGGACTGACTGACGAAGGCACTGGATCGGCGTGACTGCCGAAAGTGGGGGGAAGCCTTTGCCCAATAATGGGACAGAATGGGCTAATAGTAAAAGTTATATATATTGATGCAAAGATCGTGGACACATAAGTACTTCGTATAGCCTAAAATGTCTCAGAACCAGGCTAGTAATTATTCTTGAATCTTCAAATACCCTAACTCTATAAACTCCCGAATAACACCTTCAAATCGATCTCGGTATCTCTCATCAAGAACCATATCACAATCTGGTATAGATTCCTTTGACAAGTCCGGCACATCCCCTTCCAATACAAATATAAACTGTAACGCACACACAGATATCATGAGACCGTAGTCTCTTCTCTCTGCCAACTCTCTCTCAAATTTCTCTTTCGGATACACCAGTTCAACAGACACATCGAAGTATTCCAAAAAATTCTTCAAACTCTCAAAGTACAATTCTTTGAGATGTTTGAAATGGATTCGTCTGAATTCAAAATCAGTTCCTGTGTACAAGAAGTATAGGAAGTCTAAAATTGGACATCCGAAGTAGAGAAGTTGGTAGTCTACTGGTACTGCTTCAACTATCTTTCCACCCTGAAACAAATAGGTACATTGTAAATTATAAATGAAAATATAACAATTATCATGACTTATATCGCCAAGGCGTAGTGAATACCTACTCAGATTTTAGGCATTTTGATTTTGTCATGATAATTATTTTATATAATATCTCATTATTTGAAAATGCACTCTGTACCATGTGGGCGTATCCGTATAGTCACTTTTGGTTTTTCAGAATATAGAACATTGAAAAACTTCATTATAAATGAAAAATCTTACTAAAAGTTAAAGGCTCCGGCAGGATTCGAACCTGCGTAGATACAAGCGATCGCTCTTAAGCCGAGCTTGCCTGACCAACTAGGCTACGGACCCTCTAAGCCGAGGCCCGAAACTATTAGTAAGATGATTTTTATCGGTTAAAGCACCGATTAGCGCCATCTACAGGGATATTAGAATATCACCTGCTCATTGATTGAAGTTGCATTCAACACAAATGACCAGAGATGCAGGTGATATTTGAAGTTGCATTCAACACAAATGACCAGAGATGCAGGTGATATTCTAATATCCCTGTAGATGGCGCTAATCGGTGCTTTAACCGATAAAAATCATCTTACTAATAGTTTCGGGCCTCGGCTTAGAGGGTCCGTAGCCTAGTTGGTCAGGCAAGCTCGGCTTAAGAGCGATCGCTTGTATCTACGCAGGTTCGAATCCTGCCGGAGCCTTTAACTTTTAGTAAGATTTTTCATTTATAATGAAATATCCAATACCTAAGTGTGGTTTAACACTGTAAAATAATAAATAAACTATTGAAAAACTTCCTCTGAATTTGACATTTTTGCATTTCATATTTGGTATATTCTTTAGAAAACTATATAAATCACGTCACAAAATAGATTTTACATGAAATATAATTATCATCGTACATACCAAAGACGATTAATATCTAGAAGACAGACAAAGGCCATACACAAAATCGTAACCCTAAAAAATAGCCTGAAAGCTCTAAAACATCAATTTTATCCAAGAAATTTCAATTACTTTCTAGTTAAAAATGTTTAAATATTGAATATTGTTGCTACCTACTACTAAGTATTGAAATTTCTTGGATAAAATTGATGTTTTAAAGTTTTCAGGCTATCTGGTACTGCGGGATCGGGTTACGATTTTGTGTATGGCCTTTGTCTGTCTTCTAGATATTAATCGTCTTTGGTACATACCAAAAGTGACCGCTTTACGCCCGCACCGCTGTGCTTGAAAAATAATTTAATCTGCACTCACCTCTTCTCTTATCATAACATTATTAGGTCTGTAATCTCCATGGCACACGCAACTTTTTATCAGATCATCTTGAAAATAATCTGTGTATTTATCCATAGCTGCTGTGACCTGATCTTCCACTTTTCTTCTCAAATCTTCATCCAAGTATTCTAAACTTTTTTTTGAGAATTTTCTCATAAACTCTGGCCAGGCTTTGCAATCAAACTTAAAAGGTTGTTCAAGACTTTTGATTTGACTTTCGAAGTATTCTGGTCTTCTTTCTTTCATTGCAAATGATAGACCATGGAATTTTGCGAGCTGCTTTATGCACACTTCTGCCATTTCTAAAGTAACACAGTCCATTCTATACCATGTCTTAAATCCTCGTTTCGTTATGTCTTCTAGTATGATCGCTTTCGTATACGATGCTTCATAGAACTTAACTCCTATATATCTTTCTTTATCCGGGATACCAGCTTCTTCTTGTATCTCATTAAACTCTTTCATAAGTTCAGTGTATACATAAAGTTCTTTCACATAGGCTTGATCTAGCGACATCACGTCCATTTCTATAGCATCAGGTGCCATGGTTTTTACGAATATAGGCGTCTCTTTCTCACCGTGTGCAGTTTGTCCTTTTTTGTTTATTGAGTACAGTTTTCCTAGGTAGTTACCTCCTTCGGTTGAAATAATCTGCTTTTTAACATCGCAGGATATGTAGCCTTCTTTTTGTATGATGCTGTCGATGCATTGGTCCAGTCTAGATTTTTCTATGTCTGTTTCTTGTTTCTTCGAGGATTCATAATGATATGTTTCTACTTCCATCTTAATTGTATTCTGTTCGGACGATCTTAGCAACTGTTTTTATACTTGTTTGAGATGATAAGGAATGATACATACTGCACATAGTGATGTGTTATTTAAATGTTTTGGAAATCTTTTATATTTACTGCAGATGCATAGTACTTAATTGTTATCAGTGATTATTTAAGTGCAAATAGATACGTTGGGACAAAACAAGGGTATTATTGTACTATTTATTCATTATGTGCTATTAATACACTCACGTGTACCTACTTCGATTTTTTTACCGGCAGTCTTGTGAAATAACAGGGTGCCCCTTTTTTAGGTTTTTTTACCCTAAGGGTAAAAAGGGGACCCTATTACTAAGACTTCGCTGTCCGTCTGTCCGTCTGTCTGTCACATAAAATAAATATTTAAGGGATTGCCCATAAAACAATCATGATTGTTTTGCCGTGTTTTGCTTGTTATCTTAAATCTTGAATATCTGGCTGGCTGTTTTCATATTCATATTCATTTATTGCTTCAAGTTGGTACATAATGGTCTTAAAAATTAGGTAGTGTTCATTTTCTGTGGTCATCTTCCTGGTAATGTTTATGAGAGCTATCTTATACCTTTAATCGAGCAATACTTATATACTTATACATATATTAAGTACACGACTCTAACGTTTTTCATGAAATTTAGCATGGGGTTTCAGGGGTGATAAATCGATCTAGCTAGGATTCATTTTCAGAAAATGTCGTTTTATTCGTGTTTTCAGGCAATTCAAAAAATACCGAGCTAGTAGCTCGGTCATACCGCTAGTCTTTATTAATACCTTTTAAGACTTTATGAATAAGTCCTTACAATAAATTGTTTTATGTACCTACGTTGATGATAAAGCAAGATGTATGTATGGTACCACAGATAAAATAATACTATGCTGGTACAAAAGCTGCTATTAAGGACGCCCCGCTAAGAATACACGATTGTTGAAAGATTAGATATCATTATGTATTGTGCTCTTGTGTTATTGTCTCGGAACAAATTAGATGATAGGGCATTTTTAGGTATTTACTATAACACTAAATTGAATGAGTTGTTCATTTCTTTTAATTATGTTTGCAAAGATAAGATAAACGATATTTGCAATTATATTATAGCCGTTGCTGTCCGAAAAATTTAGGTACATACAACATCTATTACGTTTTTTTTTTACTTTTTTTTATGCAATCCTTGTCCAGACAATTACGAATACAAAATAAATCTGAGATGTTATCTTTCTTAGGATGTAATGTTTGACTTTTATTCATTTAATCCACGGTTTCATTTATTTTAGTGAAATTCATTTTATCTTGCTTTGATTGTAATCTGTTTTGTGAATCAAATAAATAAAAATAATCATAAAAATATTTTGTATTTTGTATATTACACAGAAATGTGTACGAAGCTGCGTGCGATAATTCATATTATACATAGATATTTATATAATTATTCTTATAATAGGTACTTCGGTTAAAAGTAGCGGAATTCCCAATAGAGTGTTACATCGCACTAGCATAATAATTATGTAAAGTTAGGAACTTTGTTAATTGAGTAGGTGGTCCCAGGGTACTAGTGACTGGTGGCTACTCGCTTAATTAGCTGCACTGGCTATCGGGTCATTAGTGCAGTAGCTAGCACAAGTTTAGGTGCTCGTCCCATTGAGATGTATTATAGAGCCACAATCAGACAAATAAAATGTAAACGCCAAAACTCTGCTCACACTACGTAGTGCGCAGAGTTTTTCTTCTTTGCGTACAAGCGACATTGAACATTTAAAACAAACATCATAACGTCTACATGCAAATGTCAAATGTCATTGTAGAACATTGAATTTGCTCGCACATTTTTTGAGTGTTGTCAGCTATTAGATTGTGACTCTTTAATACATCTCAATGGCTCGTCCACACCGAATGCGCGGTGAGTAGGGGCTAGGCCTAGCGACTTATCCCCGGTTCCTATATCCAACGTACGGATGTCCGTAGGTCGCGGGTCGTCAAAGCAACGTTGTTTATTCAACACAAAATGTATGAGACTTTTTGACAGATAACAACGTTGCTATGACGACCGACCTACGGACATCCGTACGTTCGATATAGGAACCGGGCATAAGCCTAGTGCAGTGGCCACACCGAACGAGCGGCCGGTTGAAGCGTGTTGACGTTTTACAGGTATTTCAACCGAACATTTGTAAGACGCTTGACAATTTGAGGATCTGATGAAGTTTTTCGAAATCATTAGCAGAAATGCACCTTGAGAGCGCAGGACACTGATCTCTTCTTACGTTACGAAATGGAAGTCGGTTTAATAATTTTTTATGTGTCATTTATTATGTGCCAGGATAACTAAGATTATCAAGCTCAAATGTATATAACAAGATCTAAAAAAAAACGCAAACAATACAAAGGCTACAAAAACATCTATATTATTTTTAGTATAAAGCTTAAGTTAGGCTTTTGTTACGTAACATGGCTCCAAAATCAGGGCAGTTACGCGGCACTGTAGCTGAAAAAATTGGTTCATCTGTATTGATTTCGTTCTGTTTGAAAAAGAAACGCCGTGATCGGAGTTTTAACTAACCGATAACCACAGAGTTGAAGATTAGGAGACAGACCTTTTCATTGTTGTTGTTATGCAAATATTGTTTACAGAAACTAAACTACTACATATTTACATTTTTCTTTCTTTCTTTCTTTCTTTCTATTTACATAACTGTACAAAATACAATTAGAACCAGTTGAGCCACCTAAGGATCGTTACAAACGATCTATAGGTATATTTAGAAAATTTTGTTGTGATTAGTCGTACACATTTTCATTTTAATATTTATCCTGGAACGCAGTACCTACCAAAGACATGAGGAATCCTTCAAACTTATTTAATACTCTGTCACGAGAGTAACCACCGGTTCCTATATTCAACTTACGAATGATTGTAGATCTATTTCCATAGCAACTTTGTTTATACAACACAATTTGTATGACACTTATTGACAGATAACAGCGTTGCTATGGCAATAGATTTACGGTCATTGGTCAGTTGAAATAGGAACCGGGCGTTAGTCTTCTTCCTCTTCTTCTTTATATTGGCTTCGCCGGCTTTTGCCACGCATTTAGCCACTACCATGTCAATATAATTCAAGTTAGTCAAGTCAAGTCAATGTCAGAGTCAGCGTCAGTAAAGATGTGGGTCTTTACTGAAAGAGCTCTGAAACGATCAATCAGCATCGACAATTTGACGTATGGGAGTATGAATGCTCTCAACTGTTGTTGATTTAAACTAGCGGTCAACTGTCTGTTTTATGAGCGCGCAGATGTCTCTTAACTTCGTGAATGTATCAAGCTCTATAAAATGGCCATTAATATGTACTTACCTGCATTATAATTATTGTGAAGTCAATTTCTGATTCATTTTAAGTACCTACTTAATTAATTTTTAGGTTAAATGTGTGAAACACAAGTGACACGGGAAGCGAACGTGAATTTCTACAGTTTACTTTCCGAAATATTATGCTCTATATTTCCATAGATCGAATCAATATTGCGAAAACATGTTTTCAGATATGCAAGGGGCTTCTAATAGATTACTTTTGGCATGCTTTCTGGAGGGTGTCCCAGAAACCCACTTGTCTGTAATGCCAATAGGCCAGTTTGGTTCTCAGGTAGCATTCCATTCAGAACGTGATCTAATTACGACGATGTAAAACTGCAGAGTTTTGACTAGTTATAAAAACGAAAAACAAAATTTCGTTCCAATTTTCGTAGTTCAGCTTGTGTTCAATGTTGAGTTAATTCAGCACGTTCTTGATAGATCGTCGAAGTTAAGCAACGTTCTGAACGGTCACTACTTGGATGGGTGACCGCAAGTGGTATTTATATCTGAGCGCTTCCGTGCCTCGGAGGGCACGTTAAATTGTCGGTCCCAGCTTTTAAAGTCGTTAAGCCATGACGGAGGCCTTAAGGCGGCCTAAAAACTCCGTCACCAGAGTTGGCCACTTGCTCATACGAACTTACTTTTTAGCATAAGCTGCATTTAAAAAACATACAGCGCTTACCTAACCTAACCAGCTTAAGATTTCCACAACTTGCAGAGTGGTGGCATACCGTCTAAAGAAAGGAATCCCCAAAATTCTGACCACACGGGTACAAGTTTGAAACTTAAGTCTCCCATTCACAGTTCACTCAATTAATATTCTTGTCTGGCTTTTACGAAAACGGGACCGGCCATTTCAAAGTTTTAAAAAGTTTTGCACGTTGCTAAGACTGTTAAAATGATCGCCATAGTGTCCATTTACAATTAGCAGCCATCCTCTCAACCACAGTAAAGACATGGTGGAAAGATCCTTTTGTGAGCCTGACTTAGCTGCGTGTATCACAACAAATTTAGTTACCATTGCTTGAATAAAGACATGAAGCCATTTTCTTGTACGTACCAGAGCAATAATTGAATTGTCATTTACTAATTATCGATCATCGATCGATCGAGTTTATATTTACTTAGTATTAAGATTGGACCGCTGAAAAAAAAGCTAGGCCCACACCACCAGGTTCTTGCCTGATTCTTTCCCTGGTGTAGGGAGTCGCGTTGGAACAGGCATTAGAACCACCTAGTTTTAAGAACGTGACGTGTCAAAGTGGTCTATAAACGATCGTACTGAATAAATACATTTTGATTTTGATTTTTTGATTTTGATCGAATCGATGCAAGATTATTGCCTGGTGCATACAATTAAATTGACTGTCATCATGACTTGCATGGTCTAAACAACAGTTGCTTATAATTATTGAACGTCAATTAGGTGCGCGTAATTATTGCATTCAATTATTGCTCTGGAACGTACAAAAAAATTACATCATGTAAATGGTACTTTAGTTGATAACTTATTCACCAATGGTAATGAAAACTGACATTATTTGTAGTTATAGTACAAAAATACCTTTAATTAATAAAACAAAATGTCAACCTACGAAGTTTTATTTACTGGCATAAAAAGATACAAGAACACTAAGGCTCATGCCGGCAACACACATGGGCTTCAACTTGGGGCCAACATTAAAATGGCCAATGGCAATGCTCCGTTTGTGTCTAATAACCGTAAACGGAGCATGGCCATTGGCCATTTTAATGTTGGCCCCCAGTTTAAGCCCATGTGTGGTGTCGGCATCATATACCGGTACCTGTTATAGGTAATAGTCTCTAGTTGATTAACGTGGAGCTGCGGGTATCGAAGCAGCTTTGTGGCCAGGTGTGAGCGTAATTACGTCAACAATATGCCCATACCTACTTATTACCTAGAATGTATCCTTATACCTACGGATAGATTCTATATAAGCTGACCTGGCACACTTCGTACCACCATAGTTTTTTTGTTTTTTGTGCATTAAAAAAAGCTATCGTTATACCTAAGAACTATTAGAAAACAAAACAAAAAGAATTATCCAAATCGGTCCAGCCTTTCTTGAGTGACAACGACTTCTAATAATTTACTTTTACTAATATTTGTGTTTCTTTCGTTTCAGATAAATGACAATGAACTCACCCGAACCAGACCCGCCATAACATAAAAATGCCTACAAAATCGCTCACATACCAGCGCACACAGACATGGGAAAAACCTACCAAATTGAAAATGTACAGATGCTCTGTCCACTTTCTCATGACTATCGTCATCTTAACTTTGTTGCCTTATACTTCCCTGAGCTTACCGAACGGAGATCCTGCTCCGGGTAGGTCCCCAGGTCCACCTGTCGCAACTTTAGACCTTAAAGCTGAGGAAGTAAAGGCTATTTTAAGCGTAGATTATGAGAGTACCACGGAGGTTGAGGTGACCTCAGTGGATATTGAAGACGCGTGTGCCTTCGCGAGGGTTCCGAGTGAGAGTGGTGATATTGTGACGTTGAGTGTGGAGGATAGTGAGGTGAATGTGACCGTCACGCATCCGGTGTTTGATGCTGAGGAGCTGGTGCGAGGAGTCGTCTATGATGGTGAGTACCTACTAGAGTATACAATTATATTATTATAGCACACGGGAAATTACTCACGTAAAATTATCGTCGAAATACCGACAATGTTTCGATTCTTCCGTAGAATCTACAATCATAGTAGGTAACTTTATCGCCCCTTTTCTTGAATTGTTTCACGACGGACAGGTTTTATGATTTTCTACAACCCCAACGACTACTATAGGTACTAATAATAAGTACCTTGGATATGAGAGGAACGAATTTACTAAACGAAATAAACTTTACATTAAATACACAAAAACCAAAAACTTTACAGTAAATCACAAGATACATAATTTTTAGATAGGGAAACTGTTCCGTTTGGAATCTCTAAAAAAAGGAAATTCATTAACCTATTCAACTTTTTTGAAAGTTAAGAAGAAAAATGAACACAATGCATTACTTAATTTTTTTAATTTTTAAATTTATTATGGGCTTGTAGGTAATATAATTATGATTTATTATTATTTCGTAATATATCAATAATATATATATATTTTGCAGTGGTTTGGATCAGTTGAGCTACCTAAAGATCGTTTGTAACGATCCTTAGGTGGCTCAACTGGTTCTAATTGTATTTTGTACAGTTATGTAAATATTTAGTAGTATAGTTTCTGTAAATAAATTTCGTAATTAAAATTATCTCATTAATAACATAACAAAAGTTCTAGATGTTTCCAATTAAGTATTTAATAAAGCAAATTAGTGGTATGATGTACCTACCATACTCGACTTTACTCTGACAAAGGTCAGAATCACTAATATTGTTGAATGCTAGGGCAAATTGACCTTTATTGTTATTTCAGTAAAGTGATGAATGGCGTGTATTATCCGGTGAATGTATGTAAAATACAATATGGTGTACCTAGTAATTAATTCCGAGGTACGTTTGGGCTTAGTTTGATTAATTGTGTGAAAATTAAATGAAACTGATGTAGGTTATAACAACCTTTTATGTAGCGTGTGACTTATGCCTTAGTTACTTTGCATAAGAATATATCCACTTATCCAGTTTTTGGTTTCGTATTTTCAACCGACTTTAAAAAAGAAGGAGGTTCTATGTTTCATATGTATTTTTTTATGTATGTTCACCGATTTCTCCGTCAATTGTAAAAATTGTCGGTCCCGGCTTTTAAAGTCGTTAAGCCATGAGGAAGCCTTTAGGCGGCCTAAAAACTATGTCACTTACTCCGTAACTTACTTTAAATTGAACTATATGTATTAGTATAATTTATTATACAAATATATATTTGTATTAATATTTTTATTTACAAAAAATATTTAAATATATTTAAGTAGGAATGTCCAAGGATATTTATTTATTTATTGTAAACTGGAGAAGAGGAACCCGGCACTATGTAAGTTAGCTTCATTGAGTTACTATACTAAAGAGTTACTATACCTACCTAAAGAGTCACAATCTGACAACAATTAAAAAAATGTCCGAGCAACGTTCTACATACCTATACAATGCCATTTGCTCGAACGTAGACGTTATATCGTTTGCTTTAATGTTCAATGTCGCTTGTACGCAAAAACTAAAACTCGGCGCACTACGTAGCGTGCGCCGAGTTTTGGCTCGGATATTTTATTTGTCTGATTGTGGCTCTACAGATTGTACCTCAATGGTTAGCTTACATGTAAGTTTATCACGCTGCAGTGTCGACAATACTTGCCAGCATAGTTTAGCGAGTGGCCGGTCCACTAGCATTGTAATACTGTTGCCCCTTGAGGGGTCGTTTAATTTTAGATCTACAAGTCTGCGCGGCTTACTGTACCCCTGAGACGTAGGGGTGCGCGCATATTGGCTGTACGTAACATTCAACAATAAGATTTAGGAATTAATTGATTTATACAGTATTACGACCTAAATAAATTGCCGGCTTTTAAAGTTGTTAAGCCATGACAGAGGCCTTTAGGCGGCCTAAAAACTCCGTCACCAGAGATGGCCACTTGCTCATACGAACTTACTTACTTTACCTAAATATATTTGAGACGTTAATTGTAACCACTGGTACGCTATGAATACCTAACGTTACAATCTCCCACTGAATCTTACTAATGTCATAAATGTCAAAGTTTTGATGATTGTTAATCACAGAAAAATGGCTGAATGGCTGGCGTATACTTTTGTTGTTGGTATTTTGTCCCGCGACAAAGAAACGAGAACAACATTGTCTAATCTCTGTGAGTGTGGATCCTTGACAGCTTCGTGTCGCTGTGCAAAGTGTGGATGGCAAACGTAGTGTTTTTATTCTCTTTTTGGATGGCTACAAAAACAATCTGATTGAATTTTGAATTCAAAATGTTTCGAAATTCAAAATAGTTTGTTATAAATTGGTACAAATGAGTATGAAACGCCAGAGTGCTTTTAAATTATGAACGTAGGTTCGTTCTGATTTAAAATTTCAACACAGCAGTGTGAGCGCACCCCAAATCTCGGGATTTCAGTCTTCGCGTCTTCACACATCTTGTTTGTAATTTATAAGGGTAGGTGTATTTTTCGGTCGCATACTCTGTGGCGAAGTCGTAGACGTTTTTTGGAAAATTACTAGGGTCTGTAACTAGAGAACTTCATTTCTTTGCGCACTGCATAGGTAAGTAGTAGTGGCAATTCGGAGTGTCGCAAAAGCGAAACTAAACTAACTAAAATTAATGCCATCCTTTTTATTTCCATCGCTATGAAAGGGACGGCAACATTTTTAGTTAGATAAGTTTAGCTTTTGCGACACTCAGAATTGCCACTAGTATGTACATTATTTTTTTTACTTTCAATTTAGTTATAGGGATACAAAGTGAAATATTTTTTAGCTTTTATCTGTATTATGTAGCAGTGTCCATTAGTGCCTTGACTTTCTAAGACCGAGGGTTTAAATCTCAAGCCATCAATGAATTTATGTCGAAAAATGTATGTCGAGTAATGTATGTTCGAGTCGACGGCAAACATAGTGAAAAATTCGTACAAATGCATTTATAAATCGATTTTTTCCAGTTCATAACAACTTGAGACGGTATTTTTAAATTGTTTGTCCTTATTCATAGTCGCATTTCGACTCTACCGACTCGTCCCAGTCTCAACTCGTAGGAGCAAGGCCATTTACATTCAAAGCGGGTGCTCAAAGCGTTACCACTGGTCGACAATGGAATCAATTTCGCCCTTTGTGGTGCAACGCTATTGTGTTTGATGGATGGGTATGATTCGCTATTCGGTTTTGTGGAGCCTTGGTATCAGTTAATGTTTTCCTTTATAAATCTGTGCTAAGGGCCATTTTAGATTGGGGTTTTTCTTGACGGGAGTGTTTTCAGTTTTTACTTAGGTTCCATCTCAACAATGTCCCAGGCACTACAGGCAAAAGACAAAGATTGCCTCTAGTAAAGATGCAAAGGCCTGAGTTTCTTTAGACGCGTGTGAGGTTGTAAGTGTTTGCACGCGCGTATGCATATAGGTACTTACATCTCATGCTACTTAGTATAGACACATTAAGCTAGTATTTATGTAGAACGATCCCGCTGTCGTAGTTCGTGCATGCGCGTGTGATTTTATTTAAACGGGTAATGTCGAAAAAGCGTGAAACGCACAGTAAAAACGCTAATCTGATTTAGCCTTATTTTCGGCTCTTCAGAGCCAAATTGTCGAAAGTTCTTTAGAAAATAAAGTAACACAGCCTATGTCGCGACAAAAATAAATTACCCAAACTATCAATTTACATAGTATGTTGTAAGTATGTTAAGCCGAAAGGGCCTTCCATAAATTACAGTTAACTCGCAGAAGTAAAGGGAATTACAATAAGTGTAAAAGTTTGTTGTCGTGACGACGTTGCGTGCAAGGAAGAACTCCAATCCAACTTTTGATAAGTAATTTTTGTTCTTTCTAGTTTTTGGGCATGGCTTTGCGCATTACTTATGCTGAGTTTTTTTTCCTTCCGTTGTGAACATTTATTTACAGAAACTAAACGAGGTAGGGTAGTTTGACGTATAAAAAAAAACTTAGGCCTCTACATATTTACTAGATGATTTATACAGAGTCAGGAGGCAAGCTTACAGACACCTGTGTATTTAACATTATTCCATTTCAAGGGTATTCAAAATATAACCTACAACAAAACAGACACAAAGTTTGACAGCACAAGAAAAATGACTACAGGCACATTACGCATTTCATAATTGAAAACTTACCGAAAACAATTAGGCTAAGAGCTCATCGCCGAAAACATTTTAATTTCCCCAACTTTATAATTAAAACAGAGTACACATAAATCATGATCTAAGATGCCCTATCTGGGCTTCAATTGTCTTTGGTGAAATTGTTAAGTGTTTTCATTGAATTGTTCGTGAAGTTTCGACTTAATTGTTCGAAAGATGATGCTCGTCACTCCAGCCACGTTTCATTAAAAGGTACTGATATTGTGTTATTAATCATTAGTCGTGTTAACAATGTGCGACTTGGTCTACATTTTTATTCTGAAGGTTGTGATCATGCACCAATGGACACTACCTACTAACGTCAAAGAAAAACATCACAGAGAAGCCAGTTTGTATTTATTTATTTATTTACAAACTTTAATTTAATCGTATCGTATCGTATTATAATCGTCGTTTTAAAAAAATGACTGGATGCCTATTATAATAAATAACTATAGTTTATTTATTATTTTACAGTGTTAAATAAACTACACTTAGGTATTGGATATTTCATTATAAATGAAAAATCTTACTAAAAGTAACTAACTAATCAATCTAATCAATAACTAGTTTTTTTACTTATTTCCATAAACGCTAACAACAAAATAAACAATTTAGGTATGACTGTCCTCGGATTCAAATTCATTTGATCGAAAGTCGACGCACTATCCTACAAAAATTAAAACGCTTAAGATTGCATGGATGTTTGTTAATCTTTTACGCGAAAAGTACATAGTTGGATCTTTCTGAAACAAACTCTGAAACACCATACTCGATATACGAGTTTTTATTCAGAGAAGTTCGTTCGTTCGTTCGTATGAGCAAGTGACCAACTCTGGTGACGGAGTTTTTAGGCCGCCTAAAGGCCTCCGTCATGGCTTAACGACCTTCCGAAGCACGGAAGCGCTCAGATGAAAATGCCGCTTGCGGTCACCCATCCAAGTAGTGTACGCTCAGAACGTTGCTTAACTTCGACGATCTATTAAGAACGTCTTAGCAAGCTTCGCCACGAGCGCTTCTTCAGAGAAGTACTTACCATGCTATGGAAGCGACGCCGCTTCCGGGTAAGCTAGTGTACCAATACACACCCAATTATTTGTAAATATCCCAGCCAACCTATTACCAGCGTTACCATCCATTACGGGAGATTACCATCGATTGGGGCACTCAGATCCTGACCGCTTCAATAATTCAACACTTGTAAAATTGTCCAGAGACACAGCTGAGATTGATAACAGCATGTGAAGTCGTAGAAAATATTAAAAGACAGCGAAATCAATCAAACAGCTGCAGAGAAGGTTAATCATTTCAAGATTTCAATGCTACTTTATCTTAGTTACAAAAAACATTAATTTAACTTATTTCATGCTAGAAATTTTTATGTTTCCCATCATCTCTTTCAATATATCCCAATATTAATGTAAGGTTCAAATTGACAAGCTCGTAGCTTAGTAACGAACCCGTAGCTCAAACACTGACCAAGACCATGTTATTTCAGTGGACATTGTTGATTTTGTTACATTATGCCTATCTGTATTGTAATTTGGTCTAGAATTACAGCATTTAGTGTATTTTAGATCTAAAACTTGATGATCGTTTATTTTTGACAGAATTAGTTATCAGTAATTCAGATTTTTGGTTATAGTTTATCCAAGATGAACAAAACCAGCTGTTTATTATTAGGCTGTGTCTCTACAAGTCTACATAAAGATAAGTTTGTGGCTTAATCGCGATTTCCATTTGCTATAAATTGCTTTACATCGAATAAGCGGATTTAAATATTGCTTTTGAGTTAATGGAGCTATAAGAAAATCCTCATTTGAATGTTTCATCGGCTTAGCGGGTATTTTAATACTTTTCTATTGGGCCTTTTAGAATTAACTTGGAATGATTGAAAAAACGTCAGGAAACAACTCTAATAGTGCTTTTAGATCCCTTGGAGGCTTGCATCAGGCTTAATGACTAAATAGCTAGGAAGGGCTATTTGACGTGCTCTTTTAAGCACAGATGCGCTCAAAGGCCCTACTTGGATTCCACAAAAACGAAGTTTCGTAACAATTTTCGGACAGCTTATTTTGATGAACTGTTACGAATAAATCAATAAAACTTTCATAGGGTAATCATTAATACGGAGTGGGCTATCAACCGTGTGTCTCGTAATCACAGTGATTATACACTAACGTCTAATAGGCAGCGTGTGTTTGAGAGAGTCAGGGTCACCTGTGGATTTCTATACCTGTAGATATGGATATCACTGTGAAGTCTACCTACGTTAAGACTGTATTTGCTAACCATGCCACGTGAGACGTGACGTGAGCGGAACAACAGTCAAGTTACCACATCAATAAGTTTAAATGGTGTTACTCCACAACTCCGGGAATAACTTAGAAGATTCGAGCAAACGATGCTCTATTGTCTGGCCTCTAAAGTTGAATTTAAGATGTTGGTTTTGCTGCGTGTGTTTTGTAGGATAATGTTGTTATGCTTGTAAGCAGTTTAAGTCAAATAAGGTCTTCAAAAGGGTTTTAAGTGCTTATGGATTATAGGTTCTACATTACCAGGAAATAGTTGTAAGACAGTTTAAGTTTTTTGGATTAAGGCGTTTTTTTTACACCAGTTTTATTGTAGTCAGAAGGAAGGTCACAATTTGGATGGGTAACCGCAAGTGGCATTAACAGCTGACTTGTACCGTGCTTCAGAGGGCACGTTTAATAGTCGGTCATAGATTTTAAAGTCGTTATGGCGTATTATATATTCTGCTATCTTCTGATAGTTGAAGTTGAGCCACGTTCTGAAAAGTCGCCATTTCGATGGGAGACCTCAAGTGGTATTTACAGCATTATTATTATTATTATTTATTATTATTAGCCCATTGTGTCCCACTGCTGGGCAAAGGCCTCCCCTTGGTCTCTCCACTCATCACGGTCCTGTGCCATTTGGACCCACGCTGTGTTAAAGGCATCAAGTTCGTCGCGCCACCTCTTTCTAGGTCTGCCGCGACGCCGTCTTGCTGTCTCAGGGCTCCACTGAGTGGTAATCTTGGCCCACAGCTCATCCGGCATGAAGCAAACATGACCAGCCCAGCTCCATTTAAGCGTTGCGACCTTATGAGCCACGTCAGCAATTTGCGTTCTGGAGCGCAGTGTAGTGTTTCGTATACGGTCTGTAAGCTTGACACCAAGGATACTGCGCTCCATTGCTCGTTGGCAAACCTCGAGTTTGGACTTTTGGGTGTTTGTGAGGGACCAAGTCTGAGCACCATAAGTTAATATAGGGAGGATACACATGTCCATGAGCTTCCGTTTTAGTGTTATTGGAAGAGTACCTTTCATGATGTCTTTCATGGACCAATAGCTCCTCCAGGCATTTTCAGTCCTTCTGGCAATTTCTCGCTCTTGTCTGCACTGGAAGGAGACTATTTGGCCCAGATAAAGGTACTCATTGACATATTGCATATCCTCCCCATGTACAGTGATTTTACGCTTGGTGACGTTCGACATGACTTTGGTCTTGGTCATGTTCATTTTAAGTCCAATCTCGAGGCTTGCAGTGCTTAGCTGTTCAAGCATGCTTTGTAGCTCATGGGCGGAAGAAGAGAAAAGAACAATATCGTCGGCAAAACGAAGATTAGACAATCTTTTTCCACCGACGTCTATTTTACAGCATTACAGCATAAGTAGTAAATTTAGTTGTTGGTCCCAGCGGTTAAATCGTTAAGCCGAATGCTTTGAGGCGGCCTAAAAACTCTGTCACATGAGTTAGTCACTAGCTCGTAAGACCATAGGTAGGTGTATAAGAAAGTTGCCAACTCTGGTGACGAAATTTTTTGGCCACCTAAAGGCCTCCGTCATGGCTTATCGACTTTAAAAACCGGGACTACGTACATACCTACTATAAATACGACGTTTTTTTCGATGATGACAAAATAAGCGAATCAATTGCACTTATACTTACTTTAATTAGATACTCACTTTATGTGCTGTGGTCACGAACCGTTAGTAAAACGTAAATGCTACGTTCACGTTTACGGGCCAGGCTTGTATGTTACATTACGTACTTAACCCGTTCGTTTACGGCGTCGTAAAGACTTTAGAATCTGGAAGGTTCGTGATACGTTAAATCTAGCATCATTTGAAAATGTTGCAAAGTTTACATAATTGTTATCCTTTAACTTGAAGCCATGTTGGCTTTGATAGTGTATTGATATTTTATACGACTGTCGTAAGCTCGAACCTCGGCCGCACATCATTTTTCATTTATAAAATACTAGCTGTTGCCCACGGCTTCCTGAACAAAATGTAGCTTATGTCCTTTCTCAAGGTCTTGTCCATATTCGTATCAAATTTCAACAAAATCGGTTCATGGTTTAGGCGTGAAAGCGCGACAAACAGACAGAGTTTACTTTCGCAATTATAATAATAGTAGGGATAGGGATTACAAGCTCTCGTAGCATAAATTTCTTAGACGTTCTTGATCGTTCAAGTTAAACAACGTTTTGAGCTTTCACAATTTGGATGGGTGAGCGGAAGTTGCACAGCTAAGAGCTTCTGTGCTTTGGAGGACTCGTTAAATTGTCGTTCGTCGTTAGGCCATGACGGAAGCGTTCAATCGGCCTAAAAAAAACAATTAGATGTTTTTTGATTTTTTTCTAACGATCTAAACAATACTTTATTTCATTTACCAAATAACAAAATACAATAAACAATATAAGTTGAAAACTTTTCAATTTTGTCTTTCAAATAGAGTTATAACAATAACACTACAAATGCAATTTTGGTGCTAACGTTGTTTGTGCTAGTTTTATTTTCTTTCACTCAATCTAAAGTTTTGGTTCGTTTGTTCATGGCAATTTATAAAAATACATTGTATATTCATGAAGCAAGATTACTTCTTTCCATTTGACTTGTGATGTAAAAATTAATTAAGAAACTTTTAATTATGAATATCTGATTTTCTTAACGTTTTCTATGAATGTTAAAATACTTGAAAATGGTAATGTTAGTTGTGTATTCTGAGATAATTAAATAAATAATTACAAATGAGATGAAAGACTTCGTAAAAATCTAAAACCTACAGGAATTAATTGTGTTTTGAAGGTTTTCGTTATTTAAATATATTTTTATTTTCTACACAGTTCATTAATATAAAAAAGTTAATTGATGACAAAAATGTCTGAATTTACCCTTCTTGTTATAAAAATTTTAGTCTGTGTAATGTATGTTTAGTCTGTGTACCTAACATGACAATACTAGTACACTATCCCAATCAATTTATACTCGCTATCGTATAGTATAGTTATTCGATTGATTTTGCATGAAACGTGTCACAGTACTCGTACCTCGAGATAGCGGATAGATGAAGTACCTACTACAATTTCACATACAATAAACCAACTACGCACTAGCGAGTGCGTAGTTTGTCATGTCATGGTAAGATAGATAGATAAATAGATCATACTTTATTGACACACACACACACATTACAGCACAGATGGAAAGGTTTACAGAGTAGAAGAACTTAACTAAACACAGAATAGTACAAAAAGGAAAATAATATAAAAAGGTAGGTAGGTAATGCAATAGGCCTGTGCTGAAGAGGGTGGGTCAAAAGGGACCAGTCTCAGCTTTTTGTTACTCTGCGCCTTGACGCAGAACAACACTGATTTTCAGACTGGGCCTGGGTGGTTGTGACTCCACGAGAAACAATACACAACTGCTATGCCTAATATATACATACCTACGTAGGTACAGGTAAGTAGGTAGGTAGGTAAAGGTAGAAAATAATATTTAAATTGGTAGTAAGTAGGTAATAGGTACTTACCTACATAAGGTAACGACACAGTATCTTCAGTCCTGGGTATTCTTTTTATATTTTTCAATAAATAACATATTTTGAAAAAATAAAAATATACACACAATGGCCAGTAAGGTCTGGTACATCAGTAACCATTGGTTACTGATGTACCAGGCCTTACTGGCCTACACCTTAACAAACTTCTAAAGTATTCTATATTTATTTTGTTATCCGTGAATCAGTTTTTAAGACCGCACAAATCTCATCGAAGAGAGATGCCGAGAAAGAAATGCTAGTTATTTAGTACTGCAGTAATCCTGAATCATGCCTCAGCTGGCATAATCCTCAGTTATAAAAAGATATCCTTTCATTACTTAGAGGGTATTGGGAAAACAACAGAACGCAATGAGAAATAATGTATCAGGA
This sequence comes from Xanthorhoe designata, assembly GCA_963582015.1. Taxonomy (NCBI): domain Eukaryota; kingdom Metazoa; phylum Arthropoda; class Insecta; order Lepidoptera; family Geometridae; genus Xanthorhoe; species Xanthorhoe designata. The sequence continues at coordinate 10,800,228 of OY757045.1, forward strand.
TTGAAATACGTGGCTTTTCCTGCGTCCTTTTGGACAATGGCTAGAAAAAATAAATCTAGGTTTAGGTTTATTTTTAATTAATATAATAAATGCCAGTTTTTAACTTCGGTAGAGTTATGAAGTTGTAAAACGTGGTAATATAAAAATACATTTTTACAACGTTTTCTTGCTTGAAATTAATAAATTAAAACATAACAGACTAGTTAAGAGGATTCTATCATTCAATATCTTGGTAATAGATTAACAAACGGAAACGCAGTTTAAGACTTTTAAGTTCTACTAACGACTGCGTGACAGACCCAGAAAAGATGGCGTGACGATCGGGATGCATTTGAACTACAATGGTTGGGTCAAGCACTGAAGCGCAAGTCTTGGAAATCCAGGGGGAGACAGCATTGCCCAGCAGTGGGACACAGGAAGTGAGTAAAAAAATGCGACAGCAATTTTAATAAATATTATATTTAACAAAAAAAATATAACAATACAAAGAAATGTAATATATTTATTTCAAAGAAAACCTGATTCCTTCTTAAGAATATAACTCATTCATGAAACGATGAACCCAGACAGCAATTATGACTTCATCATAAGGTTGAAAATCGCGCTTAAAAGTCTCGTCAACTCGATGTCACTTCATGAATAAGGTATTGGGATTTCACAGTCCATTTGGCGAGCGCGTGAGATCCAACGATCCGCGGTTCAATTTGCGGAAAGAAACTTCGAGAACTTTATTATCTACCTGAACTGGTTCTTATTAGCTGTGATATCGTGAGCATGCTTTGTTAAAAAGCCCATAAAGGTCTTTGCTGACTAGACCGTATCTATACCGCACCAGATCTGTGATGTGACCGTAATACCGTAAATAGGAACGTACCAGTCACAAATATCTTATTGAATAATAATGAATAGGTCATTCATACGTTTAACGTTTTATTTTTAAAATATTTCTAAGGGTTCTTGCCTGATCCACTAATCTCTCAGTATGTTTTAGTATTTTTTAATCCGACATTTAAAATAGCTTAGATATTCTCATAAAAGTGGCACTTTATTGGAAATACAAACAACTATCCAATTGTGAAACGAATTTCTATAAACTGCGATCATTCGTAAGTTTAATATTGAAACCGGCCGTTAGTCAATCATAAGCATCTGTTGTAATACTAACGTCAGCCGAAAAGTAAAAGAAATCTTCCATATTTCCTGCTTTAGGATGACAGCGAAATGGGCAACTAGAATGTCCGCATATAAAAGCCACGCCACACCGAACGCAGGCCGGTAGCGGTGCGTTGCAATAAAATAGTCTTATATACGGCCGAGTTTTTGCGATGGAATGGAGCATAAAACATTCAGGAGACAGTAGAAAAGTTATTTGTATGGCAGAAAAATGTTTGTTAGTACTGCATGCAAGCAGCAGCATGGTGATGCTTGCTCACAGCCGCACTCAGAGGCATTTTGTATTTATGAAATCGTTCCTTAGCATAGATTTTCCGTGTAAATGCGGCCGTCGGTCAAGAAAGATAAGCGAAGGTTTACTCATAAGAGACCGTTACTGGGCAATATATACCAAGCACGTTTCGTTTTGAAGAAAATTATAGGAAATTAAGTATCGGCTAAAAAAAACTAGCTCATATTAACTTCTTTATTTCATTTTTATTTATTTGGAAAACAGACAGTACTAGCTAAAAACTAATTTTCTTTGTAGCTATTGACTTCATGCTGTTGACCATTGCAATATGGAGTCTTTGTTTGGCTGATTTGTTAAACTTTTTTGAGAAAGAAAGAAAGAAAAAAAAAAATCATTTATTCTTGTAGGACCTCAAGGATCACTTAAGTTTCGTTTTACATGCTAGGTGATTCTAATGCCTGTTTAGTGACATAACATCCTAATGCATGACCGTTTTGATCAATCAACTCTTCAAAGGTTACAAAAATTTATAAAAATTTAGGTTTTCTAATACATATACATATTAACAAACAATTGATAAATTTTACGGTACATAGTTTTTTAATTAAAAAAAATCCGCTTCGTACTGCAGCCGGACAGTCAGTGTGGCGTGACCACGTCATTACATAACTAACTTACACAAGAGATCGATAGTTGGAGGCAAGCCAGTGTATTATACAATACTCTCCCGAATTACTCCTTAAACAGCTATGAATAAGCGCGGCCGAGTGGATGATTTTTATTTTTGTAGCAGAGAAATAAGATAATATTTTTGTTACAAATGTAAGTTCTTTAATACCTTACACATTTTGTTTAAAAAACCTAATAAAAGTAAATATAAAAACCGGATTCGAATAATCCTAATACCGGTAGCTACCTACCTATATTATTTTTGTGCGAAATTTCAGCTGAACCTGACACTGAGTTTTCAGCCGTGTGTGTTTATTTTAATTCAGGTTGGATGGAAACATAATATGGCAGAAATTCTAACCTAGTCTTCACATTAAAAATAGTGGCTCTTACTAGGGCAATAAACTATCTTTTATAAATCTCTATTCTATGTATTTGGTTTTAGATCCGCAAAGTTTTTTTTTAATTGGCCTTAAGTTCTTACATTTTTGGAATGTTAAGGTAAGGCAAAGTAATTCTTGAAAGAATTGCTATGTTGAAATTACTTGATTACATAAAATGATCATCTGTGTAGGGTAACTTAGATTATACAGAAGAGAGATTATAAGAAAGAAGGTAAGGTATACCTATACATACTTCACGCAAAAACTACTGAATGAAATTGAATGCAGTTTTCATCAATGTATTGCCAGAGGTCTATCCTAAAAAATAGGTGCCATTTTCTAGCAGGTTTACCCCTTTAAAGGGTTGCAATTCGGTGTCAAATTTTGTATAGGAACTTTTTAAAGGAAAGTGCAATTAGATAAAAACTCAGTTGGTATACTATGTATGCAAAACAAATAGATCCGGGTCTGAGGACATTTCAGAAAAACCCTTGAAAAGTGTGAAATAATCAAAGTTTCTACGGAAAGTAACGTGTGCAACACGCAAGCGAAGCCGCACGGTCTGCTTATGTTTTATAAAACAGTATAATGTTCAGATCGACTAATACTTAATACAACAAGTTAGGATTCACCGCGCGGTTTGTTACCGAACTGGGGGCTAGCGTGAGCACCAGTTATTTAGACACCACCAGGTTCTTGCCTGATTCTTTTCCTGGTGTAGGGAGTCGCGTTGGAACAGGCAGTAGAATCACCTAGTTTTAAGAACGTGACATGTCAAAGTGGTCTATAAACGATCGTACTGAATAAATACATTTTGATTTTGATTTTGATTTTGACTGTTTTCAGTATGCCTGTTTAACGATAGGATAACTATGGTACATTCAATCTGGTATTACTTGGGAAACGATGTAGAGAATGTAGATGGGTCAGAAGTACCCTAAACTGGAGAGCGTGTATGAAGAATGTAATGGGAGTGAATGAGGCGAAAGAAGTGTGTAAGGATTGTAGCAAGTGGAGATCCGTGGCCTCTGCCTACCCCCATGGGAAAGAGGTGTGATTTTATGTATGTTTGTACGATGTAGAGATCTTATGACCTTAATCGCCGGGAGCACTAGCAGCCCTCAACGTCCCACTGCTATTGATATGGTCCTGTCTTCATGAAACTTGAAAACCTATCTCTCCATCTCGTTCATCTATACTATAATAATAATAATAATAATAATAACAATATTGTAAAGAGGAAAAGTTGGTTTGTTTGTATGTTTGGGGTAATCTCCGAAACTACTCATCCAATTAAAAAATTATTTCACCGATATGTAGCATGAACTTTCCGAATGAACATAGGCTATATTTTATCAAGGTAGGTACCACGCGAGCGAAGCCGCGGGCGAGTAAGCTAGTTAATAAAGGAGTAAGGAGTATTATTATATAACTGCGCTCCTCAATAGAGAAACCGGTGCCAGCTCAGCGATGTAGGTCGCCCCAGGCACTACGTGAGCCAACTGTGAGCACCCGAATCGAACGAGCTACTTCGGAATATTAACAAGCCTGTTAATGTTAGATACCGTAGTACACTGCTTTATTAGTATTGAAATGAAAAATGAAATGAAATATGATCATGACTGTATCCCGGGAGCGGTAGACATTTCTTTCAGATCAATAGGCAATTTTTAGAGCTTTTCGAAGATGTCTAAGGGGGTAGTCCAAATACATACATATATGTATGTATTTGGGGGTATGTCCAAATACATACATATTTAGTACATACCCACATCTTGCAGAAGTTAACTTTTCCATACGTCCAGGTTGCAAGCCCATCGACGCTATTAGAGAGCTAACTGGTTTCCTCACGATGTTTTCCTTCACCGTTATAAGCTCGTGTTAAAGCGCATATACAATTTTCGATGCGAAAAGTTCATTGAAGCACGGCCGGATTCGAACCCACGACCTTCGGATCGAAAGTCGAGGTACTAATCCACTTGACCAACACGGCTATCTATCTATTAGTATTAATTACAATTATTATTATATTACTTCTACTCTCGCCTTATTCATAAAAATAAAAAAAATAAAAAAATTCTTATTCAGTCTGCCCGCGACCACGGCTGGTGCAATCCAGTCGAAACGTCGGGATAAAATTAAATACCCGTAAATGTATGTTTTATCATAAATAATTGTCAATTTAATATAGATTTAAAGAATGTTTTTTTCTTGTAACTCTTATGTCAATGAAAAGAGATAGCAACAGATTTAATATTATTAAAAAAATAACGAATTAAAAGAATAATATTACAAAATTACTACTTTAATTTATTTAAGTATACTCTAAATATGCTTAGTTCTAGCTCATTAACTTCTTAAGTTTTAATCAGCAATATTATAACTTATAATCAAGACTGAAGTACACTCGCGTCGGTTTCCCCGTAGCTTTATACTATTCATTAGCACAGCACTTCTAGATAAGTAGCAAACTTAACGAGAATCTAATTACAAGTTTATTTTTATAAACTTAATAATACTTTGCACAACTTGTTTATTTACTTTACTTTGACTACCCCCTTAGACATTTTGATAAGGATCTAAAAATTGCATTAAGATCTGAAAGAAATGTCTACCGCTCCCTGGGATACAGTCGTGATCATATTTCTTTTTTTTTCATTTCATTTTTTTTGTGTGCACCATAAAATTTTTATAGAAATTAAAATAATAATCAATTTAATTCACCTAGGTGAATTAGGTCAGGTGAATTAAGTTAACGTAGCGAAAAATTTAGTAAACATGTAAGTACAATGGGCGGCCTTATCGCCAAAAGCTAAGATTTGTAATAGATTTTAGAATCATATAATGTTAGGATTTATCAAATAAAATCAGTTTTGTAACTATTGTGGTTTAAAAGTGCTTATAAAACATTTACAAGTAACTTGATTCCTGCTACCTCAATTTTCTTTAAAATATTTTGTAACCCGAAGAGTAAAATGTTGACTATCTACATAATATAAACTTATATATTATATAATAATATCAAATTAATATATAAGTTTCGCGATTTTTATGTGTGAAAAAATTAATTATCCCTGGAATTAAGTTTATTTATTAAAAATGTTTATAAAACAATAAATGAGTACACAATTTGCATTCTCTTTCAATGCGCATTCGTAGCACCGTAGCACTGTCGCTACGCCCCGTAAAACGCCGTAGCGGTTGAATGAACTCTATGCCATCGATACGGGTGCAACGGCCTGCACATGGACGGATAAAACCATTGACTTGACATTTCTTAAATAGTTACGAAATAACTGTTTGAAAGAAAAATGATAAATTTATTGTCTACTAATTAAAGTACGTCGTTTAGGAATCTCGTTTAGGAATCGATCCTATTAACTTGACATTATGACATTGTTCAATGCGGTCATTAAAAGATGTTTGATCACCATTTATGTTACTAACCAGTAGCGTCCATGGAACACAATAAAATGTGCTCCAGTTACAGGGTGCAGAGTGGCACTGCGGAGAGAGCACCGCATGTCTGAATGTTTAAGGCAGGGAATGGGTTATATGACACTTCCACATATCCCGACTGATCTGTCCTTACTGGTAGGGAAGAACTACACTATGCGCTTAATTAAGGATACCATAAATTTATTTATATATAATATGTTTACAATGAATTGATTTTGAGAAAAATAAAAATATCTGTAAATAAATTACCGTGAACTTAGATAATATAATTATTTACTTTTTGCTGTGAATTAAAAGAAGAGGCTTCTTTTATCTTGTAAACAATTAAGGATGATTGAAACTATCATGAAAAATACTAAAACGGCGTATTTACCATGATTCGTGGTAATTTAATCCACAAATCATGCTAATCTCATTTTTAGTGTTTACAAAGTTAATTTAATTAGTAAGTTAATAATAAAACCAATTAGTATTCCATAACTGAGACAGGTATATATATTTTGATCTCCTATATTTCATGAGCACATGTTTTGTAATCTGCCCTTATTATACAAAATACACCTAATAACTTAACACCTATTTTTTGTCGGCGTAATAAATAAAATAGAACTGTAAGTACTTGCAAACTGCAAGTACGCCAGAAGGGGCCATTACTATTACTAACCTACTTGTGAGTTGCAAGTGCGCATGGACGTATGTTAAGCTTGTTGTACACCAGACATGCTAGTCACGAAGTGGCCTACTCTGCAACTGTGAAAACTAGCTTTAAGATTGTTATTTCAGAGTATTGAACGTGTATTTCTTGTAAATAACATTGATTTAGCTGAGAGGGCTTGGGTGAACCACCTAGCATGTAAGACGAAACTTAAGTGATATTTGAGGTCCTACCAGAATAAATGATTTTTTTTCATTCGTAGTTTTTGGCATGACGTCAGTAATTCAAATACCATTGAGGGCGTATTCACGCCAAACTACGGTCGCGTAAGTTCAGCATACTGTCGAGACGAGACTCTTAGATTAGCCGATCCCAAAAATACAGTCAATATTGTGTGGAACGATGTGGTGAATATACTCAGAAAATAGCTTATTCCACGCATTAAAGCATTAAGTGCCATCATTTTGTGAGCATAAATTGTCTATAACTTCCGAGAAATTGCTCACCCAGTTTGAAGATACCTTTGGAATATAACTTACCTGCCACTAACTCGACTGTTAATATAACATTTACTGGAATAACTTGTTATAATAAAGGCTTTTTTAATAATATTTTTGAGAAGAGAAGACAAAGTCATTAATATATTTCATAATTCCTATACATCTATTTTGTTTCTATTGCGAAAGCAATTGAAATGAAATAAGGTAAATAACGCGATAAAACCCCGTGTCCATGTATTTATTAATATCAATTGTAATGATTAAAGAAAAGAAATATCTAGCAGCACTCAGACAGTATATAAAATATATTATACTATTTAAATGCTGATTACTATATACGACTGTTAAGTAAGATAATTCTACAAAACCTTTTTTAAGTTATCTATCACACTTCATACAACTAACATAAAAGTGTACAAACGTCTCTTAAGCTATACAAAACTTTCTGAGTAGTACCATCTACATTGCACAGTGTTATATAACATGCACTAAGGGTTCAATGACCCCACCAAAATAGCCTTTCTTGCCTTCCTAGTAACAAAAGCTTTTAATTTTCCACGAACCATAGAATACGTAACTTTAACTCGTTAGTTTTCGAAGAAAATTGTCCGAGTTCTTATTTGTTATTCAGTGGGTGTAGTTTTACCTAATGATAACTGTGTTACGATATCGATACAGTACCTATTATGCCCAAAATTGTATTTATTGATTTTTTTAAATATCTAAATAAATTTTGTCTACCGCATCTTAGGAATGTAGTCGTCATCATATTTCTTATTTAGCTTTTTCCGGCACTTTAAAATAATGGTCTCGGCTTTAAAGTCGTTTAATCAAATCAAATCAAATTAAAAGACATTTATTTGCAACTAAAATTATAACCAAGATTAACCAAGATTAATTGTTATAGGTGATCGAGTAAAAAGTAGCCTATGTGTTAATCTACCTCCATATCAAATTCGCCAAAATCTGTCCATCCGTTCTCGAGTGTGCGAACAAACACGACTTTATTTTATGTATTATAGAAGATTATTTAATCTAATAAGAGCCCATCTGATTCAAAATAGATCGTATCAAGTTCGCCTTTCGAACCAAAAAAGCCTAAATTTTATAACAAAAATAAAAACATGAAAGTAAGATAAACCTAATACCTACAATAAATCTTACGCTTCGTGAGTGAGGCTGACCTGAATCTTTCATCATTTAGAGATGACGTGACGGATGACGGACCCAGATCCCGCGTCCTACATCAAACTCTACAAGGGGTTTTCTTTGCAGTTTTACTAGGGCAAAAAGCCGTATTGACCAAGTCGATAAGTAGGTAATGGTAGAACAATGTTTTATTGTGTACCTCACCGTTTACTGACTACCCACCCCCCAGTTCATTGTGTCCCCCTAGGAGTACACAATGAGCCATTTCCCACTTTTTATTAAAGTTTTTTTGCCAAGTATTTATCAGCTAAAAGCTAAAAATACAATTGCAATTTCAAAGTCATTGAAATTTCCTAAGTCATGGGCTAAAAAGTACTGTAAATATGTTACAGAAAAAAAAATTACAGCTCTCTAAACTTTTGGTGGTTCAATGGCTACCACACCACCCTACTTCGACTTTCGATCCGAAGGTCGTGAGTTCAGATTCGGCCGTGCATCTATGGACTGTCCAGAGACTGAGTGGGACACTAAGGCGCTGTCCCACTCAGTAACAAAGCTCTGGATACATTATCTAAAATATACTTAATCTACATTCTGATCATTTACCTACTTGAAATTATATCGTTCCTAAGTATTTAACAGGCATTAGAATCACCTAGCATGTAAAACGATACTTAAGTGATCCTTGAGGTCCTACAAGAATAAATGATTTTTCTTTCTTTCTTTCTTTCTTTCTTTCCATTGAAAATTCACTGCTCAAGCAAGATAAGATTAATTAAGATCTTAAATCAAACAATTTCGAAACTAGAATGAAAGACAAACCAATTTTACTAACAAAGGCATTGTTTTTAGAAATCATTTTTTGAAAAGCTTCTGTTGTTTGGATTGAATGTTTCAGATTTTTTACCGATTTGTTTTAGAGCAATGTTAATAAAATATGAAGCTTTGTTCGTTACAAAACAATTCGAGAGCGAAAGAAAACATTTTACTTGTTTGGTTTCGGTCAATTTAGAGATAGTTAATGTTTTAGTAACAAATAGGTCTTTATTATATATACGGAAGTGTGAATGGGTTATAATCATTGAGGTGTTGTATTAAAGAGTCACAATCTAATAGCTGACAACACTCAAAAAATGTGCGTGCAAATTCAATGTACTACAATGACATTTGACATTTGAATGTAGACGTTTATGGCGTTTGTTTTCATGTTCTATGTCGCTTGTACGCAAAAAAGAAAAACTCTGCGCACTGCGTAGCGTGCGCCGAGTTTTGGCATTTACATTTTATTTGTCTGATTGTGGCTCTATAATACATCTCAATGGTTATAATACATAAATAATATTTTTATTAAGTACAGGTACTGTACTGTTGACATCAGCCGCAAGTAATGACAAAACTTCCAGAACATCCGATGTCAATCAATCTTAAGTAATCGTGTGTTCTGACAGCTCAACGGAAAAGCCAGAATAATTCCAACTTCAATGGAATTACCGTCGTTCAATGTCACAATTTCTCGGAAAAGTAAACAAACTCAACTTTAACGCTTTAAGTTCTAGCTGACAAAGGGAGAGCCTTCCTGCGATCATCAACTTTAACTGTATGATAGTAAAGTATAGAATTCACCGGTGTTCGAACGATACAGGCCATTACAGACGTGAAATATTGCTTCAGTTGCTATGCTCGTTTTCAGAAAAATACTTCGGGAAGACACGAATGTCATTTGTTGTTTGTGATATTCAATAGTAATGTTAAAATTTTGTGTTCCTAGTACATTACAAGGGATTACAGTGTCCCGTTAAGTGTAAGGTTACCTCCTGACGCTGTAGGTACTAATCATCTGCTTAATCTAGTAAAAGATCTAGAACATCAAAGGTGTTCATTAAGTGTGTATGAGTTTGTAGTGAAAATAAAATAAATTTCTGGAGAAAATTCTGTGAATATCAATCTTAAATTGACATTAAATCATGTAAATGTTTTATGGTTACTTAGAAAAAAAAAATATGGTTAAGACTGTATCCCAGTGAGCGGGAGACATTTCTTTTAGATCTTTTTAGGGAGTTTTTAGATCCTTTTTAAGGATGTCTATGGGGGTAGTCAGAGGTATGTCCAAATACATATTTGGTACATGCCCACATCTTGCAGAAGTTAACTTTCCATACGTAACAGGTTGCAAGCCCATCGACGATAGAGAGCTAACTGGTTTCCTCACGATGTTTTCCTTCACCGTTAAAAGCTCATGTTAAAGCGCATGTAAATTTTTTGATGCGAAAAGCCCATTGATGCACGGCCGGATTGGAACCCACGACCTTCGGATTGAAAGTCGAAGTACTAATCCACTTGACCAACTCGGTCAACATGGTTACTTAGGTATACTAAATTGACATAATAACACTAAATAAAATTTTTATTGGCATTATAGTACCATTCAGAGCGAATTTTTAAAATAAATAAAATAAAATAAAATAAAATAAAAAGCCTTTTATTTCTGAACTTGTCGACATAGTAGGTATGGATATTATCTAATATTAGATTTTTTTTTTCTAGTTGGTTATTATAATACCTATATCTCGAAGCTCAGTTTGCCTTTTGGCATAGGCCTCCTCTAACGATTTCCATTGGGACCTGTCCCGCGCTACCCTTCTCCAATGGTGTCCCGCTGTAAGTTTAAGGTCATCTTCCCATCTTGTTTGTTGGCGTCCTCTATTTCTCTTCCCATCTCTAGGATACCAGTCAGTAACTATTTTACACCATTTCTCTTGTGGATCGCGTATCATGTGACCTGTCCATCTCCACTTTTGTTGGTCTATCCGAAGCGAATTTTTAATAATCATTATTAATCCGGGTACCTACCTACCTACAGTAGGTACTGTACTTAACTTATTGTAGTTAAGTTAATACTGTAAAAGGTGCTAATGGGCTTGCAACCAGTCACGTCGAACACTTATCACTTGAAAATTGTGTGCCTAAGTATAATTCAGAGACAAGAAATAAGTCAGATCTCACTATCCTTATAAACATTTTCACATAATTATTTTTGCATTTTTGTGAAATATACAAAAAATGACGTATTACCTTTTGTTTAAAAAGTACTGACTACTAAATCCTGAATGCATAAATTCGTTGTTTTAAAAAGATCTAGGTAGGTACTTATCACTTTTTACGGTACCTACTTACTTATATCCAAGAAAATAAGTAGGTACTACTTTCGAGAAATAATAGAGTGATTTCATGAGCAAATGTTAGTTTTATAATAAGAACACAGTGAATGCCTCAGCCACTTCTTCCAGAGAACCTGCTGTCCTACTGTCCGGTAAAACCTTGCCACTTCGAGCCAACCACTTCCTCCTCCTAATTGCCGTCTCGTTTGCATCATAAACATTTCACGAGCAATCCCGTTCAGTCCCCTTTGTTTTATCAGCACTCTACAAAACAACAAACAAATATAAACTCTATTTCAATCAGCGAAGAACCGAAATCACTCGCAATTTACAACAACAACAAACTGGAGAATGGGATAACAAACAATTTTATGCCCTAAATCGATTAAGCAAAGCTGGAAATCCTTTGCACTGGTCTTGGTTATTTCAGCTCAGGCCAATTTATATTTAAAGCTGGTTGGTGAAGGTGACTTTTTGCATTTTACATGGGTCTTGAGATCTGACCCACTTCTGTTTAGTTCACCTGTTGGTTTGACGTTCCTAATTTATTCAGCCTACGCACAATATGAACTTTAATATTGAATGGGAGATCTCGTTACTGTAGACAGACAGGGGTAATTCTTTTTTAGCTATGTAAATGTATGTCAGAAGTAGATTACCTACGTATCAAAAAGTAAATTTTAATACATCTTCATGAAATAGGATTATTTTTTCTAAATCTTGATTAAGTTTCACAAAATCTAATTCGTTTAACTGTTACATTACATTTAGATACAGACCAATCCTAGTCTCATTACCTGCAAATATCCCAATATTCAATTATTTGTTTTGGGAAAACGTTCAATTTTCCCGAAACAAATTAAAACAAGCTCTTTCATCAAAACATGGATGCTTCAATAGTTCAATTTATATTTTCCCCAATCGGCCTTTGACAAGCGAATTCCTGAAAACCGAAAAATACATCAACATTTTTTCGTTTGTGAATATTTAATTGTCCTCAAGTGGTGGTCATTGGATAATGATTGTTCAAAAAATTGGCGACTGTTATATTATAGCATTAACTTTAACGTCATGTTTAGACTTATTTTGCGAAATGAGGATATGCCAAAAACAAATTGAATTATTATGCTTATGGTTCCCAACTTTTTAAATGATTTAGACATCTAAAGATGTTGAATAAGTCCACCGTGCTTTGGGATACAGTCGTGTTTGCCTGTTTAGTATAGTATATACAAAACAGGCAATGTTAGTTTGAAATACATAATGTAAAAGTTATCCTTTATCCGCTTAAAGAGACTCATTTTAAGGCAGGTACCTAATTAGGTAAGAATTACTGATACTGGTGTCTGATTGTTAAATCACTGCAAGTCGACTGTACTTGACTTTACTACTTAATGCCTCAGCTACTTCTTTCATTTAATTATAACATACAAAGACTGTTATCATGAAACTGTATCTACCTCAATACAAACTGCTATTTGCAATTGCAATGCCAATCACTTGAGTTGCCAGTTTTGGCATTTTCGATATTGCCAGTGTAAAATAATTGGCAACCTGCAGGTTATTAACAAACCTTGGCAGCTTGGTCAACAGACATCTCTCTGGGAGACTCAAAACATACAAACGAATTGAGATACTCGTAGGCAGTATAAATGAGCTGCTATGAAGTTGAGTTACTTCGTTTTAGGTGCTTTAAAAACTCTGAGAGTTAGTCATGTTCGTTTATTTTAAATTTTGTGAACGTCTTTGAATGTTTTAGATTTTTTTGTTTTTACTAATAATGTAATAGCGAACTGCAACTTACATTAGATACTTACAGCAGTATTAGTATAATATCTAATATTTTGTTGTTTAGAAGCTTAAAGTCAACGAGTGTCTAATAAAAGACAATGTATATCACTTTGAAACGTTTCAACTGTGAAAATTAAGTCAAGATCATCAAAGTAAAATTTTTGGGTAAACCCCCCTAAATATAAACATGATGAATGCACATTGATTGTAAAAAAAATCGGGGGAAACCCTTCAAAATGTGCTTACATGAATAAACATTGACTGAATAACAAACAAATCAAGTTAGAATGTAATAATCAAATTAATTTCTAGCTAACATACATTTGTAATCAGCAAACTTCAACCATTTAAAAGTGACATGGTCAAGATAGCTAAGCTTGAAATATCAATTTCCACGGTTGTTAATTGCTTGAAATTCCTCACTTTATATTCAATATCACAAGTACTGCAGTATCTAGTAATCTAATTGCACCTAGGCATAGCTGACGTAAATTATCTACTTATGTAAATAAGGAAAAATCAGTGAAATGCACTACAATTGTCTAATTACTCTACTCACATTTACACTTATACTCGTACTTGTAAAATGTGAAAGAAAAGAACCCAAAAGAAGCAGTTTGCTAAACCTATTTGTAAATGGAAAACGCTACAAGGAATCCGATTCAAAAATGGAACACAATTCATTTGACTCTCGAATAAGCAAGGAGGACGGAGAATTTAAAGTGATACAAACTATAAAAAAGGTTAACATACCAGTCAAGAGTAAAAAGTTTCACAAAGTAAAAGGTAGAAACGGAAGATATAACCCAGTGCATTCTTTAAAAGAGTATTCTTATGTGCCGATCAGTGAAGATATGATGGTATCCAGTGATGTTTATGGAATTATTTTTGAAGATGTGAACAAAGATGCTTTTCATTTGTTTGCGGTTAATAATAATCTTCCATTATTTTAGTTTATCTGCCTATCCCATGGGAAAGAGGCGTGATTCCATGTATGTATGGATGTATTTTAGTTTTAGGATGTAGAGTTTTTTAGAAAAAAAAATTATTGAAAATATTTTAAAACAAATACTTACCTACCCTTAAGTTTTGCTACAAAAAATTAGGTGAGGTTAAGTTTAGTAATTATATTAATAAAATGATATCATTATGTGCTATGTGCACAGTATGTATGATTAACAAATCTTTGAACTATGACAGCAATATCCATAAAAAACTTCTCGCAAGTTGGCCACGAAGTTACAAAGTTTAAAAATAAACAAAAAACATACTTTATGATCACGATTTATTTTTCACATTCTTTAAGATTATAATTAATCTAAGAACAACGTTGTGGACTTAGTAACTCTAAATTTTGAGAATAAATTCTCTAAATTTATTTCTCGATAGAATTTAGTAGATATTCAATATTTTAAAATGAGCAGTAATCTTTTATTTTTCTAATTAAAACTATTAAATGTACAACCATTTTTATTTCAACGAAGTTATCCAGACTTTATTCAGAGAATTTAATAATGGAAGAGAATATGCATAGAAATAGAGAAACGTCACGATCGGTCTTCATCAGGCGAAGGAACGTAGCTATTTAATTCGGAGTGGCTCTACGATCTACATTGGATGTATTCCAAGTTAAGTTTAAATAGAGCATTTCAGAAATAACCCTCACAAATGTTACGAAATGTGACTGTTTTATAAATGGAAATCTTAACTTATAAATTGGTCATTTTGAAACGAGCGCATTGCTAGCGCAAGGAAAATAGATTCTTAAAGATTTTTTTAATGAACTAAACAATGATTACGCCTGGATACAGCCGTGATCATTACATTAGCACACGGGAAATTACTCACGTAAAAATATCTTCGATTTAGATACCGACAATGTTTCGATTCTTCCAGAGAATTTTCATCTGAGTATGTAAATGGTCACTCCTCGCGGTCTTAAGAGTCTGCCATAACGCCGAGGAATGAGCGGGAGAGCAAATAATGTTTTTACTCGTGAGTGAGAAGCGCAGAACGATAGACACGCAACATAATTTATAGCGAAAAAACAGTTTTTATTTAATTACAAGTTGATTAAACAAGCAATCGAAAAATTAAAAAATCAGAACTAAATAAATACTTCTAGGTTATTTGTCAAAACATAAAACCAACAAAAATAGCGTTCTGTTCCTGAGATAAATAGCAAATTGTCTGAAAAACATGTATTTTTCAAAAAAATATATGATCGAGAAAACTTTTACCAATCGTGTTTCTAAAAAACCAAGATTAAAGATAAAAGTTCAAAGTATCATTTCCCTAAATATGAAGGACGTAGCTTTCACATATACTGAGATAAGTAAGGATTTCGACGACTAATTTGCATATGGCGCTCTCTTAAAATAACGGTGAACAATGAAGAAAAACATAGTGAGGAGTTAGCGGCGATCAGCTTGGCATCTGTCACGTATGGATTGCTGTTCAAAATATATCCATAAATTTTTGGTTATCATCGCCTTTGATTATATCTATCAAAATTGCCTATGTATTTAGACATGTTGTTGTTGTTGTTGTTGTTGTTGTTTTTAGCCTGTAGTGTCCCACTGCTGGGCAAAGGCCTCCCCTCGAGTTTTCCAGTCGTTTCGGTCTAACGCCATTGCCTGCCACTGATCATCGCTAAAGATGTCCAGCTCGTCGCGCCATCGCTTGCGTGGTCTACCGCGCCGTCTCACATAACAAATCACCGTGTTTAGACATAAGTCTATATTTTACCCATGTATTAAACCACTAGTTATGGTTTTTAAGATCTGTGTACGTAACCCAGGTTTTTTTTAACCGCAATTAACTTCAAATGGATTTAAATCATCCGGGTCAATGACCAGCGAGAGCGCCAGTGACACCGGCAAACAAGTTTCAGGAGTTTGGAGTTAAATATTCAGTATCCGTTGCTGTAATTACACAGGTCGTTGACTTTCAATGAGAGTTATTCATCTAGCTGCACTGAGCGGTAATTAGGTAAAGTTTCTAAGAAAATTGGAATTTTGGAACTCGGTGTGGTAACTGTATATTTTTTTAATAATTCAATCAATTTTAAGTAATTTTCAAGTAAATTGAGTATGGGAGATCACTTCCTTGCAGGGTATATTTGGAAGTATTCGATTATTAAATAAATAAATAAATATCCTTGGACATTCCACACGGCGTCATCTAGTCCCAAGCTAAGCAATTTAATGCTTGTGTTATGGTAACCAGATGACTGATAAACTACATAGATACATTTTTTTTTGTAAATACATACATATTTTACATAGAAAATACCCAGACACGAAACAAATATTTGCAGATCATGCAAACATTTGTCCCGCAGCGGGAATCGAACCCGCAACCTTTGCGTCTCAGGCGGGCTTTCGCCCACTGCGCCACAGAGGTCGTCAATTTATTCATCCTCACTTTCACCCCCCCCCCCCCTCCCCATCTATATTAATATAATAAAGAGGTAAAGTTTGTTTGTTTGTTTGGGGTAATTTCCGAAACTACTCATCCGATTTCGAAAATTCCATGAACTTTCCGAATAAACATGGGCTATATTTTATCAAAATAGGTACAACGTGAGCGAAGCCGCGGGTGAGTAAGCTAGTATCTTATAAACGTCCGATTTCAATAAAACATGTTCTGCTAGAAAACCTGATTTTGAACAAAAACTGCATTCAAAACGGTTCCCTCGTTTGAAGAGCTATGGTGTCACAGACAGATACACTTAGCGGTCAAACTTATAACCCCCTCTTTTTGTGTTGGGGCTAAAAATATCGCGAATTATAAGGTGCAATATTTAAATGAAAAAGGTGTCATAATGAATCCAAGGGCGGCGCTAATTGGTGCCTCCATTAGCCCTAAACAGATTTAACTGCGCTTACCCGTAATTAAGTGTACCTAAAGGATATTCTGAGAAATTTTAAATATTTGGTCAGATTTTTTTGCTACACATCGGTGAAATAATTATTTAAATCTTGAGTAGTTTCGGAGATTACCGCAAACAAACAAACCAACTTTACCTATCTACAATATTAGTATAGATATAGATTTAAATTAGACAGGACAACGGCTCATCGCTAAGCTAGTTACTTTATTGTTTACTAATAGCACAGAATGTACCTATATTACCTACTTTTGTTTTGTTTAGTAAAATAATTAAAATGATATAAGATCACTACCTACTGTATTCACAGGGAGCGGTAGATGATACGTTTATATACGTTTATTTTCAGATCTTTAGGCAATTTTAGATCCTATGAAGAGGTTATCAAAGAACATTAAAAATAAAACTACTATTTGAGAACAACTCCTACTCTATTTAACTATTACAGTTTATACTCTATTTAAGTTAATTACTTGTTTTACTTCTCATCTTTTAAAGAAAGTAGAACAAAGGAAGGTAATCTTTACTCAGGCGTAAGAAAAGATAAACTTAAAACGGATTTATCCACAGCCTTGCTAAACTGTTAGCACATGTAGTCGACCTATCTGTAAGCCGATCTTAATTTAAAAAGTTTAATGCAAGTCAACAGCAAGTTCGCTCCTTCACATTAGCATAGGCTAGGGTTTCTCAAACTGGACTACTGATCTTGCTTACGAGTATAAGGCGTTAACTTACAGAGATAACTTAATGATTGTGTCTAAATTTGATTTAAGTTTTAGTATTTTATTTTGTACTAGCTGCGCCCCGCGGTGAATAGTTCCTATTTTTTAATCCAGGGTATAACCAATCTTTGTACCAAATTTCATTCAAATCCGTACAGCCGTTTGAGCGTGAAGGAGTCACAAACATACAAACTTTCACCTTTATAATATTAGTGTGTTTTAAAGTTTGGTCACCTGGAATATGGCCGAAAGATATCAATTTCTACAACTAGTTATGATGGGCCAAATCATGGAAAGCAACGCGTTAAATTGTCGGTCTCGACTTTTAAAGTCGTTAAGCCATGACGGAGGCCTTTAGACGGCCTGAAAACTCCGTCACCAGAGTGGCCACTTGCTCATACGAACTTACTTACTTTACCCCGAACATACAAAGAAACAAACCAACTTTACCTCTTTATAATATTAGTATAGATGGGCTGAATACAAGATTGAGAACCTCTGTCCAGCCAATAAGAGCGGGGTAACTCAACTATGTACTTAAGTACTTTAGTTGGTGCTCTGTGATTTATGCGTGCGATAAGTCATGAGGTATTGACTTAGGGTCGCGACGGATATCCCTTTACTATACGGTATTCGGCCTTTTTAGTCATTTAAAAAAATGAAAAAAAAAATATAATCACGACTTTATCCCGGGAGCGGTAGACATTTCTTTCAGATCATTAGGCAATTTTTAGATCTTTTTGAAGATGTCTAAGGGGGTAGTCAGAGGTATGTCCAAATACATACATATTTGGTACATGCCCACTGTTTGCAGACGTTAACTTTCCATACGTGACAGGTTAAATAAACTATTAAAATGAGCAGGATTTGCAAATTCAGCTCTTCTAAAAGTAGGATATGAAAAAAACATACACATGACTGTATTTACAAGGCGCTGTAGATGTTTTATAACATAATAATAATAATAAAAACGTTTATTTCTTGTCACATTTTTATTATTATTATAATATTATCATTAAAGACCCATTGAAGATTTGAAATGAATTTGACAGGGGTAAAATTTCTTTACAGTAATTAAAATTTATTTACAGAAACTAAACTACTACATATTTACATAACTGTACAAAATACAATTAGAACCAGTTGAGCCACCTAAGGATCGTTACAAACGATCTATAGGTAGCTCAACTGATCCAAACCACTGCCAGACGGAAGCGTGCCCAAGACACTGGCAGCATTGCCGCGCTGGATGGCAATGCTGATTTTTTGAGCCAAACATCGTATGGAATACCTATAGGTACTGACTATGTTTTACGAGTATGGGTAAGTTTAACTAATACAAAAAAGTTCGTGTAATTACAATGACTCCTAGGCTTGTAGTCAAGTTACATAATTTTCAATCTGCTTTATAGTATAGTAGAAACAAACAAAAAAGTATAGGAATTGTCAGATTTGACATTTCTGATCGCTCGAGTTTTCGCCATCGAATGTCAATTCCTATACATTTTTATTCGTTTCTATTGTAGAACTAGAACTTGTGCCGGATATTCCAATCTCCGGCTTTTATTCATCAAAAAGCAAAATCTATCACTCCGTGATAGATTTTGCGATTGAGAAGTTTTAACTTTTTTGTTTATAAAAAAAAAACTGATTACATTTCACACAAAACACATTATTGATAAAAACTTTGGTAATATGACTCCTTCAGAAGTTACTCTGAAATGTTGGTGATACTTATACAATTTTCGTACGAAAACTCCAATAGCTTTGAATACGTGTGACTGTAGTCTTTCCTCGCGAATTCCGTGACCGATTTTCGACACAACTAACTCACTGGCACATTTTTCCTTCGCTAGGGGAAGTGGTTAGATATTAGGGGTAATCAGAGGCAATTCTAAAAAGCCTGTTAACTTATCGCTGCCTGTTAAAAACAAAAATATTAAAGCTCACATCGCTACAAGATTAATTGCAAAATTTTTCGAGAAAATAATAATAAATAAAAAATAATGCATGGGTGTTTATTGATCTTCTCAAATCTATCAACCAATTCTGAGTGTCGCAAAAGCTAAACTAAGCTAAGCTAACTAAAATTATTGCCATCCTTTTTATTTCCATCGCTATGAAAGGAACGGCAGCAATTTTAGTTAGCTTAGTTTAGCTTTTGCGACTCTCAGAATTGCCACTACTGACTTTTTCCACACCGTTTTAAACTGTAGGTATAATAACATTATTATGTTAAAAAACGACTGTATCCCGGGAGCGGTAGACATTTCTTCAGATCATTACGCAATTTTTAGATCTTTTTCGAAGATGTCAAAGGGGGGTAGTCAGAGGTATGTCCAAATACATACATATTTGGTACATGCCCACTTTTTGCAGAAGTTAACTTTCCTTACGTGACAGGTTGCAAGCCCATCGACGCTATTAGAGAGCTACTGGTTTCCTCACGATGTTTTCCTTCACTGTTATAAGCTCGTGTTAAAGCGCATATAATAAATAATATATATTGTACATTTTAAAACGTCATTTTTAGCATTTAGAAACATCGTTTCCATAGTTGGTATATACGAATTTTACTTACAGGTAAAAAATTACCTGTAAGTTATGTTCGTAGGTATAACTCTGAAACCACTAGCGAAAACTTCAACGCAGAACTAGAACAAATAGTTTTTTTGTTCCCAAAGTTCTATGGCGCTAAAACAATGAAAACAAAACGATGAAAAACCTCTTTATTAAGAACTTTGTTAGAAATGTTCTGAAGAACTAGCATGAGATAAAAACTAACTGACTTTTTACAATAGCATTTTTTTACAGCTGAATCATTTGAAATAGCTTTTAAAGTTCGTTTTGTACTCATATTTAAATTATTTAATTTAATTGCGGAATATAATATCTTAGTAACAAAGGTAGCTTGATTAGTGTCTACCCCGTGACCTCTATTGATCTACGAAATTGGCCATCAGAATATCTTCTTTCCAACAAAAAAATTATCATCGATTGAAAATCGGTTCATAAACGATAAAGTTATCCGCGAACAACATAAAAAAAATTACGAATTGTAAACCTCGTTTTTTTGAAGTCAGTTAAAAATATATTAAATTTTAAATCCTGTTATGCTTAGCCGAAATTGAAGTCTTTTTTTCTTTGGTTTGTGGTCTGTGTCTGTGACGCGCTACATACTGCGGCATCAATGAAAACCAGTGCTGTAGTTGCTACTTCAGCTTCTACAGCAAATGCTGAGTGGTGACCAATTTGCTTCACTCATATTTCCTACAAATGTGTGCGAGTGAACGTAAATAAATATTTTTCTGTTCTATTCTATTCTATTCTATAATATTGTTTTGTGTTATTACGGTCTAGTTTCTTACTTTATTAAAATAACGAAGTTACAAGTTCGTTCACATCCAAATGTGTACATTACACGCTCTTCGTATGCGACGCGATCTATGTTATCCGAGCATTTGGCAACTTACCACGTTTCTTGGGGTGAACACTTCGGTTATAGCATCAGTTATTCATTTGTAAAAATAAAAAACAGTCGAAAACCTAGCCAAAATACGAATGAGTATTGTAAATTGTAAATTTGTTTTATGGTTTAGTATTTATGCAAAGCAATAACAATAATGTGTTGTGTGGCTGGCCTCCCAGCAGTCAGCACAGCCTCCTTTTATATTACGTTGCTATATAGTTAGATAGGTACTTAAGAATATGAATAAAAAAAAAATATATCCTTGGGACATTTTTTACACGGCGTCATCCAGCCCCAAGCTAAGCAACTTAATGCTTGTGTTATGGTAACCAGATGACTGATATACCTACTTAGATACATTGTTTTCATAAATACATACTTATAGATAGAAAAAAATCTGGACCCAAAACAAATATCTACAAACATTAGTCCCGTGGCGAGAATCGAACCCGCAACCTCCGCGTCTCAGGCGAGCCTTCGCCAACTGCGCCACAGAGGTCGTCATTATGGATAGGAAATGGCATTCAATGACAAAAAGTCACGTGTTTTGAAGTGAAGTAAGCAGTTAAACGAGTACGAACATTCTCGTAACTACAGTGCTCATGCTTACGACTCTTTCAATTTGTGAGTACCTACCTACTTCTTTTCACATTTAGCAGTTAGCTTAATTTAGACCTTATTTGGAAATTGTCAAGCCCGAATATTGTTAGTTGTGAGAAAACAGAGCAATAACATCTTTATATTCACTGTAGGTACTTCATGTGTATAGATATAAGTTATCTGCAATCTTTTGCTACAATTTCTAGTACATGCGTATTGCGTATATACAAGGAAGAAATCACCGTAAACGTATGACTTGTGGCAACACTATATTGGAGGGTTGCCAGTAGTGCTGCCAACTGTATGTTGGGCATTTGTATTTAAGCATATTTGTGGCTAATTAGCACAGAAATTGTAAGCGTAATAAAGCTGGTCACAATGTTTGTAAAGGTAGAATGAATGTTGTCTTTTATTGCAATGAATATTTGTTTGCCTGGCACGTTCATATAATTGTGAGGATCAATCTTGGAAGGTTATTGGACAAAAACGGAGCATGTCATTGGTCATTCTATTTGTAGCCAATGTTTGAACCAAGTTGAAGCCAATGTGTGGTGCTCGCATTACAGTCAGAGCACGGTCATTACAAGTGTTAAAGACCGTTAAGTTTTAATTGGTAACTTTTTTTTACAGGAATTTTTACATATTAGCTTTCTGAATTTTACTTTGTGTTTTTGGTTCGTTAACTACAACTACAACCTCAAGTAGATATTGGAGAGTAGTAGTAGTAGTAGTGTAGTAGTAGTAGTAGTAGTGTAGTAGTACCAGAGTTGGCCACTTGCATTAGAAGGGGCCAACTCTGGTACTACTACACTACTATTTACTACTACTTCGTATGAACGAACGAACGAACAAACGAGTAGGTATTTACCATTTAAATTAAAATATCATACAGTACGGGACCATAAGTGGCACTTCTGTGCTTTGGGGAGCACGTTAAATTGCCGGTCTCGGCTTTTAAAGTCGTTTAATCATGACGGAGGCTTTTAGGCGGCCTAAAAACTCCGTTACCAGAGTTCACTTGCTCATACGAACTTACTCAGGAGAGTATTTGGTGAATTCTCACCCGTAACAGCTTGTATTTAGCCGAATACTAACTGAACAACTAATTACCTAACTGTGGGTCAATTACTCTGATTGTAAATGGCCTAACCAGTGTCCAGCGTAACTTAATTACTCGCGAATGTCCCGCGGGCATTCGGAACAACCCATTAATAATGTATCTGTAGATAATATTTTAAATTGCTCGACACAAACAGAATAAATCATTACATTTTGAACAAAATAATCCAGAATAATTTAGGTAGAATTTTTGGGTAAAGCTTTTTTAAAAAAATTGCTACTTGTTTAATATGTAATGGAATCACACTTAATATTATAAAGGTGAAAGTTTGTGTGTAAGTGTGTTTGTTACTCTTTCACGCTCAAACGGCTGGACGGATTTGAAATGAAATTTGGTCCCAAAGTTGCTTATACCCTAGATTAAAGAATAGGCTACTTTTGATTTCGGTTTTCCCACGGGAACAGAAACTTTTCACCGCGGGTAATACCGCGGGGCGCATCTAGTGTGATCATAAATCTGTAGAGAATCGACTGTTACTTAAGCTGAATTCAAAAGTAGATAACATGATTTGAAGCAAACAAGCTAGGATTGGCAATACTCCCTCAGGCGCACGGCCGTGGCCAATCAAAGCACATTACTATTCACACTTAATATTATAAAGGTGAAAGTTTGTGTGTAAGTGTGTTTGTTACTCTTTCACGCTCAAACGGCTGGACGGATTTGAAATGAAATTTGGTCCCAAAGTTGCTTATACCCTAGATTAAAGAATAGGCTACTTTTGATTTCGGTTTTCCCACGGGAACAGAAACTTTTCACCGCGGGTAATACCGCGGGGCGCATCTAGTGTGATCATAAATCTGTAGAGAATCGACTGTTACTTAAGCTGAATTCAAAAGTAGATAAAATGATTTGAAGCAAACAAGCTAGGATTGGCAATACTCCCTCAGGCGCACGGCCGTGGCCAATCAAAGCACATCGCTATACAATTCAATTTCATGGAATAATGTAGCATATTCAATAGAAATCTATATATATGCCTATCATTGTTTGAAATTTAGTGCCTAACGTGCCTAATTTATATTCAATCCGACGAACGATCGCAGATCTATCTCCATAGCAACTTTTTACAACACAATTTGTATGGCACTTTTTGACAGATAACAGCGTTACTATGTTGCTACGTTTTTTTGAAGTCGTTTAATGCCGGGTTTTTTTTTATATCCAACTAAAGGTTGCCCGTAAGGTCGGTCGTCATAGCAACATTGTTATCTGTCAAAAAGTCTCATACATATTGTGTTGAATTGAATAAACAACGTTGCTATGACGACCGACCTACGGACATCCGTACGTTGAATATAGGAACTGGGGGTAAAAGTACTTATAAAAATGTTCGAAAAGTCTTAATAATTTGGATCAACAAAACAGTGGAGTTTCTTGCTTTCAGCGTTCTTGCGTTCAGCTATATGAATCCATTGTTGCATCATCGTTCTCTTTAGCTAAGTGTACCGTGGATACATACAGAAAATGGTAACAATTCAGATACCGCCAAAATTAAACCAAACTAATTTGACAGCACTAAAAATGTTGCCGTCCCTTTCATAACGATCGAAATAAAAGGGACGGCATCAATCCTTTTATTTCGATCCTACCTATCTAAAAAAAAGTTGAGTTCAATATTCAAATGATCCTTTCGCTTTCAGTGTTTCATCGGGAGGTACCTACCAGTGAAAATGTCAAGGTGCGCGCGTGGGCGATATTAAAACTATGCGCTATGCATACGCAGAGCGACGAGCGGTAGCGTTTTGTATATTTTGTATGTTTGGGCTAATCTCCGAAACTACTCATCCGATTTCAAAAATTCTTTCACCGATGTGTAGCATGGACTAGGCTATATTTTATCAAGGTAGGTACCACGCGAACGAAGCCGCGGGCGTGTAAGCTAGTACCGTATATAGCCTCTACTGCATGAAAGAAAGAAAGAAAGAAAGAAAAATCATTTATTCTTCTAGGACCTCCAGGATCACTTAAGTTTCGTTTTACATGCTAGGTGATTCTAATGCTTGTTCCAACGCGACACCAGGGAAAGAATCAGGCAAGAACCTGGTGTGTGGGCCTAGCTTTTTTTAAAAGCGAACAGGACATGAACAGATAGACGGCACGCTATCGCTCCGCTTATGCACTTCATCCACGGCTTTCGTACCGGACGGTAGGCCAGATGAGAAACTCCTATAAAGTACGTCAAACTGATAAAAACTTTTACTTTCTTTATCTACTAAACAAATAATCACTTTTGAAGCTACGAAGTTGTTGAAACACCAAATACTGTCGATATTATACCAATATAATATCAGTATAGATAAAAAACGTAGGCCTCTACATCTTATTACTAGATGAATTTACTCAGTATCAGGAGGCATATTTATGATATTTTAAAGTACTTTAATGGGCAGTCATATAATTACCTAATGATGAACGTTGCCAAAAGACTATCTTAAAAAAAACACATCTCACAGATCAAAAAAGATCTATAGAATCCATGGATTCTTTTGGCATTTCTTAAATGGCCTCTGATTTCAAACTTTTTGCAATATTTAGTACAAAGATATAACAAAGAATACAATGATGATTGAATTTACCAATGTCACAAGTAAACTCGTCACAAGAAAATCGATGAACTGGATGTTATCAGTAATACCGATAACTATCGGGCGTGGTTATAACGCTAACCATAATTCCACCATGTTGAAATGAATACCTTATATCGATTATGCTAGCACCAGTTTAAGTTATTAATATTTCAAAGAAAACATAAATCGAAGCGTAGGTATTGCATAAAATTCTTTTTTTTAAAGGTTTTTCAGAGCGCTCGTGGCGTAGAAAACTAGTAGTTATAGATATTCTATTTCATGAAGTCCGTTGGGTTTTTAATATAAAAGTGAATGCATGTCCACAGTTTTAGTGTGCGTAAGTTCAGAAGCAATCAGTCTCATCCTAGACGCGTAGATCGTTTTCAAAGTAAAAATATTTAAAAAAAATATAATTCGTTCGTTCGTTCGTATGAGCAAGTGGCCAACTCTGGTATACATAAAATATAATAAACATCTTGGATATTCCACACAGCGTCATCTAGTCCCAAGCTAAGCAATTTAATGCTTGTGTTATGGTAACCAGATGACTGATATACTACTTAAATACAATCTTTTACAATACATGCATATAATACGTAGAAAACACCCAGACTAAAACTAAAGGAAAACTCTTGAAACTTGTGCTACATAAGTAGAGTAAACATTGTACAGTCGATGTCATAGAATCGAAGGTCGTGGGTGCACGACATAGACCTACCATTGTACCGTTTTATGGTTCAACCCCAAGGATTATGTTCGGCATTGAAACATGCAGCGGCTTTATGGATATTTTATCATTAAGCTTCTTTATTTTATTTCGCGGCTAGTCAGCCCCACACGTATCGACCATTGTCTTTCCTGTGGATATGGCCGGCTAAGCTGAGAGGTTTAGGTGCTGGGCAAGCCTATTCCATCTTAACAATGTCCCAGGCACTACAGTGTCTCGTTAAGTGTAGGTAAAGCTTGCCTCCTGACTCTGTATAAATTATCTAGTAAAGAAATAAATAAAAAAAAACTAAGGCCTTTACGCTTAGGTTTTTTTATTTTATTAATTTTAAGTTAAAAATATTTTTCATTGTTCTTGAAATATTTTTAAATTATAGTCTTTCATAACTCCATTTGATGTAACACAACAAGCCCATTAACACTTTTAAAAGATATGCTTGTAATTTTATAATTGTTCTATTTTAGACTTGAAAATTAATTATAACCATATTTTGTTTTACCTGTTGTGTTGTTGTTTTAATAAGACATGATTAATGCTAAGCTGGACCCGAGGGAACATGACTATTTATATATTTACTTATCATTAGTATGGCCTAACCAATTACGCTAATTACTCATAGATATTATATTGTTGAACAACACGCCTAATTTATAAATTAATTAGCTTGTTAATTAATAAACGCCAATTCATCCGCCTTGAATTTCGTAAAAATATAATTAATTACATTATTTACTTAGATAACTCATCTTGGATACGATACCGAAAATTCTTACCAATCCGTTTGAGCGTGAAAGAGTAACAAACACACTTACATACCTAAACACACATAAACTTTCACCTTTATAATATAAGTAGGATTCTTGTCATATATTAAACTTTTTGAACTCGACCGCAGAGCTACAAATATGCAGAAAGTGCAAAGTTAATTGGATTTAGTGTTTAACACGTGTTTCATCTAAATGTTGTTAATTCTATGCAAATTTAAGCCATTTCTCTCACGTTCTTATAAGGGCATTCTGCTTCAACTTTGCCCTTTGTACTGTTATATTCAGAGGTACAAAACTTATTACATTAGCGACGAAGTATAATGGAAGGGGAGACTACTTTCAAGTTAAATATATACATATTATACATTATACATAGTGTAGTAACATTAGTCTTGAAAACTTAAGGTGCCTGTATGGGTGAAACTAGCGCCACCGCCTAGTTTCACCCATAGCGAAGTTGCACTTGGTGGCCACTAAACTCTGTTTTCGCTACTCCTCCTAAACCATACAAAATGAAACTATTACAGAGGTATTAAAAAAAAGCTTATGATAGGTTTCACAAACTGTACATTCAGTTTTTTAAAATACCTTTGTTCAACGTAATAATAAAATGAAATAGGCGGTGGCGCTAGTTTCACCCATACAGGTACCTTAAATGGTGCTTTTGGACCATAATTCTATGGACGGACATACCGACTGTACAGAATATAGTAAAAATTTAAATAAAAATAAATTCAGGTGAGTAAAAGAACACTCTCCGAGAACGTCATAATTATGGTTAGACTTATTATGTTTTTGAAAATACCTTAACAAAAAATATAAGTGTTATACTAGGGATCGGCGTAGGTAGTGCTAATTTAGGTCAATGAACCTAAATGATAATGTTAATATGGACATGCCCCGGGATTCCAAGGTCCAACTACAATGACTTTTGCTCGTCAATGTGATATAAATTCGATGTTAGAAATTGTAAGAAATATTCATTTCTGTAGTTTGTTCGCTATATAGTATACTAGCTTCTGCCTGCGGCTTCACACGCGTATTTCTGTATTATAAGTAGCTTTACTATCTAAGTTAAGCTTTGTTCTAAATGTACGCTAAATTTCATTCAAAATAAAATCCATGTTATGATAAATAATATAGTCCCGGGATTTAGAAGGCAAATCCATGTTATGATATTGGTCACTAATTCCCGTGAATAGCACTACCTACGCCGATTATAACACCATTTAATATAGCAGATTTGACAATGATCTTAATAAAGCACCTAATTATTAAGGCTGTCGTACTGTATTTGTCTTGTAATTAAAAATATTGGAAATGCCAATGATTGCTAAACCATAATACCTAACAATAAATACTATTTCGCTAATACAAAGCTACGCCATTTCTGAATGCAACTACTAAATGTTTTTTATACACATTTCATTTAAACAAAATATCCTGTAAATAAACATGGTGTTTAAGACCGCATATATTACGAGTAGCTACTCGTAATATAATTTGTATTTCAAAGATGATTAAGTTTTCAAGTTTAATTTTCAAGTTTAAGTTTTCAAATATTAGTTGGAAGGTTGAAAGTTTTAATATTATAACTTGGTTATATTACACGTGTCCAATTACACACGTAACTGGCAAACAACGGCCTATGAGAAACGGCGAGCATGATTTCACGATTGTAATATTCGTTTTCGGTACAAATGGATCTGGTTACTGTGACCACGGTTTAACCTCACTGATCCCAGTCGCTTGAAGAAAAATATTAAAAACAAGCTTGATAAAATATAGCCTATGTTCATTCAGAAAGTCCAAGCTAAATATCGGTGTAACAATTTTTGAAATCGGATGAGTAGTTTTCGAGATTATCCCAAACATACAATCAAACAAAGCTGGGCGGATTTTAATGAAATTTGGTACCAGGATTGCTTATCCGGTCCCGTCACCGGTATATAGCATTGAACCCACGACATTCGCATCGAAAGTCGAGATGCTATCCCACACCGCCCTACGGTCAAAACAGTTTCACATAAGAAAATGAAAAATCTTACGAAAAGTTACGACTTCGACGGGATTCGAACCCGCGTGATTCAAGCGATCATCCTTTAGCCGGATTGCCATCGACCACTCGGCCACGAAGCCTTAAACGCCGATGATTATTTAGTTTCACATAACTCAAGTAAATGCGCATTTCTCATACATATTGAGTGGGTTGTATGATTTGCAGTAACTTGCAAGTTATTGCAACATGAGTAATATTTCATAGTTTCTGCATACGTTAGTTAAGTTTCAGTTTATTGCTCAAAACTTATATTGCGTTATATTTCACATGAATTTACGTTTCTTGAGAAACTTGTTCTGTAGTTGATGAAATATTCATTTTCATTCCTTGACCGAGTTAGTAATACATGGTCTTTTTAATGTAAATTATAATTTCTAATTACTTTCTTTGACATGCCTTACTTTGTTCGACTGGCTTTCCGCTAAAGGTTGACTATTTAGATTATTTTAGATTGTTAAGGAATCGCTTTTAAAAAAAGCTAGGCCCACACCACCAGGTTCTTGCCTGATTCTTTCCCTGGTGTAGGGAGTCGCGTTGGAACAGGCATTAGAATCACCTAGCATGTAAAACGAAACTTAAGTGATCCTTGAGGTCCTACAAGAATAAATGATTTTTCTTTCTTTCTTTCTTTATTTCTGATGGTCAATTGATTTTATGTTTAGATAGGAAACGTCTTTACAAAAAATAGCGACTATTTTTTAAAGTTAAGACTGTTTTTATTTTTCTTAACTAATACCTGATTATAGAAACATCAGATACTTCAATTTATTTACTATTTATTCGCTAAAGAAAAAAATCGCTACATAACGCGACAAAAATCGCTCGAATTAACTATCAAGCGATATTGTTGACCTACCTTAATGTTATCGCGATCGATCTGCGGTCAACTGAAGGATCGAAATGACCTGAACAATGAACATACCTTCATGTTTTGTAACTTTCGTGGCCCAACCGCTGTTATGATGTTTTACGTAGTCACAGCATAACAGCGGTTGGGCCACGAAAGTCTATTAGTACATACCTACTAAACGTTTTTCTATTGTAAAAAAGCAGTGATCCTTTTTATACAAAAGCCTCGACGCATATAAAACTTTTATTTCAATTTACGCATATAAAACTTTGCATTTCAAACAAATACGTTACTTTACGTTACTTTTAGACATTCATAAAACTTTTTGGGTATACAAAATCTTTAAAGAGTTTAAAGAGAATGTGTAAATTCATGAAACTGAAACATTTTTTTTATCTCAGCATGTTAATAATATATTTTACAAACAATGATAATTATAAGTAGGTAAGTAATTAAAAAAGTACTAATCAAAGGCACCTCCAACAACATAATTGGAACTCGTTCACAATTTTATTGTAAGCTGTAAATAAACTTACAAATACCTGAATGTTGAGTACGTTTAGATTATTATTGGATAAAGTTATATTTATTTATAAAAATTGTGGAAAAAAATATCGTTATGTAGATATAACCGAAATAATACAGATATATAATTTCTCATCACAATACATGTAATAAATTACTAATTCCGCTGTTTCCGTGGCCACAACAAAGCGACCTTATCCCAGCTGTAATCAGTCCATAAAAACCAAAGTACTCACCGTTTAAGCGATCAAATAAAAACACTAGCGCCCATTCCGAAATCCACTCAACTTTAAACGTATCGCATGAACCGTTAAATAATAACGGCTTGACAATAAACACTGGAATATACCCGCGAAGAAAACACCCTAATTCACAAAGAACTTGTTTAATCTCCGAGCAAAGTAAGTTAGTTAAGCTAAGTTTTACAAATCGATAATTTCGAATAAAAAAAAAGTCTCAAGTTATTTGATTCACCAACGAAAAACAATTCAATTTTAACCCCCGACACAAAAAGAGTTATTACAAGTTTGAACGCTATGTATGTGCGTGTATGTGTGTCTGTCTATGAACCGAATTGTTAAGCTGATTATAAAGATAAAAAGGAACTTATCTTATCATTAAAGTTTTGGCGTTGAATAAATGCAGTTTGCACAAACTCCCTCTAGGGAGCGCTGCAAGCTTGCACCGTACAAATTACTCTTGAAAGTTCTTGATACCTGCATTTTATTTTACTTCAAACTTTTATGACATTAAGGGCTTATTCTGTCATCTCCGAGAAAGGTTTACTTAAGTTGAAGTTGGAAAAACTGGGTGGTTATTCGCTATCACACAATAAAACATTAAGCTACAAACGTGGCAATAGTGTACCTAATAGTATCCGTATATTTTGTATACCGCGACGAGGTCGCTGACATTAAGTTTTAAAGGTCTGGGATAGAACACATTATACCAACACAGAAAGTTTACTTTCCATTGACATGAGAGATGACCAGAAAAAAACATTATCTAAAGCCTAAAACTTATGCGCCAGTATTTATAAGTAAATTTTTTATTTTTTGTCAATTATTAATGTTGATCTGTATACATTTTTGACGAATTATATATGTATAAAGTTCTTAAATAACCAAAGGTGCAACTAAATAAAAATGCAGTGTAATTGTTCAATGTAGAATTATGTTTTGGTTAGATTCTAATGAAGCAGACGTTGAAATCAATAAAAAACAGTCGTATAGACATGGTTGGCTCACGAACTTTATACACCGGAACGCTACGTCGTAGCATTTGCTACGTCGTAGCACTTGCTACGTCTTAGCATTTACTACGTCGTCGTAGCTATAGACGAAATTTAAAACTGCGCCCCGCGGTGAAAAGTTCCCGTGGGAAAACCGATATCAAAAGTAGCCTATGTATTAATCCAGGATATAAGCTATTCTGGTACCAAATTTCATTCAAATCCGCCCAGCCATTTGAGCGTGAAGGAGTGACAAACATTCAAACTTACATACTTACACACACAAACTTTCATCTTTATAAGTATGATTGAAGTCTACTGTTATTGTAAAATTAAAAAAAAACTCCAAATCAGTTGTCCAAATATAGTAAAAAGGCAGGTAAGATAATAATATCTTACCTGCCTTTTTACCTAAAATCGAGCAGCAAGTAGGGCATTGTTCCTGTAGTCTTCAAATTGCCCCATTAGCTAACTGGGCCACTGGCACACTTCCGCAGGGCGCTGCGTGTCACTCAAAATTAAAAAACAAAATTATGTACTAAATAAATGCCCAATAAAAATTATAAGGTTCCGTTTTGTATTTGAACAATGGTGTTTGGATGCTGATACGCGTTTATTTATAAGGGTGTATTTTATATGAGAGGTTTAAAGTTTCCTTTGATTTTACTTTTATAATGATGTAAGTTTAATAAGTTATACCTAGTTAGAGGGAAACTTAGGCCTTTACATCTTTACTAGACGATCTATACAGAGTCAGGAGGCAAGCTTTGCCTACACTTAACGGGACACTGTAGTGCCTGGGACATTATTGAGATGGAACAGGCAAGAATAGAAGAATAGAATAGAAGGGCAAGCCCTTCTATTCTATTCTTCTATTCTAAAAAATAAGCAGTTCAAGTTTTTACTTCTGTCAGCACTCCCGAAGTGCCAGTTTTTTTCTTCTTTGACTTGTAGTTCTAGAGATAAGCACGTTTAAACTAATCAAACTCTTCCGCTTTATATAAGTACAAATACGATTGCATTAATGTAAAAAAGACCTTATTTGCTCTAGGAAACGATTTAACTTCGAAACTAGTTTGAAAGCAACGCTTTGAATAATCGAAACAAGGGTTGTAATGACAGAAGTTTCGAAAGCAAATATTTACAACTGGCTGCGTCCCGCGATGCTACCCGCGGTGAATAGTTCCCGTTTCCGTGGGAATACTGGAATTAAAAGTAACCTATGTGTTAATTCAGGATTTATGCTATCCTGGTACCAAATTTCATTCAAATTCATCCAGCCGAGCTTGAAGGAGTGACAAACATTCACACAAACTTTCAGTTTTTTTTTTTTTTTTTTTTTAATTTACCTACACATACCAATTCAATTTACCTACTTCAGCTTTTTAATATGAGTGTGATTTTAAATTCGAATTCATCTGTTCGGTGATGTCAGTTTTGGCGAGCTGCCAGAATACAGAACAACACTTATTCAAAGTAAAATAAATACAGTACAGATTGACAAGTGGGGAAGTTGCTTTGTTGAACAATTAATGGCAACATCAAGCTACAAGATTTTCGAATGAAACTTTAGTTGAGCCCAGAACGCGACAACATTTATTGAACTTCAGGGAATGTAAAGTGGACTTTAAGTTTTATGTTTTTTTCCTTAGGTGGCAACATCAACATCAACAAAAACTGGTTCTAATTTTATTTTGTACAGTTATGTAAAGTAGTTTAGTTTCTGTAAACATTTTTTTTCTTATTTACCAAACTAAATCTACATTTTCTTATGAATAATAGATTTAATAAATTTGCTTGGAGTGACGTATGATGACTAACCGGAAAAGGATATTATACTCGTTCCAACCGTTTATTTAACTTTTGACAGCTGTAATACTGACTCAAATCTAATTTAACACACTCATTATTTACTATGAATTTCAACATTTTGCACCTGTTCATTACAAGTAGGTACCGCAGTTCATTCACATGTTTTTTATTTGAACCAACTACAGTAAGTCTAAACGATTATTTTAATTTTCAGCGAATAAATTCGATCCCATTACTAGGTAAGAGTACGATGGAACTGTTTTCATTACGCAAATTATTTATGCATTAAAACAGAGACATTTAGGGCATTTTAATGCAAAATAATAAAGGTTTTTACGTGATTCGATATGAAAATAATCACAATAATTTTATTGTATGTTTTAATATAATCGATAATCGATTTATTTCAAAACCAGTTGTCATTAATTACGAATGAAACATCTCTAAGTGGGCGGATCCCGTCCATGACAGTACAGTATTCCCTGTAGTACATTGTATCAAAAATTATTATAAAACTTTATGTGCGTGATCTGTCAAAAGTTAAATAAACGATTGGAAAGACTATAACAGGCTTAACAGACTAATGAATTTGGTTTTCTCCTTGTGTGGTTGATTTAAAAAAAAAGCGGTCAACAAGGCGAAGTTAAGTATTTATTTTAGTGAGCACCTTTGATGCAACCTCTACATTGTGCCATAGTAGATGAAAAACATTTGTTGCTTTGAGCCATTGTGTTTTATTCCGGCCAGTAGGTAGTTACTCCAGTTTTTTCACTCCTGGAGTTTTTCTTCAATCACTATGCCACAAAAAATGTAGACACAGATGTTTGACACAGATTCAAGCGACAATCAAAAGATCGAAGGTAAACCTAGAGCGATAAGTTTTCTGCGCAAGTTATCTTAACATACCTGGTATTTACAGACGACTAGAGTCCCATTAAGTGTACCCATATGACTCCAAATGCGCTCTAATAAAATCTAGCCGAAAAAACAAATCATTTTATTATAGTTTTTCACATCTTAGTATTCTGATTGACCCATAAATACGAAGCAAAAGATAAACTGCGCAGCAAATGATAACTAGAAAAACTGAATTTCTAATGATATTCTTTGATAATAGTGATTATCATCAATAAACATTTGCACGATAGACACTGATTGCGCCATCGCCGTGCCGAACACAAAATGGCACGCGTTTGAAGAGACCTTGGGAAAACAAACTAAGGCGCGGGACAGACAGAAAAGACGTAAGGCGAAAACGCGGCGCGGACAGGGTGGAGACGTGACACGGACGCGACTTTTGAAATTATATAGAAAAGACGGGGGCGTCTCTTCTGTGTGTTTTGAACAAAAGACGCAGACGTAAAAGCGTCGCGCCCGCGCCCCGTCTCTTCTGTATGTTTTGCGTCGTGACGCTTCTATACATTTTGTATGAAAGGGACGCGGAAGAGACAAATGTCCGCGCTCCGTCTTCGCCTTACGTCATTTCTGTCTTTCCCGCGCCTAAAGTGTCATTTACACGATGCAAGATTCTTGTCTGTTGCATACAACTAAATTGAAATTGAAAGAATCTTGCATCGTGTAAATGACACCTTAAAGACAATTAGTTTCCCAACTTCTAAATGGACTAGTACCTATTATAGCACAGAAATCACAATAACGCCATTTTGAGAGCTCATAAATCTGTACCATCAAGTCTTCGGCATTCGGGAAATTCAAGGGAAATTGCAAAGTTTCGGCCACAAGCGATTTGTATCCATTAGAGTTTCAGAATTTTGGTTAATTGGAATAGTTAGTGTGATGCATAATCATTTCAACCTTCCTATTTGCCTGTTAGTGTTAATTATGTTAAAACTGACAATAGTGGCTATTCCCACTGAAGCTTGACTATTTAGATTATTTTAGATTGTTAAGGAATCGCTTTTAAAAAAAGCTAGGCCCACACCACCAGGTTCTTGCCTGATTCTTTCCCTGGTGTAGGGAGTCGCGTTGGAACAGGCATTAGAATCACCTAGCATGTAAAACGAAACTTAAGTGATCCTTGAGGTCCTACAAGAATAAATGATTTTTCTTTCTTTCTTTCTTTCGGGATGTCGCCAAAACTTAACTAAACCCATTTGACAGCACTAAAATCCATCCGATCCTTTTAATTTCGATCGTTATAAAAGGGATGGCAACATTTTTAGTGCAAATTCTCACTATTATTGTCTGGTTTAATATAAATATAAGTGTATTTAAACTTAAAAATATAAAAATGAAATATGATTCTTTCAGATCTTTTAGACAAAAAATATTAATAATGCTTATTATTATTATTTGTTCTGACGTGACGTAGTCAACTGAACAGAGGGCCTAGCCAACCGGCATTCGCTATGAAGCGATTCGATTTCTATCATCGCTACACCTTTGATTTGACATTTCTGATCGCTCGAGTTTTCGTCATCGAATGTCAATTCCTACACATTTTTTTTAGTTTCTAATCGAAAGCGATTGTCGAAATGTAACATGGCTAGGGCCTCAGATATGCCACTCTAAACAATTTCATTTGAGAAATAAAGTTTTGCTTGGATGGAGAGACGAGTTCGTCAAATTCCGTGCCGACTGGACTATTCTTGCACAGGAAAGGGATGAATGGAAAGAGTGGGGGGAGGCCTTTGCCCAGCAGTGGAACATTGAGGGCTGATAATAATAATAATAATAATAAAGTTTTGCGCTTGTTATGCATTCGAACTCGTACGATACAAACTTTGTTGCGCTTTGTGGGAGCTCGCTGACATTTCTGAAACTTTGCAACTTGATATATAACGAGTGGTCTCTCTGACGACCTCTGTGGCGCAGTGGGCGAAAGCCCGCCTGAGACGCAGAGGTTGCGGGTTCGATCCCCGCCGCGGGACAAATGTTTGCATGTTCTGTAAATATTTGTTCCGGGTCTGGTTGTTTTTCTATGTATAATATGTGTGTATTTACAAAAAAAAATGTATCTATGTAATATATCAGTCATCTGGTTACCATAACACAAGCATTCAATTGCTTAGCTTGGGACTAGATGACGTCGTGTGGATATGTGAATGTCCAAGGATATTTATTTATTATTTATTTATTTATTTTAGTGGTGACGCATGAATATAAATGTGAGGGTATATGTATGATATTGGCCATAAGTAAGTAAAATCGTTTAAGCAAGGGGTCAACTCTGGTGACGGAGTTATTAGGCCGCCTACAAGCCTCCGTCATGGCTTTAAAAACCGGGACTGACACTAGTTGTCATGTCTCTACTGTGATCCAAGTCAATCAGGTTAAGGTAAAATTAACTTTATCATTAAGGCTAACTGTGTGCTAAATAATTGTTGACACAATTTTCAATATTTCATCAGTTTGTTGAAACACAAACCTGTGAAGCAAAATAATGATTCGGTTTGACAATGAATGGACACCAATAACAGCAATACCTAACATTGTTTGTTAAGCAATAATGAAGCTTAATTCCACTGTGTTGATTGCAATTTCGATATTCATTATTGGCTATGTTTGACTGAATGCACTAATTATAAATGCAAATAATGGTAGGTGCTATAATTTCCATAATATATTGATCACAAATCATACAGTAACTTCAGGAAATTGTCTAGGGGAAGCCAATTATGTTAGTATATTTGGGTACTCCGAGTAAATCAAAACAAATGTAAGATACTCTCAGATAATCTATTATTTTATTTATTCAAAAGCCAGAGATATCTAATACACATTATGCTAAAATTTTACTCAGCCTCTCTTTCGTTTCTACAATTATTTTCCTCAATCATTCAATTTTATTATTCAACAGTAATAAATGTTCCTGTTTTATTAAATTAGGTCAAAACAAAGGGATCACGAAAGAGCCCGGCCCGGTCATTAATCAGCGTCATCCTTATTCTTAGTCTGCGTTTGATAAATTCTAATAAAATTCATTTGGCTATCTCACTCAAGCAAGAAAATGCAATCATTTTAATTGCGACTGACCAAGGTTTGCTAAACATTAGTGTAAACCTTTTTATTCCGATCGCTATGAAAGGGACGGCAACATTTTTGGTTTGTTAAGTTTAGCTTTTGCGATACTCCGAATTGCCACTATTGTCTCATAATTTTAGGCAATTGACATTATTTGAAAATTTCCGAAGCACGTCTAGAAGTTTAAAAAAAAAGTCAAAAAGTTAAAATGTAAAATTGTTCTCTCTATTAGGAATATTGATTTATTATGATTGTATAAGTTATGTTTACGTTTTGAAATGAACGTTTTGAAAGTGTTACGTATGCCTGTTTGTAATGATGTTATCAATTTATTTTTATAACATGGTACATACATTACAGTGGTATACTCGTATAAAGTAAAGCGATTCTGATATTTAGGAACCAAAAAATAAACACGTTTCCATTAAAACTATTGAAATATTTGACAGGTCATAAGTACTATTGTTCGTTTTGTTTCTGTGCTGTGGTTTCGTTCTATTTCGCCATGATGAAGCGTTATCGTTCATTTGAGTAATAACAAATTGCTTCTAATTAGTTCTCTTCTTGTTGACGTTTTGGATAAAGTTTCTGAATTTCTTGCTGCTCTGTTTTTGAAGCCAATTAATATTTGATTGATCTTTCGTGAGGCGTATTTGTGTTATAAACGGTGTTGGCTGGTGTTGGCCTAGCTAGTGGGTGGTAGTATTTATTCGGAGGTAAGTAAGTTCGTATGAGCAAGTGGCCAACTCTGGTGACGGAGTTTTTAGGCCGCCTTAAAGCCTCCGTCACCGAGGCCTCCGTCATTTATTCGGAGGTTATTTTTGGTTTAACACTGTAAAATAATAAATAAACTATTGTAATATACTTAATAGTAATACATAATTGATTATTTCACATAAGGTAAAATTACATTTATCAGTTAGCTTAGATTGAAGTGGAAGGAACCTCTATGCTGCCAAATTAGGTTGGTGTAGGTACAATAATTTGTTATGAAGTTAAAAATAATATAATTTCAACACTAAACTTTAAATAATCAACTTAATTACTTATCAAAAAAAAGTAATGATAATAATTAAATAATTAATATTACAAAAATTAATTAAGTGTGCAAATATTTTGGGTCTAGGTCAAAAACAAATGTTCAAATGTTACGTTAGAAAGAAGTGAAGCTAATAAAAGCGTGTTTAAAATCTTTAAGTATGCAAATAGTGTTCGAACTCGCAACTTATGATAGAAAGCACAGCTTTTCCCGCTAAGCCAACAGCTATAACTAAGTATAGTAGTAGAAATAGTATATCCTAAAATCGAGTTCCGGTTCAAATACCGCGATGTGGGTCGACAAGCGGATGTTGCAGGAATAAAAGGTTTTGTCATTCTATCTGATGCCACTTTTAAGTCACCATTTATTTATTTATTTGAATCTCCAACATTGTAAACACCAATACAAAACATTTAAAATAGACGAACAAAAGAAACAAGCCAAGTATCACAATAATTATAGGAGACAGACAGCGTGTAAAAGAGATAAAAAGCAAAAGCGAGTTAAAACAGTAATAACAGAAACTAATTTTACAAAATAAAACATGCAAATTTAAAATAATCTCTTAAAAATAAAGAAATTAAATATTTCCATTTGTTGAGTATGGAGAATAATGAACAATGAAATTAAATATGATCAAGACTGTATAACGGTGGCGGTAGACATTTCTTTCATATATTAAGGCAATTTTAGATCCTTTTGGGATGTCTCAGGGGGTAGTCAAAGGTACGGAGAATATACGGTCAAAATGTATTAAAAATTGTATGGATTTTAACTGACTTAAATAAAAGAGGTTGTCAATTTTTCAGAATCTTTT
This sequence comes from Xanthorhoe designata, assembly GCA_963582015.1. Classification (NCBI taxonomy): domain Eukaryota; kingdom Metazoa; phylum Arthropoda; class Insecta; order Lepidoptera; family Geometridae; genus Xanthorhoe; species Xanthorhoe designata. The sequence goes on from OY757045.1 coordinate 10,839,578, forward strand.
TAAACCGCCTTCAAAAAAGAAGGTTTTGGATTCGTTCCTTCTTTGTTTTATGTATGTTCCCGATTAATACTTACAATGTATATTCGTCGTTATTGTCTTCCAGCCCTTATACCACTACTTTACTTGGGGTCGGCAGAACGTTCCCTCTATTAGCCTCCATCTTAACTCACAGAAATATACATTATTTGAGTTAATTCGACGATAGTCGTTTAGTAGTGGTTGACACAATTCTTTTATGCTATGTTTGTATGTCGTATGAGCAAGTGGCCAACTCTGGTGACGAAGTTTTTAGGCCGCTTTAAGGCCTCCATCATGGCTTAACGACTTTAAAAACCGGGACAATTTAACGTGCCCTCCGAACGGAAGCGCTCAGCTGATAATGCCACTTGCGGTCACCCATCCAAGTAGTGACGTGAACGTTGCTTAACTTCAACGATCTATCGGTACGTCTTAGCAAGCTTCGCCACGAGCGTTTTTATGCTAAAGGCTAGCTATTGTTCCAATCAGTCTCGCCTTGTCCAACCTTATCTAAGTCGTATACACGATACTACTTGACTTGACCTTGACCGTCAGTTTCTAAGGTAAAGTTGTTTTACTTGCGATACTATACTTCACCTGGGGCTTTACTCCGGATCAACGAAAACGAAGTTTCGTGACAATTTTCGGGGTCAGCTTATGTTGGTGGATACTGAATTCGTAATAGTTCACCAGCATAATTGGAACCCGAAAATTGTCACGAAACTTCGTTGTCGTTGATCCGTAGTAAGGCCCCTGCTTCAGCCACACTCGACGTACCATGTTTGTAAACCAACTGTGATGGCATTAAACTTTCTATATTGAAACACATTTATTCTTCTTTATTTTGGCTTCGCACGGCTTGTGCCACGCATTTAGCCACTACTGAGAGAACTCGAAATGCAATGATATTCAGTTTTGTTTCATTTGGCCACACTTATGTACGTTCACGAACACTCAACAGTTAGTAATCCACCATTACACATTAACATTCGCTAAAACACAAGTTTTGGAATATAAAACAAAAAAAAACCATGACTTCTCAGATTCCCGTCAAAAGTCCTTATTGAAACACAGTAGTAATTTCCACAGACTGACATTTATTTAATTGTTTACCATAGACAAACTATTTATGACTACACACTTTTTTGACTTTTTGTTTTTCTGATGCTAAGACTATTGAGTCCACTCTCATCCATTATTATTGCAATACTTACGAGATTATTGATTAAATACCTAACAAGGATAAATTTTGTGTAAATATTTTTAAAATATACCACATCCTGTATACGAAGCTTAAAGTTTCAATGCTCACCTTTCGACGGAGTTTCTTTGGTATTTTTGTAAAAGTCACTCTGATAAGAAGCCTTCCGGTATATTTAAATGTCAGCGCTTTGCTGAGGTATGGCGCCCATTACAATGACATACACAGCCTTTACAAATTGACCGTTTTCGAGCAAATAAAAGGTGAGGTAACGGACAAACGTGATGTCTTTTTTGTTTAGTTGATAGATTAAAAAATGTAGAGTAATTAACAATAGTTAATGTTAAAAAACTGAATAACATGTTTTTTTTTTTTTTTTTTTTTTTTTTAACCTATCATGTCCTACTGCTGGGCAAAGGTCTCCCCTTTCTCCCTCCACACATCCCGGTCCATTCCTGTTTCCGGCCATGTAGAGTCAAACGCATCCAGGTCATCTCGCCATCTTTTTCTGGGTCTGCCGCGTCGCATGGGTCTGGGTCTATCGCATGAATAACATGTTTATAAGGTAAATATAAATATCCCTGGGCATTCCACACAGCGTCATCTAGTCCCAAGCTAAGCAATGTAATGCTTGTGTTATGCTTAAGAGTCGCTATTGTCGAAGGCACAACCTGTTTTTTTACGGTTTTTAGACATATTCAATCTGCATTGATGATAATAATAATTGTCGCCAGACTTTTATGATTCATAGTTGAAATAGTATATAAATAATTCCTCACCATAGTGTGCAAAACCACGAATAAAATAAAAAAAATGGCCGTTAAATTTACAAAAACTAAAGATCCATTTGCTCGGTGATTTATCGTTTGTTAGCAAGAACGGCACCCTGTATCATCATTTCAATCAGATGTTAATCTGCCGTGTGTTTGAAATTGATTAGGTGTTTGGTGTTTGGTGTGGTTGCTTTGCTATCAAGGCTTGAAGGCTTGATTGGAGTAATATACGATTGTGTCGATTGGATCAGTACCTATTGAAGCATAGAGAGCTAAAATGTTAATTTTTTTTCTTAACTTAGGTATACTCGTATTGTCCTACCTATAATGAAATATTGTATAATCGCAGAGGTTGCGGGTTCGATCCCCGCCGCGGGAAAAATGTTTGCATGTTCTGTAGATATTTGTTGCGGGTCTGGTTGTTTTTCTATTTATAATATGTATGTATACAAAAAAAAAAAGTTTCTATGTAGTATATCAGTCATCTGGTTACCATAACACAAGCATTAAATTGCTTAGCTTGGGACTAGATGACGTCGTGTGGAATGTCCAAGGATATTTATTTATTTATTTATTATAGGTAATTAAACTAAACTTGAACGTTTCAAGTTCGTGTTAATGCGCATAAAGTAATTTTTGTTCAAATTATAAATTAGGCACTATCTCATTCTTCCGTAGGCCTTTATTCATTGCCAATTTATTATAGATTTAAAGAGTGTTCTTATGGCAATGAAAAGATATACCTAGCAACAGATTGAATATCCGTTTTATCTAAAATAAGTTTACTAATCCAATATAAAGAATTGAACATCGATTGCCATTAGAGGTACTTCAGGCAACATGCTACTTATAACTGCCGATTGAGCACACCCAACCCGTTGGATTTGTAGTATCAGCACCTGAAGAACGTTTTGTAACTAAATCATGTCATATTCCAGAAAAAAAATGCAAAAATGTTGCTTACGCTGTTTTTATAAGTTTTCTCGTACCAATTAATTCCGAACCTTCTCCAGCTAAATTAGTTACTAAACACAACCATCATAATTAAAAAAAAGTCTATGGGGGTAGAGAGGTATGTCCAAATACATATTTGGCACATGCCCGCATCTTTCAGAAGTTAACTTTCCACACGTGACAGGTTGCAAGCCCATCGACGCCTTAAATATGTGTAAGTTATGGTACAGATTGTCAAAGCTATGGAGTTGCCCCAAATTTCCTTTTCAACACTTCATTCTGAAATGCAGCGAACACTTGATTTATATGAATAGCCTTCCGCCAATTAGGCCAGCTTACAGCATACCCAGCTCTAATATTGGAGTTGCTAAGCCGACTGTTTAAAGAGCTGTATTGATTCTTTGCAATCTATATCAGTGCCGATTTATACTGCATCTGTCTTAATGTTGCTAGTAGTTGCGACGGAGTCAAGACGCTAAACTTATCGGCATGTGTATTAACATTGATTAGTCCGATCCTCTTCAAACCAGAGCGCTTTAACCAATTCAGTTAATGAATCGAACGACATCTCACCACTCAGCTAAGGAATGGTATGGTATGGTATGGGGACTCCGCATTTAGACTCAAAGGTGGTCCTTTATGCGTGGGGATGACCTGGCTCACTAGTAGAGAAGCCAGCCTAGCTCCTCCCAGAAGCGTAGAAGTTTCCTGGGGTCTTCACAGGCTTCGAGGAGCGACCTCGGATTGTTGAGGATTTGTTGTCGTTGAGCCGCTACGCCCACGCATGCCAGGACAACGTGGGCCACTGATTCTTCTTCGGTTAGACATCCTCTGCAAAGTGGGCTGTCCGTAATGCCGATGTTGTACAGATGTTTGTTAAGGGGGCAGTGTCCTGTGAGTGTCCCTATGATTCAGCTAAGGAATCCTATGACATCGCCGATTCATATAAAATAACGCAAATCAGTGATACCTACATTTCCTTTGGCACCCACTTAATCAAACAATTTAAATGAATCAGTCCACCCAATTTAAAACTCCAATACACATCAATTTACCTATTTGACTTTAGAGAACAACAGCTTCCAAATCTCATCAGCTCACTTGTCGATTTAAAATACTAGCCTGACGTAATCAGTCAATTTTGAATTTTAACTGTATAGGGTTAAGGTTGTAAATTGTAAAATGATGAAAACGCCACTCAATACAAGCGTACTTCTAACTTAATGAGACGGAGGACGGATTTCTGCTCACGCGAAAAATAAATCGGAATTACTGGATTAGGAATAAGTAGGTACCTCATATGTACTTAAAATTCTAAATAGATAAATATAGTCTGGATGTTTTCTATGTTCAAATGTAGATGTGTATTAAAAAATGTATTTAATATTATATCAGTCATCCGGTAACCATAACACAAACTTTGAATTGCTTAGCAGGGGACTAGATAACGGTGTATGAAATGTCCAAGTATAGGTTCAGTTAATTAGCGTTCGTGTAAGTGTAGGCAAATTACATTATTCCAAAAAAATATATGCAAAGTAAAATTAAGACCACCAATTTTCTTTTGGCAATAAATTCCACAATTTATTTTCCGCAGTGGTCGATTTAATTAAATTAATGAAGGGTTCCTACTCGTTAATTAATTATCGGCTTGTAACTTGACACTTAGTCAAAACCGTTAAAGTCAAAATACTCATAATTTCTTAAGGCTTCGGAGCTGTACGAGTTACCCATACAAACGTAATACCATAACCATTTAAAATTTGAGCATAACCTTAGCATAGTATGCTATTATTCGTATTAGGATAGCATTTATCTAGGTTTCTGTCAGAAGCTTTTTTCAAAATACTTAGCTAAAGTGAAATTAAACCGAATCGCATTTTGCATATTTTTACATCATAGAAGACATGTTTTCTTAATATTTATTTAGTATTAAACACTAGAATATTTTATGTTTCCTTCTGTTAGAAACATAGCTTATATGGTCTAGTAACAGAAAAACAACACTGTGTGAAGAATAAAAACAATTTTCAGTCATCATTTTTGGGACTACGGGAGACAAGCAAATTCCTTGCAAAATAGCCATGCATTTACATTTCATACATTTTTAACCTTTTCTAACAGTGCGTCTGTGTGCGTGTGTCACGCACGCTCACGCACACAGATGCAAAATGACAAGCAAACCAAGACTTTTTCGTGTGTCGATGTTTGAACGCGCAGGGAATTGAATTTTGCCGAGCCACGTCGCCGGACCCTTAAGAAATGGGAACCGTCATAAAATAATCGTATTTAAGGGTAATACTGGGAAAAAATGGTTTCTCGATCATTTCTGTTTCAAGTTTCCCCTGTTATATTTGTTATAATGAAACTAATGATTTCCACGTTTTGAAAATTACCCATTTAATTATTTTTGTCACCTAACATTTTGAAATTACAAACTGCATAGCTGAATCGCGTAAATCTTCAATATCATTGGTAGAAACAATACAAATACGACCTAAAGGTAAAGAAAGAGATAATTTCAATTATGAAAAGCTAATGATTCCTATCATATATATTTATTTCGAAGAATTGGCCACTTGCTCATACGAACGAACGATTCGAAAAATATCAATTTCAGTGCAAATTACCATGTGATTTTTAGTTCAACCAGCTGGATTCAGCTAGTCCTTCTTAATTATGACGGTAGATAGATAGATAGAAGATAGAAAATACTTTATTGCACACCATAATTTACAAATACATCAATATACCTACATAAAAAATAACAAAAAAACTTTCCTATGACATACATATTAACAACCTATACATATATAATCGGCGGTCTTATCGCTAAAAAGCGATCTCTACCACGGTACGGTACCGTCTTTCTTGTTTTATGAGAGCCTTCATATAAAGGCAAGGGGTTGGGTACCGATGTCCCGTGACCCAAGGGTTGAGCCGTAAATAGATGTAGTATGGGATGTCATGAGCTAACGAAATGAAGTTACAAATACATTGTAAACCAGTATGAAACCAGTAATGAAACGCTTGCTAAGACGTTCTTGATAGATCATCGAAGTTAAGCAACGTTCTTTGCGGTCACTTGGATGGGTGACCGCAAGTGGCATTATCAGCTGAGCGCTTCCGTGCTTCGGAGGGCACGTTAAATTGTCATTCCCGGCTTTTAAAGTCGTTAAGCCTCACGGCCTTTAGGCGGCCTAAAACCAGAGTTGGCCACTTACGAACGAGTATGTCTTGTCGTTTCTATAATCTTAAGAACGACATGGGTGGTTCTTCCCCAACCCCAAGTACCTTCAGTTTATTCTGATATCAAAATTGATCAAGAGTAACAAAATACAAACGTTTGCAAGTTCGTTCGTAATCTTTATCTAATTACTTTGTGTTTAACGAAAGTAACTCATTTAATTTTAAATCTTCGGAAAAGATCTAAAAATTGCTTAATGATCTGAAAGAAATGTCTACCGCTCCCGGGATACAGTCGTGATCATATTTCATTTATTTTTTTTTTCATTTTAACGTATGTTTGAAAATGAGAGTTAATATTTAAGTGAGTAATTCTCATATTTAGTCTAAAAAGCCTCCTTGTCCTCGGAAGTAGTGCGGAAACGAGACCTTGCCCGAAAATGTGTCAGGTCGGCAATTCCCGAGCGACGGAGATGGATCGACAAATGGCGCTTTTAATGTACATTATTTGTTACAACCACTTTAGATCAGACGACAAGGTAACATATCTTTTGTATTAGTAGGAAACGATGACAGACTTTTACTTTCATGTATGGAATGTTTATTTGTGCAAAACGTATGTTCTGGACTACGCAAGTTCAGGATATTGAAAATTTGAGAGATAGTCCATTAATCCTTAGTAAGATGTAACGCTATTTTCTTAGCAACAAATGCAAAAAAGTTCTCGTTAAGAGTTCGTGTTAATGCGCATATCTAAATTTCTAATCTTGATTATTAGACTTGTACCAGAAATAAATAGTTTAAGTGCCCGAATCATAATTACACAGCCATCGATATAATAGTCTCATGCCACCATCTAAGACATTAATTGAAAACATTCGCCTTGTTGATTTATTGCAAAAGCGTCGTCTTTAAACCCTCCATTGCGCTATTCCCTTCACGGCTTGAAACGGCTGTCACATCATACGAGCGATGACATTATGACAGCGAGTGATCGATGTCGGGTTTATTGAACAAATTGACTAGCGCAGATGACACGTGACAGCGTGTCTTCGCACGATTGCTTTTGTACATGGCTGTGATGTGGCGTTATACAAGCGATTTATGAGACTTATGTGAGCCTTGGAGTCTCTTTATTTAAGATGGCGTTTGACAATTTTTTTACTTAATGTGACAGTTCTTATACAGGATGTTATTTGTCAATTTTTTTACTTAATACGACAGTTCTTATACATGTTGTTATTGAAACTTTTTCGTTAAACACAGTTTTATTCAAGGCAAAAGTAGCATGGTTTTTCCAGGTCACAACCGCTCAGTAGTTTTGCAGAGCAGTAAACATACATCCATCCATACTAACTTTCGCGTTCATAATAATAGTAGGATTTTTTAGAGAAATGTCTCGAAGTTATTGTAATGGTATGTATCTACATTACAAGGATACCTATCGTTCAGTTAAAGCCTACGCTCGAAAATGGCTTGTATGATAGTCAATCGTTGCATGTAGGTAGTTTAAATAAATAAGCATGTTAATGTGCAACATTACTTTTATGTAATGAAAAATAATGTTGAAATGAAAAACATGTTTTAGTTATTTAATTACTTATGAAAAATATTACTAAAATGTACACATCCGGCGGGATTCAAACCCACGATGATACAAGCGATCGAAGCTGGACTGTTTTATTGTGGCCTGAGTGGTAAGGCAACCAATCAAACTACCTCCGTGATATTTAATAGCAAATTCTCATAGAGTAAATACGGAAATATGAAAAAGGTTACGAATAAAACCAACCCTGACGGAAGCCGGACCTGACAGACCAACACGTTACACGATAATCCTTTTAGCTAAAATGTTCCGGGTTCCGACATTTTTGTTCCATAACGAGATAATGCCAAATGTACCTATTTAAACTTTGCTATTAGGGTACAACATTTTTTTACACTTCAACTTGAATGAAACCTCATTTCGTAAGGTGGTACATAGCTCATTATGAGGTAAACATAACCGCCGCAAAGCGGTAACTTTAAAAGAAACTTAGGTAATCGATAAACTTTCTAACCTATTTTTCCATCTAAGGCATTTTGTGTTCTTGGTTACCCATAACTTACAAGCCTTAACCTTTTTTCTTTATTTCCAGTTCATCTTCAGTTCGAGTCATCAGACCTCCGTGACTACGTCCTCCACACCACCGTGGATGGCTTCGTCAGAGGGAACTTCACCCCAACCAGTCCAGTCGAAAGACCCTGCCACGAAGAACCCTACTTCCTACCCAGACCTAAACACACACACTACGAATTTCGGACGAAAAGTGACTACCAAGCGTACCAAAGTGAAGCGTCCCATAGTGATGTACAAAGTGATGCGTACCAAAGTGAGATACAGGGGTACCAACTAGGGCTGCGCAATGTGTACCAGAGTGATAAGTACCAAAATGGGCATAGTGATTACCAAAGTGGGCATAGTGATTACCAAGGGGTAAATAGTGTGTATGATGAGAGTGTGTACTTTCGCCCGAGGAGGGAAAGGTCCTTGAGGGTCGGGAAGAGTGTGAGGTTCAGGAGGAGGTTCCTCCCGGCGAGGGTTGTGGCGGGGCCGTTGGAAGACAGGTCGGGTGTGGTGCTGCAGTGGTCGATGGATGCTGTGCACTTAGATAAGGAAGAGGCTGCTGTTGTATTTAGGTAAGTTAAGTTATTTTCATTTCTAGGAGAGGTAGCCGTGTTGGTCGTATTTTCTATCCGAAGGTCGTGGGTAAATCCCGGCCCAGCAAAAATTGATTTTCTGTTTTAAATTTTTTTAGTGAAAATTAAAGTAAATGTAAAAGTTATAGTACAATCTCGCATCCTTCGGACACGTTTCCCGGCGGGATAATCAATCCTTAGAACGCCTCGTCGTTCGATCTTTAAGGCAATTTTTAGGATTATGAAGATGGCTAAGGGGGTAGTCAGAGATGACAAATCAGAAACAATCTGAAATGGTTACTACTCTCGTAGCTGACTGTATCCACTTTGGTACATTTTTATCGACAACCCATTTCTTACAAGTTGCCCCATAAAAGGATAGGTGTTACAGATATCGCTTTAATTCGCAATAAAAACGTTTATAGATGTGTAACGGCTTTTATATGTTTACTTTATATGTAACTGACCTTATAAAGGTTTATTTTTATCCAAATGTATACTTATAGGTGTAACAAGACAACTGCTGAAACTCAAATATATTACGATACAGTTTAGAACGAAAAAAATTTAGAAGGTTCTTTAATTTTAATTAAATGTAGGATATTTTTTTTTGCGATGGGTAACTTGATGAATCCAGTCAAAATATGATCAAATTATTGGTAATTCACTGATATTATAGACACATTAATCGTGTATATGAGAATTTTATACGTACCTAGTTTATTGTTGAAAACGCTAGTTAGTAGTAGTATGAAGAAAAAAAGAGAATGATTTTTGTGATTGTGCTTGTGGAGGGGATAACTTTCGTAACCAGTTACATATTTGATATTTTTTTTGTCAATTAAAAATGCATTATTCTCGATTCAGATAAACTTATCATCGGTAGGTAGGTACACCCAGGTGAAGTCAAAGCCGGCGACCAGTGAATACTACAGTACATTTTTCAAAACAAAAACGTTAATTTAGTATAAGGAAGTTTCCATAAGTTAACCATTTGATCAACGATCTCACGAGTCACGGTTAACTAATTTTTCAGTAGTATTATTTTTACCCCCTGTACAACTGGATAAAAATAAATGTAAATACGGCTGATATGGTTTTACGACACGATTTTAATTTTAGAAACTCGCTTTGCTGATTTAAATCTGTGTCTATTTGGTTAAAAACATTACACAATATCACATGAGATTTAAGCTCTAATCTACTTAGCTTATTTTTGCACGTCCTCTACGTACAAAAATAAGGTTAAAAATAACATGTACATAACACTCAGGTTCCAAGGGTGATAGAGTTTTTATTTCATTTTATTTATGAGCTTGATCTTTCCCTCTACAGGGCAAATACCTTTCATTTCTCATCATCATCATTATCATCGAAGAAAAAGTCGTTTCAGCGCAGTGTAATAAGTGAATATTATGTGACATAAAATGAATTAATACCTTACCTATGACTTTTCCGTCTTGTACATACCAAAACATATTTATTGCACCACGAGCTTTGTTTCCTGGTGACGTGACCAGCCCATTTTCATGCCGGCACCACACATTGGCTTTAACTTGGTTCCAACATTAGAATGGCCAATGGCAATGCTCCGTTTATGTCGAATAGTGAAAAACGGAGCATTGCCATTGGCTATTCAAATGTTAGCACCAAGTTAAAGCCCATGTGTGGTGCCAGCATCACTTGAGTTTCGCAATTCGTAAATAGTCTATCGAAAAACAAAAATTCAGAATGATGGACAAGCAAGCTCTCTGTGTGTCCCATGGATTACGGTTGTAATTACAACCGTGGTACAACTCGCGCTAATCCCTTCGTGCTGATCGATGGACACGGCTTTGCTCGAATTGATGAATTGCTTTTCAATAATATTTCTGCTATTGCAGCCTTTTTAGCCTAGCAATTACTTTACAATAGGTTATAGGTTCGATTTCCGCCATTTTTTGTTTTTTTCTGGTTTTTAGAAGCACTCGTAGCATCGCTTGCTAAGACGTTCTTGATATATAGATCGTTGTAGTTAAGCAACGTTCTGAGCGGTTACAATTTGGATGATGAGAGATGAGGAGATGACCTCAAGTGGCTAACACAACTTAACAGATGAGCGCTTCGATGCTTCGGAGGGCACATCAATATAATATAATTAATTTATAAAGAAAATACTACAGCCAAGTAGGTAGGCTTTTCAGGTCGACATGAAATAGTAAAACATCTATTAATATATTATAAAAAACTACTTCAATTAAGTTTTTAACTAGGTATAAAACATCATTGACTTCAAAAGCCGGCGCCAACAATTAACATGCCCTCCGAAGCACGGATAATCTAGTAAAAATGTTAAAGCCTATTTCTAGGGGTCACCCATCCCTTCTGTGACCTTCGACGACCAATCAGGAACAGAAACAGCTATTTATTATTTAATCCCGAGGCACATAAATCTTCGGCGGACACAATAAAGTTACTGCGCACCAACTCCCCATCAATTACCTAACTGAGTTGCCGTATTCAAATAACTGAATAACTAAGTTTCTCTGGAAATGGAAATAGAGATGATGCAATTGTTTTGTGTATTTATAGATTTTAATTGAAAAACAAGATCAGTGTCAAATAAATTAAAAAATAAATATGATCACGACTGAATCCCAGGGAGCATAAAAGATCTGAAAGAAATTTCTACCACTTCTTGGGAACTTTATAGTAAGACTAGTTCGCGTGGTGCGCGAGCTGCAAGCAGCTCGCGGTTTTCTTTATCCATGTTTCTGTTAGATGGTAATACCCTTCTAAAATTTTGAGAATCCATAGGAGATCTAAAATATTTTATAAACCGCTATGGGAACCCCTAAATCAGTATGAAAACCCTCTAAGAGCCCTAAAACATTAAGAAAAAAAGAAAAAAGAAAAAAAACTAAGTCGTCGCCCCTGAGTTACGCTCACCCACTCGACCTTCGTTACGCTACGGACGTCGGCGGCTCGCTTCGCTCGCCACCTCCCCCCTCCGCTCCACTCAGGTCTCGTAGGTTCGCTCCACTCAGGACCTCCGACGCCTACCCACTATAATATTTGTACAAACACCTGATGGATATCTCTAAGGAGGGGAGGGAGGGGATGAGTTTTGAAAAAATATTTCGACTATCTAGATGCCCCTTGTTAAGAATCTGAAAAAAAAAATGATCCAAGTCTCTTTACTTCCGAGATCCGCAAAAGGGGGGGAGAGTGGGAGCAAAGGGGGCAACACTGAAAAAAAATTTTTACTTCCCCGAGCCTCCTCTATACGAATCTGTAAAAAAAAAAGTTCCAAGTCTTAAGGTTTTCAAGATACGAAAAAGGAGGGGGGGGAGGGGGGCAAAAAGGGGGGGTTTGGGATTTTTCCCCAACTCACCAGACCTACCTCTATACGAATCCGTCAAAATATACCCACCTTCCCATGCACTATCATGGAGAACAATTATGTCAGTGAGTGAGTGAATGAGTCAGTGGTAGTTTAAGTTTATATATTATGGAATGGAATGGAATGGAAAGAGATCATTTCAATAATTTTTTTTTGCTTGTATGTTTAAAAAACGAATTAAGCTTGTATTATTGTTATTGCAAAACTTACTTAATATCAACACTGAAAGTCAGGAAAAGTTATCATCACCAACTGCCACTGACTGTACCTCGTTTCACCAATACGACATCCTACAATATTGACTCGAGAGTCGGGAGTTAATTTTGGCGGCAAACTTTGCGGGAAATGGGTCGAGTCGAGTCAAGAGACCAAATAGTCCCTCGGGCCTCCAATCAACTACTTTCGTGCTGTTGATCACGACACGCGATTATACCTACCTACTAAATATTGATTTTTGGAGTCTATACTTTAGCCGAATTTGACGTGCCAATTTTGTATACAAACTGTCAATACTTAACCTTCATCATCATCATCATCAGCCCCTTTTATCCCACTGCTGGGCATAGGCCTCTCTTCGCTTTCGCCACTTAACCCTGTCTCGCGCCAATCTAACCCATGTCCGACCTGCAGTTTTAATAATTAACAATGTTTTAATAACTAACCTTAAAACAACTTTATTTCTTTTTCTTTTATACATACTCGTATTTCTAAATTATTAGGGATGTGACCACTCACTTTTCTATGTAAATTTCTATCAACTCGGTCAAAAAACCAACCCCAAGGAAGCAATTAAATTTTGAGTGACGATTTGTTTACAAAATTGGCACGTCAAACTTGACTGAAGTATAGAGATAATTTAGAATAAGAACCCCAAAAACCTAATGAAACAAAATAATTTATTTTATCTAAAACCAGATTTAATTTTCATATTTCTCAAATCCGTATAGGTACTTCCCACACCATAAATCATAACACCTTTAATATCTCCAGAGTATGTCCCTATTCCAAAGACATAAGGATCATTTTTGAACAACCGGAAAATTCTCACAGGTTTATCCAAGTCCTTATTCCTTGCTCTATAGAGATTATTTTGGTTTAACCATGCTTTGAATCCCGCAATGATTTTTACTGAGACTTAATCCCTTGAGAAATAAGGCTCTACCCCTTAGGATATAAGTCTCATTTTTCTATGACACGGAGCACATAACTGGCATATTTGGTTCAAAGCATTCCTGCTTTGTGACGTTTCATTTTGTTTGTTGAAACAATATGGAATGAAACTACTGAGGGTGTGAACTGTTCCATACAATTGGATAAAACTTATTGAAATAAATATTTATTGTTTATTTATTATTTTACAGTGTTAAACCACACTTAGGTATTGGATATTTCATTATAAATGAAAAATCTTACTAAAAGTTAAAGGCTCCGGCAGGATTCGAACCTGCGTAGATACAAGCGATCGCTCTTAAGCCGAGCTTGCCTGACCACTAGGCTACGGACCCTCTAAGCCGAGGCCCATTAGTAAGATGTTTTTTATCGGTTAAAGCACCGATTAGCGCCATCTACAGGGATATTAGAATCCTGCCGGAGCCTTTAACTTTTAGTAAGATTTTTCATTTATAATGAAATATTTATTGGCCAAATTATAGTAGAATTACTTTCATTCAATAAGGGATACAATTATTGTGATGATTATCACATTTCGGATTGGAATAAATGTTTATAACAAAGCTAGTGATCAATATAGTAAAAACTCACAGAAAGCTCTTTTAATATACTGAAACTTGAAATGCACATATAGTTTAAGACCCGAGGGCCTAGCCAACCGGCATTCGCTGTGAAGCGATTCGATTTCTATCATCGCTACACCTTTGATTTGACATTTCAGATCGCTCGAGTTTTCGTCATCGAATGTCAATTCCTATACATTTTTTTTTGTTTCTAATCGAAAGCGATTGTCGAAATGTAACATGGCTAGGGCCTCTGAAATAACACATAGGCTACTTTTTATCTAAAGAGGTACCATGCGAATGCCACTAGCCATGTGCCGGAATTCGTAATCGGATTCTGCATAATTCATCTCATGTAGATGTATATTCTATGATGATGTTTCTGTAAATAAAATGTCCTCATCATATTTTGAGCACATGGGTACTTTTATTTGTTTCACACATTTTAAGATGTTTTTCTTTGTTTCAGGTTACGATATAGGAAGGCGATGAGTGCCACCATTTACCAAGTGTTCTTTACTAAAATTTTAAGATTAGGTAAGTACTTTACATATTAATTATTATTTATAGATCGTAAGGTATCTTTCTTCCCTCCATTTCTATGGGTCTTCATATATAATTCAGCTTACGGTTCTTTTTATTGGCATGCAGAGTACTAAAAACATCCAGAGCTTTGCCATACTATATTTAAAAATATTATCGAGACTTAATCGCGTATTTAAATCATTATTATTTATTTACCTCGACGTTTCGATGACATTACAGTCACCGTGGTCTTTGCCATACTGTCGATTATATAAATAATGTGGTTAATGTTTTCCCTATTTCGACAATAAAACTAATTTAAGTTAGTAAAGCCAGGTTATATCCGTCACTAACATCATTCGGAAGTTGATATACAACGAAACAGAGTAACTGGAGCAAAGATTGAGCGTCTGTATCGAGTTATCTGTGAGCACGTGTGGCTTAGTTAAGCAAAGTTTGCTTTGAATGGCTTTGTAGACGTAGCACTAGTTGCAATTAGCGGAACGAAACATTGTCTCAACTGTTCGGAGTAATCCGAACAGTCAGCAATATCATAATTTAGGCCGCGATGCATTTAACGCATCGCGTGCATATTTTTACATTATTACCATAACTGACCGATTTGGTCAGTTCGCGAATACCAGCTGCCGAGCAGACTCGCGGGCTCATACCATTAAACCATATATTTTACCAATTACGTAGTTTAAACCAGTTTACCATTTAAAGTGTTCATTATTAGTATTTGTTCATTTGATTACGTTAAACGTTTATACCAAAACAAGTGACTTTTCTTAGTGATTAACATTTCCAACCAAAGAGGGTTTAGGGACACAGTAAACCAACAAACTTAACCCATTCCCTTTACATCAACCAAGACTGTGTTAGGACATACATTGGCCGTGTCAGCATGATAATGTAAGTAAGTTCGTATAAGCGGTGGCCAACTCTAGTGACGGCCATCAAACAAACTAATATGATATCAATTGTTTGTTGGATTATTTGTAAAATATGGATTTATCATTAAAATAAGTCACTAAGTATCTATGCATTTGCCAAAACAAGACTTCGACTTGGAACATTTGCATATAAATTCAGTAATGATGGAGACTGAGCAACTTCCACCGATTTGATTTGCATACGAAATAAAAAAATGAAGTGTTCTTTCAGTAACGAAATATCTAAAATATTCCTCCTACAATGGTTTGATAGCATTAAAAACTACTGCTAAAAGCACAATAGGTAGACGGTAGACTCAGTTAGTTACAAACTTTGTCTTCGGCGGCTTCAATACTTTTTCCTGTAGGCATAATACCACGAAATAGAGACAAAGGCTACGAAAATACTTGATGTATTTTTTTACTTTCAAGACTATCATGAGTTAATACTAGACATTATAAATAATACACGAGAAAACAGCTCACGTAAATATAGTCAATTTAAATACTTGAAATGAGTACCTACTAGTATAGTATTATTTTATCTGTGGTAACATGCAATAGTTGAAGGTCAATGTTATTGTGGTTCATTCAAAGTTATTCAATCCACCAAAATACGCTTGATATTGGTTGAAAAACCACAATGTCATTATTGGAATAAGCAAGTTGCATTAAATTACTGTATATTAATTGTAAATATTTTTTTTCACCGTATTATTTACAGAATGTCCTGTTTGGAAACACCTCTTTGAATTCCCAAAGCAACTATAAAACGTAGCATCAAAAAGGTTAAATGGTCTCGGACAGATTTATCAAGAAAGAAAGAAAAATCGTTTATTTTGGTAGGACCTTAAGAATCACTTCAGTTTAGAATCACCTAGCATGTAAGATGTTACATGCTAGGTGATTCTAATGCTAAAATTCAAAATTATTACATAGGTAAGTTATATCAAGTATCTTGCTTGTCGAAATTAATCAGTTTTTAACTGACTTAAAAACAGAGAAGGTTGCTCAATTCGACCGTAATTATATTTTTTCTAATGTGTGTTCGCGGATAACTTGTCGTTTATGAACCGATTTTGAATTCGATTTTTTTTTTGTTTTGGTTCATAATTTTTTTTCTCATTTTTGAAACTCATTTTTTTTTTTTTGCTCCAAAAATGGTAAAAAAAGGTATAAATTGTAACCGAAAATTTCAAAAGGTTACTTTTAAGAGTTACTTTTAAATATCTGCTGTCGGGTAAAATGTTATCAAGTTGGATTATATTAAGGTATAAAACAATTATGGCAAGATTAAATTATACAATTTATTATCATTAACATTTATTTTTATTATTACATTTCATTTAAAAATATTAACATTGAAGTATTTTCTACTTCCAACGTCTCAACCATTACCATCCATATCAATAGGCTACCATCTTGAAGACCATTTTTAACGCGTTCCGTCCTCCCTGATAGCCGAAACCCTAAGAGAATGTTGGAAACTGAACTTTCCCGCGACTTCGATTGCTTGTCAATTTTATACTTTAACAAGCCAGATAAATACTTACGTAAAATTGACTAAGATTTTAAGCGGTCTAAAAACTCCGTCACAAGAGTTGGTTATTAGCTTGTACGAACTTATTTAGTTAAATACAGATTAAAAGAGATGTCTAGTAAAGTCAATTAAAAGTGTTGCATAATTTGAATGCTGAAATTGAACTCCGAATACTTGAAAATCAAAGTTAAGTTCTCTGAAAGTTGGAAAAAGAGCAAAATATGAATGCGACAAAACCAGACAATCCTGTGTTGCCAAAATGTTGTGTTTTTATCACTCTCAATCCAATAAAAGAGAGAATTTTTAAAGTGCTCGGAAGTTTTTCATTGAAAAAGGCACACAATTTTTTTTTATATTGAACAACATTGGGTAAAGCGACAATTTAATGCTATATTTATAAATACATGTACACGGGATTTTATCGCGTTATTTACCTTATTTCTTTTCTTCCCGACGTTTCGGCTACGTTGCAATAGCCATGGTCGCGGGTGGACTGGAGTATGCTTCAATTTGAGTTTCGTTGTGTAGCGGGTGGGTAGTTTTGTATCACTGGTAAAACTACCCTCACAGATCTTCAGAATTCGGATCGGCTGCATTTACACCGCAACACACCACACTAACAGTATCTTCACACCGAGAAGTCATATTACGACGTGCATTGCATCTACTAATCACAGGATTCCAAGATGATGGGAGCCTAAAACCATCCTCACGATTGAAATTCGGATACTTCTTGATTTCAATTGCCTCACGAAACATTCGCTTATAATATTGGCGTTCGTTGGCAAGAATCTTGGGATCGTGAAGTTCAATCCAGTGATTGGGCCCGGAATCCACTAGGTGCTCCGCTATCGCTGATTTATGTACCTGGCGGTTCTTAACTGCTGCAATGTGCTCCTTTATTCGTTCGGCTACAGTACGCTTAGTTTGGCCAATATACTGTTAGTGTGGTGTGTTGCGGTGTAAATGCAGCCGATCCGAATTCTGAAGATCTGTGAGGGTAGTTTTACCAGTGATACAAAACTACCCACCCGCTACACAACGAAACTCAAATTGAAGCATACTCCAGTCCACCCGCGACCATGGCTATTGCAACATAGCCGAAACGTCGGGAAGAAAAGAAATAAGGTAAATAACGCGATAAAATCCCGTGTACATGTATTTATAAATATGAATTGTGATCGCGAAAGTTTAAGAAAAACTAATTTAATGCTATTCGTCAGTAAGATATATTATTCCTTTACGAATAAAACTACATAAGTTGTCTCTTTATCGTCGGTCACTCAGTCATCCGTTTTTATATAAATACACAGAAAACTGTATTTTATAGCCCACAATAGCATAACACACATTTTGAGTCCAATATCCAAGCAATAAGGTATAACTTTCTATGGTCCATACTATTGTTTAGTAGATAAATGGGTAAGTTCTGTAAGATAGATGTGACGTTTTGTTGAAGTATGGAAGCGTGGCTATCTTTATTGCAGACTCGATCGGATAGCCTTGTACTGGAGCAATAACTATATTATCCTTATGAGTTCTGTGTGTTTGTTTCGTGTCTGGGTGTTTTCTATGTATAATATGTATGTATTTACAAAAAAAAAAAAATGTATCTATGTAGTTTATCAGTCATCTGGTTACCATAACACAAGCATTAAATTGCTTAGCTTGGGACTAGATGACGCCGTGTGAAATGTCCAAGGATATTTATTTATCTGTTGGACAATTTGAGGTCAAACTTGAAATACATGACATTCATTCATTCTCCAATTTACGAATTTCGAATTCGATGAAATTTCGTCGACGGACGGATTGAGACTGAGACTGATTTAAAAAAGATAGATATAATACCTACCTACTCGTATGTTGCAATGCAATACACGTGGGATAATTAAAGAATGGATGACTTAAGTACCTATTACAACAAAAAACTAGTTTAATTACAAAATAATCTCAGAAAGATACGTTTTTTCTATGAATTAGTTACTAAACCCTAGGCAAAATTGTACAATTAGGCGGTCTCATCGCTAAAAGCAGTCTCTTCCAGACAACAAAAAAAAAATTCAGTGTTTGACAAACGAGAAAATGTATCCACCACGGATTTGATTTCAAACCATCTTCTTTAAATTTTATTTCAAATTTGTAAGTACCTCTCACTACCCCTTACACTTTAAAGTTTAAAGCATAGCATTTTCTACGTCATTTGTGGCACAGTGGGCGAAAGCCTGCCTGAGACGCAGAGGTTGCGGGTTCGATCCCCGCTACGGGACAAATGTTTGTATAATCTGCAAATATTTGTTTCGTGTCTGGTTGTTTTCTATGTATAATATGTATGTATTTAAAAAAAAAATTATCTGTGTAGTTAACAGTCATCTGGTTACCATAACACAAGCATTAAATTGCTTAGCTTGGGACTAGATGACGCCGTGTGGAATGTCCAAGGATATTTATTTATATTTATTTCCCCAAAAAAAAAGCCATAACACATTCCACAGTCGAATGAAATGAACCATCAATAATGTATTACTTTTCCCCGTATCCCCAAACACATATCTTTGCTATAGAAAAAGCAGTATTGTGTAACAGAGCGTTATAAATTACGTATTATGTTATTTGGTGGTACAGTCTACGTCATAAGTGGGTATTTATCATCTAAGTTAAATAAATAATAAATAAATACTAGATGAATACGACAGATACTACATAGATATTTTTGAATTTTTGTAAATACATACATTTATAGATAGAAAAACATCCAGACCCGGAACAAATATCGTAGAACATACAAACATTTGTCCCGTGGCAGGAATCGAACCCGCAACCTCCGCGTCTTAAGCTAGCCTTCGCCCACTGCGCCACAGAGATCGTCAAAGAGGTCTGTCTCAACAATTTCAGTCGCTTGGAATAATAACTACTCCAAAATATGGGAATTTACTTGACTTAACTATACCTCTTCCTTTCTAGAACAATGTTCAAAAAACATGAAATGTCGTTTTTTGGAACTCACCTTAAAGGTGGGTACTGTACTGACCAACGTTACGAGGTGTAATGTAACATTCGCATCGAGCGTGTTACGTTACGCCGTGTACTAAAATCCGTGTACGAGCCGCTCCTTGCTCGCTGCGAGCGCCTTGTTTTCCCGTACTGACTGCATGAAAGCTCGCTGTGAAACACGTTACATTACGCCCTGTAACACCGGTCAGTACCCACCTTTAGGTCTGAGAGAAGTCATAATCCTGTTTTGTTTTTCAAGTAGTCAAGACTTTTCATTCTCAATGCCCCTTGACCTGTGCATCGAACCTAGTTGCAGCCAAAATGCTGATTCCAGAGTGTCCCAGATTGATTCATGAATAATTCATCGCGATATAAGTGGATACATGCTGAATTCATAAATAACCGAATCTCGCTGGATTGTGCTTCTTGCTAAATGTATGAATATTGATCGGACTGAGTGATACTTTCAAGTTTTTTTGTAGCCATCCGATGTATAATTAATAATAATACTGTTTCTAATTGTATTTTTTACTGATATGAATTAGTAGTTTTGTTTCTGTAAACAAAATTTCCATACATAAATAAAAAATACTTTTTTACGTGTCTGGTTGTTTTCTATGTATAATATGTATGTATTTACAAAAAAAAAAATTATCTATGTAGTATTATCAGTCATCTGGTTACCATAACACAAGCATTAAAATGCTTAGCTTGGGACTAGATGACGCTGTGTGGAATGTCCAGGGATATTTATTTATTATATTATACATAGAAAAACAACCAGACCCAGAACAAATGTTTGCAGAACATGCAAACATTTTGTCTCGCGGCGGGGATCGAATCCGCAACCTCCGCGTCTCAGGCGAGCTTTCGCCCACTGCGCCACAGAGGTCGTCTATATGTATATTCTATCACCTATATAGATAAACTGTATACCTAGATAAATAAGGCTTCAGGCTTCAGGAAGGCAATCAGCATTGTGCCTTTATAGCTTTTACAAAACTGCCTATTAAATTGCAATAGAATGCATTGAAACACGAAAATGTGCCCAATAAAAGTTTTATGTTTTTTCAACGAGATAATAGTGTAATGGTACATCCAGCACTTGAATAGAGGTCATAATTGTGTGAACTCTATTGTGATGTGAATATATTTATTTATTGTTACTATTTTACTATTTTTTTTATATCTGTTTAAATGCACTGTATTCCGATATACATGCTGTTAGGCTTTTGTAGGTATAAGTACGTCAATTTAAGTTTTGTTAATATTATAAAATACGCACTGTTGGTAGCTCAAAAAAATAATATTTTAAAGTACCATAATCTGTCGCTTTAAATCTCTTATTTGTTTCAGAATGTTCGATACACATAAAATCATCGCGCAATATCCGCGTCCATTCGGGCCACTTGCCCCGAGCGCGCAACTGCCGCCTGCTCCTCCCCCCGCCGCCCCCCCGCCGCGCCATCCTCACCGAGCTCCACAAACTCAACGTGCCCTGCACCAGCGGCTTCCTGCGCTTCACACCAACCTCACCCATCCTCTGCGGAAAACTCGAACAGCTCCCAGCGCAAAACAGAAAACACATCTACGCAACAACAAAAAACTCCGTGGAACTCCACGGCCGGCCCACGTTCGCCGCGGTATTCCGTCAAGTAGACCACTGCCATGATGTTCTACTGACGGCAAGAAACGGCTCGTTCGAAGTCGGCCCGACAACCAAACTCTTATGCTCCTACACGATTCATTTACCGTTCGGGAACCGCGTCGCTTTACGCCTGCAGATGGGGACGGGATCTATGACGGATAAGGAGAATGACCTATCGAATATAATACATGAAGATGCTCAAGCATTGTGCAGAGGAATGGAGCTGTCGCTGCAAAATGGGGAGTCGAGGTGGAGGCATTGCTCGCAGCCCGGAGACCCTTTGCGGAACGTGCAGATTGTCTCGGAAGGCAATTTCGTGAGGCTGAATATTAGTGTTTTAGCAAAGAAGAATACCTCAGCGATGTGGCTGAAAGTATGGTGGATGGATAAGCCCATTGAGGATATCATGGGGCATTGTGATTATGGATGGGTTCTTTCGGGGGATTTTTGCATATCAGTGGCGAGGGAGGTGAAGCGGGCGTGGAGGCAGGCGGAGTCGGAGTGTGTGGGGCGGGGGGGGCACCTGGCGAGCGTGCTGAGTGACAGGCAGCAACAGATCATGGACCAGCTGCTTATCAATTCGTAAGTTTGTTTATATTACTTTACAAGAATATTTTTAACACCATATCCAGAAGAGGGGTGTTTATATTATGTTTATAGTGGTGGAAATAAGGCAGTGCCAGTGGTAAGACGCACGGAACAGACACTGGAGGCACGCTGAAATAACCAGACCAAGAAAAAAAATTAGATCATTTTGCATTTTACTACTATTAGATCGTTTTAAGGCGCTTTTATAAAAGCTTACATTAGGGGCAAAAACACCGAAAATCCATTTACTCCTATATTGTTTTTTTATATTCTGCTTTGAAGCATTTGTGGTTTTGTTCTATTTTTGTATAAAATAAAGGTATGGTATGGACTTACAGGCAAATTTAGTTGTAATTACTAGTAGATTATTATTTTATCTGTGTCGTAATAAAGTAATTTCTTACTAAGCAAGAGAAGCCAGAACTAAGTATCGCCCATTAGTATGCCGTTGTATTTTAATCAAAATGTCCATTCAAATGAGCTTGGCTGTGAAAAATTACAGTAAATTACACCGATACTTCGTCATAGAGTTTGTAGTCCTTCGCCCACGTTAAACCATCAGTCATCAGACCCACGCAATACTGGGAAATATGACATAGGCTTTTTAAGAAACCCTAAACTAAAATATCTAGTTTTAAAAGCAGCTAATATTGAAACTATATTGATAATAACAAATTTTATTTTAGGCAACAATAGTTAAACAGAAATAATATATGTAAAATTATACTATAACTACGGTCCATATAAAATATATATGGGTACCTATCTTATAGTCTAACATACCCAAATAATTATATAAACTTATCATCATCATTGTCCTGCCCTTATCCCACGCTAAGTGGGGTCGGCACATGTTTATCTCTTCCACTCTCCTCTATCGCTCGTCAACTCTGAACTCACTCCTCTTACATTCATATCATCTTTTACACAATCTATCCACTTCTTCTTCGGCCTTCCTCTACTTGTATACCCATCCACATTCATACTCATAACTCTTTTGGTAATATGTTTATCATCCCTCCTCATTACATGACCATACCATGCTAATCTGGCACTCCTTACCTTTTTAGCCACAGGTGCTACTTTCAAACTTCCCCATACATTATATAAACTTATATATGGTAAAGCAGTCCTACTAGATTTTTTTCTCGTTTTACTTTTATTTTTTCGATAACTATTAGTATTTATTTGCACTAATAAACTGTTAAGACAGATGAACGCAACCTTTAAAAAAAGAAGATGTAGTCAATGATCTAATTGTTACAGCCCTGGAGCTGGTGTGGATGATGTTTACTGGATCGGAGCCACCGACGCCGTCCACGAGGGAGAGTTCCGATGGTCAGACGGACTGCCCTTCTCTTTCGCACGTAAGTAATTGTGAAAAATAATTCAAACAGAATGAAAATTAATTTGTTGATGGAACGAAACTTTATATTTGCATATATTCATATTCATTTATTGCTTCAAGTTGGTACATAATAGTCTTAAAAATTAGGTTTGGCCGCAACAAGAGCCCCGTTGGGACACCACAATGTTTGAGGAAACTAAAAAATACTAAAATAATAGTATCTTCATTTTACCTAACTTATTTTAATGCAATTACCTACCAATTACTTAAAATTATTTTCTTAAACCTATCTTTACAAAATGCATGGGTTGAGTCATTTAATAGCCTATCTACACTCAACCGCGACGCGAAGCGTCAACAATCCACACTCACAGAGATTTGAAACTATTAATCGCGTTCCCGTGTCGAGGGACAAAATACCATCAACAAACGAGAACGAGACGCGGATCGCGCGCGAAGCCGTGAGAAATATGCGAATGCAATCCACACTCCTGTGTCGCGTGTTCCTAACGGCTACGCGCGTGAACCGGCGGCGAGTGAGGACAGCCTATAAGGATCCTAATATAACACCATGCGATTGTTGTTTTACCATCCTTTTCGTGTCTCAAGCAAGTAAATATACGAGTAGTATAAATACTAGCACGCTCAGTGCTATCGACGCACATGGTGAAGAGTGGTAGCGGGTACATTATTCGGGAAACATCGTAAATGATTTCAGAGCGTAGGTATTATGCACTAAAAACTCAGTACTTAGTAGGTGCTAAACTTAAAGCGCATTGTCCATACATCCATTAAAAGTAATCCACGCAAAAATATCTTCAAATTTTCCTAAAAGTTCAATTCAGTAGGTACATCAATGTAATATCATTGCGATTCGTCAACTCAAAAAGTATTTCAACTGGAAAAAGCTTTACAAAACAAATGATAAGAAAATGAAGACGTTCAATACAGTCCTAAGAGCTCTCAGTTCGAAAACCCTACAAATTCTCTCGAACCCTTGACTGCCTTTCGGTCGATTGTCGAACGCTCCTTGGCGGTATCGGGTATCGAGTTTCGAATCCACTTTTTCCCCACTGCTCAACTAGATTGCTCAACTGCATCAAGTTGAGCAATTACTTAATTTCAAGTTATTTATGCTTAACTGGTAATTTCTCAATTACTCACACAAAATGTGGGCACTTGGAAATGTCATAAATGGCGTAAACGTAAACTGTCTGAACCCTACCGTAATGGTTCACCCAAAGAAAATAAAAACACTTGGGTTCACCCACCTGAGACTCAAAAGGATGCAGGTGCGATCTTCGCCGCGGGACAAATGTATATTATGTTCTATAGATATTTATTCCAGTTTTGGCTGTTTTTGTATATAAAATATGTGTGTATTTAATTATGAAAAATGTATATATGTAATTATGTATGTAACATAATCAATCCTCTGGTTACCATAACACAAGCATAAATGCTTGTTGCAGAAGAACTTGTTACAAAATAGGTGACAATCATAATCGTTCTTCCCTTATTTTTTTTTAAATATACCTACTTTGAAAATCCTGTGTATTAGAATGAACCATTTAATTGTTTGGTGGCTAAGCTCTTCTTGAGTCCTTTGTACCTTAATCCGCTTATAAATTAGGAACTTTTTCACACTTTTTTGCGGCTCATTCTAAGAGGTGCTTAGTAGGGTTTCCGAGGTTTACCGAAATAAATTCTCAGAAGATTTAGATATAAAAAAATATAAGAAGATTCGCTATTGTTTTTGAAGTAAAAAACATAATTTTATTTATTTAATCAGGTAAATGTAGAGGTATTATTTAGTTTTGCTACAGGATATATGAAGAAATCCAGTACCTATAGTAAGAAACCATAGATTTTGATTTTTGTAGTGAGTAATTATCGATTTCTTCTTAATCATAACAAAAAAAATTAATAAAATAATGATCACGATCAATGTGCAACATAATTAACTGCAAAAGAGTCTATTACTTATACTAAAAACATACTACTCTAATACACAATGGTGTTACATACTCTAGTACCGATTAAAATAAAATTGCTAACAAGAGTTTCCTTATTTACAATTTTAGACCAAGTCATTGTCATAAATTGAGGTACTTACCTACCTAAGACCATTTTAAAATAGCAATCTAAAAATCATAATGGTCGTCCCTCGTTGCTTCTCACAAGCAATAATATTTTCTGAAGAATTCGGTGCGAATTCCGAATTGCAAACTAATGGACACTTTGGCGCCAATTCAATTTGACAGTGACATTGACATTTAAACGCTGGCGCCATAACCTTGGCATTGACGATATTTTTGTGTTGCTATCACAAACAAAAGAAGAACATCTTCCCTTTGTATTGTTGTAGTTTATGTTGGCACTGTTGGCATACGCTAATAGCTATCAAAATATTAGCTTTTCTATAGTATTCGCAAAACTTTGGAAGAGACATTGATAAGTGTTTAAAGTGTTTTACATTAGAGCGTAAGTAGGTAGGTAGGTACTTGGGACTGTATCATCAATTAAAAGCATACGCTCGCTACTAAATATTATGCCTGAAAAATACCTTTTAACAAAATCACTAGTCTGTCCATAGACATTACATTAACATGGATAACACGTGGCTTTTATAAGTTAGGGTGCGTCCATTGCTCTCAAACATGTAATTAGGTCGGCCGCACGTTATGTACGTGTCTATCAGAACATTTTTGATATGAAGGTATTTTTTTTAAAAGCGCTCGGTCAAGGTTTGAGAAAAATAATAGTCCAACGTCTAATGATCGGATAATAAAAGGTTTCTGAATCATAAATTAGTCTAATTCATAATAATTACAACGTACCTATAAGTGAAAAACGTATGTTGTCGTGTTTCAATATTATGTTGAAAACTTTATAATAAATATTACCAACATTAATATATCGCTAAAATGAGGCCTTTTGAGAATGGGATGTATTCTAAAACAAGCCAAAAGTGTTGTAGTAATTGTATCTAACTAATATCTGAGATATTCATCATCGTGGATGCCATCCTATTTATATTTGAATCATTATGACGTGTAAAATTAGCCACTTGCTCCTTCATCTTTCTAAAGTATTCACTCGACGTCTAGACTCAATGGCGTCGCTTAATGGCTACGATACACATGATACATTACATTAGTCTTGTGTGATGCAATTATATTTTCTTACTAGAAGCTAGTTATATCATCTGAAAATCATTGATCAGTTATTTCATAACTCCATTTACTACAAATTATAAACGCAAAGTTTGCATGTCATGGCTGAAACTTGGAATTTATAATATAGCCTGGAAAAACACATAGGCTACTTTTTATCCGAATTGATACCATATGAGTAAAGCCGCGGGTGAAGCTTCCAATTTATAATGCTCTAAACCTGATAGTTTTTATCCATTACGTTATAACGGATATTGATAAGATTGATAAGATTGGGATTAGATGGCTCTGTGTAGAATGTCCAAGGATATAAGGATAATTATTTAAGTATGCAATAAAAATGGTTTGACAAAGCTACCTCTGTGTGTTACTGTAGGTAGGTATATGTATATCAGGCATCGTGTCACAACATTTACATTCCAATTTGAATAAGCAAACACCGCGAAATAATTTATGAATATACCAATTTTATTTAGACCGAACGCATTCCATCAATGCGGAATTGAGTGAACAAATAGAACGAATGAACGAATGAACTGATGTAAATTGGTCAGTGTGGTATGAATAAACAGTGAAATATTTTATGTTGCTATTGTCTGCTTCAATTGAGAGACTGGATTTGGTCAAATTACTTGTGTTTGAGTTTATTTATGGGCTTAGTGAGGTGTAGGGAATGTGATAGCTGTATCAAAATATTTTAACAGTCTATTTAAACAAGTGCAATTATGCTACGAATGCTGTGTCGTATTTTAAAAAGCGACACGTTTAATTAAAGATACTAAGTTACAAAAACCTTTTACTCATTCAATAGCCATCACATTTTTTGATGGCACCTTCTTTATGTAAAGATAATGCTATTCGTTTGTTAACGGTTATGATAGAGTGTTAATTGTAGGTATTAAACTCGAAATTTCAGCTCCTGACCCGTGGTTGTACCAACGGGATGTAACTCTACCCATGGACCAACTGGTTGTTCAATGGGGTAGCAATTAGTGCAAAAATAGTCCAACTGGTAGACAGGACCCTGACACCGGTCAGTAATAACTAAAAGAAATGAGAATAATTGCTTTGACAGTCTCAAGTAACTGTGCTACAATTTTGCTACAAGTGCTACGAAGCTCTACGAAAATGCTACAAAGCCGCTACGAAATAGTAATGAAGGTAATTGCATACTGAAAACGTGAACTCGTGCCAAACGGTTTTTGGACGTATCTTCAAGTATAATGTCTGAAAATTTTAAAGAATGTTAAGTGCTCGGCGATGGAGTAATTATTCTTTTTTTAAATCGTTTTACTACTCACAGATTTAGATGTGTGGTACTACTCAATTATCGTTTATGAGATTTTAGTATAAGAAGACACGAATTTTGTAGCTGGTCTGGTCTTAACCGAGTTCAAAATAGAGATTGTGTGGACAAAGACAGATATTTTTTTTATCTATGGATAAGGCAGACACTTAACTTTCTTTCTGTTCGCCTCTTGTGCTAATCTGATGGGAGCCATGGACAATGCAGTAAAGTTGACGATGTTTTACTCAATTTAGTATAATTATACCCTTATTGACAATATGCAGTAAAGTTTAACTCAATTTAGTATAATAATACCCTTGACACGCAAGAAGTCAAGTGAAAACTTAGACTAAACCTTAACTATCTATAACATATTTCCTAAGCTATCTTCCTTCTTCCACTAAGCCTTTTTTCATTCAGCCAAAAACAAATATTATTTTCGTATCAATACATTTCACGAGGTTCAATTTGAATGTTCCGCAAATACAAATAATATCGTGTCACGGGAACATTTTCTCATTTCGCATGACATTTTCGATTGCTAAGCTACTACTACTATATTATATGTCTGCTCCACTCTTCAAACACGGTTCTGGGAACTAAACCTTAGACTCTAAGGCTTAGAGCATAATCTAAATTGTCTAAGGACTTAAACAGATACTTGTACACACAAGAAGAGAACATCTTAGCCAGCAAAACCGAGTTCAATCCCTAAGGAATGTTAAAGCTATGTTTGCATTCAACAAGTACACACGGTTCCATCTACTTTAAGGCTTGTCTGCACTGAGGCACATTTGTATTAGTTTCAGCAGAAAAAAAATATGATAACTAAGGACAGTTTATAATCTTATCCCAGATTCATCTCAATCTTATCCAACTTTGATACGTGTATTTAGCTCAGACAAATTGCTAGCACAACATTATTATTGAAATTGTCTCTTAACTTTAACTTGTTTATAAACAAGATCAACAAGTTTTAAACCACGACATGTCTCTAAACTCAGTGTCCTTTTAAGGAGCCGTTTCCTAACTTACAGTAATTAACAAAATATTAAAATAAAAAGCGATTTAGATTAAATAAATTTATTTAGAGAAACTAAACTACTACATATTTACTGTACAAAATACAGTTAGATCTAGTTGAGCCACCTAAGGATTTTTACAAACGATCTATAGGTAGCTCAACTGATCCAGTTTAGATTAAACATACCTACTTCATGCTTATAATAAAAAATAGATTTTGTGTAGAAGTGTGATTTTTTTGCTTCTATGAATGGTCTTTCACTTTCAAAACTATCGTGAGTTATATTAGACATTATAATAGCAATATAACTTAAGTGTGAGACGCGACCGCGAGGAGTGACCACACTCATACCCAGATGAAGATTCTCTGGAAGAATCGAAACATTGTCGGTATCCAAATCGACGATAATTTCACGTGAGTAATTTCCCGTGTGCTATTGTAATAAATTAAAATAAAATAAAATAAAATAAAATTTGTTTATTTCAAGCAATGAAATGTACATACATTAGATAATACATTGGGCCCATATCAGACAGCAAAAAATTTACAAAAAATTATATATCTATAAAAATTGCACAATACAAGTGGTGGTATACCATACTACGTCGTAATTTTACGTCCTTCTAATGAATGGTCTTGTTACTAGCACTTAATATACCCGCTGAAACAGCGGCTTAACATCTGGCATGCTCGCATCTTGAAACATGTAGGTCCCAGCAGGGCGCAGCATTTACTATGATAATATAGTTGAGAAGTTTCATAATAAATTTATACAAGATCTTAAACGCTAAACAGTGAGTGAGTTGACGACCTCTGTGGCGCAGTGGGCGAAGACCCGCCCGAGACGCGAAGGTTGCGGGCTACGGGACAAATATTTGTATGTTCTGCAAATATTTGTTCCGGGTCTGGATGTTTTTCTATCTATAATATGTATGTATTTACAAAAAACAGTATCTAAGTATTATATCAGTCATCTGGTAACCATAACACAAGCATTAAGTTGCTTAGCTTGGCACTAGATGACGCTGTGTGGAATGTCAGACACGGTCATTCGCTAACCTAACCTAACTACCCTTTAATATGATAATTGTATTGTTCGATCAATGAACCAAACCACTAATGATTAGTAGGTCAGGTGGGAGCGTTCAGCCCTTCACACAATTACATGACCACAGCGCCCTTAACAATAACCCTTGGGACACCGCTGTTGTATTTGCAACTGAACTATGCCGATCAAGTTATGAGCATTTACCCAGATATAGCTAACCATGCGTGGTCTATTGTTTATCGCGTTTAGAAAAACGCTTTGTATCAAATATCTCTAATTTGAGAAAAGGACAATTAAATTGAAAACCGATGTTTTTTGGAAAGCGGTTTTTATAGATTAAGGATTTTAACTAGTGACACGCCTCGGCTTACAATTTAATTTACTTTTAAAGAAGTTAAGAAGAAAAATATTACATTGTTTTCTTATGCAAAATGGACATACATGTTTCATGTAGATAGTTCGACTGATCCTACTCACTGCCGGTGGTATTTTGTCCCAAGAAACAGACAGCATTACTAATACTCTGTGATTACTAACCTACCTCGCTGGATATCAATGCTGATCTATATACTAAGTGTTTTTTACGTATGATTTGTTTACAATGTCCCAAGTACTACAGTGTCCGACAAAAAGAACAAAAAGCTTAGGCATTTTCATCTTTGCTAGATGATTTATACAATGCCAGGAGGTAAACTTTGCCTACACTTGACGAAGTGACATCTAGAAAACATGAAAATGCCTAAGTTTTTTGCTTACAATTACGTCAAACACATGACTAATTTGTTCCGAGTTTGCAGACTGGTTTCCCGGCTACCGCAAGCACAGTAGCCAGCCGAACGACGACGGCACCTCGGGCCAAGACTGTGTTGAGGCGCGCCGCGAGTTCCCCCCGCGCCCCGCGCCCACCGCACCTACCTTTATGTGGAACGACCGGGGTTGTAGAGAACATAACTACTTCGTCTGCGAACGGCCTAGTGTTGAAGGTATGTGGTATTCATTATTAGATAGATCTAACCTCAAGGGGCTGAATGAATATGACTCTAACGCCAGAAAACTGGAATGCTACTTAATGTGCTTAATTATGACATTATTTGACGCTTTTCTATACAAATCTGGCAAGTGAGAACGTCTCAAATGGATAATATAATACATTCCCAAATATTTAAGTAACGTTTCCGCGTTCGGGTATAATCATTATGACAATATGTACGCAAATGTTCAAAAATGATTTAGAAAATTCTACTTTGTGTCAGTTTTTAGCGCATGTTTCTTTTTACTTATTACCTCAATCATACTTACTCGTATAAATGAGTTTCTAACAATCTTAAGTTAAAATATACTTACCTACCTAGTATATTTTTTATCTCTATTTATTCACTTCATTTCTCCTACGATCTTATTTGTGTTTCTGTTTTCATAGTTATAGTTTTATTGATTTTTTTTTTCATTGTTCTGACCTTAGGTATTTTTTTGTGTGTGTTTCGTACCAAAATTATCGTTTAATCTAAGTATTCTATTCTATTATATTCTTAAATACAAACCAATATATATAATTACGCAGCATTACTTACAAGAACTTGGGTCAAATCGCTCTAACAAGGCAACTTAACTGTTAAGACAATTGAAACGCGGCTGGACTTCTGAAGTAGACTGTAGTTTCTAGACTTAACTGGGTGCATAATTAGTAAAACTTCCGGAAGCAAAGTTTACTCTGACCATGATTGAGCCGAGAAAACTAACAATATTTCGGAACATGATTTTGCTAACCACAACAATATCCTATAAATATTTGTTATCAATTTCTTTTTAAATATATATATATATATAATCGAAGGGGATGGGGTCAGGCCTCTTCCCAGCCGACACAAAAGATTTATACAATATTTAGCTAATATTTTTGTTCTATTTTATTTTTTAGTTTCAATTTAGAGCTCTGTTAGTTATACAATTTTTAGCTGAATAAACTTATTTTCTTTCTTCTTTCTTTCTTTCTTATACAAAGAATGGGATCACAGTAAAATTACTAAAATAAATTGAACATATTTCGTAGTTACACAATGTTAATTATAATCTAATGTCGGTGGGCTTGCAACCAGTCACGTATGGAAAGTTAACTTCTACAAAATATGGGCATGTAACTATCTTTATTTGGACATACCTCTGACTATCCCCCTTTGAAATCTTCAAAGGATCTAAAATTGATAAAAGATCTGAGAAATATCTACCACTCCCTGAGAAATGCAGTCGTGATCATAATATTTTTATAAGTAGGTAATGTTAATTTGAATCATTAATACCATGAAAGTATTTGTTTCAATAACTTTACTAAAACAACTACAAGGAATCCGTTGTAGCAGTGGTCAAAAACTCCAAAAACTTGTTAGTTGTGTAAACTTTTGTTTTTTCAAATCCACTGCGCGACATTGTGCAAACATTTACTAAAACAAACAGAAAATAACCTATTGTGCAGGCTACATTGGAAAAAAACTTGAGTAGTTTCATTCATGAAATAGTCGGTAACAGTTTACTAACTCAGTATTTACAAAATTGTGTAATGTAGTATAGGTATCAGTCTTTGGTTAGTTACCTAAAGGGCGTCTAAACGGGCTATATTTTACGACAATTTGTGGCTGCAATACTGTGGCCGGCAACATTGCTAGCAATACCAGCCACACTATGCAATATTTTAAGGATGGCCCGGCATTTTAGCTACATATTTTTTGGTATGTCAAAATGTTTTTATGTGTATCCGGCGTGTGGCCGAACGATCGCCTCGCAAATCTTGTTCTGAATCAAAGGCCATACTATTGCAGCCATATTGCAACATGTTGCCTGCAATTGATTGCTCAGCCATAAAATGCACTAAAATGTTTTTTTGATGGCTGGGCAATCTTTGTCAATAATTGCAGCCACAAATTGTCGTAAAATATAGCCCGTTTAGACGCCCCATAACACAAGCATTAAGTTGCTTAGATTGAGCTTGATGATGTGTACAAGGATATTTTTATTATTTATTAAACTTTATATACGTATTTTTTTTTACAAACTCTCTTTGCTTAATTCGTAGAACTTCAATCCGTGGGTTGTGTTCAGTGATGAAGCAACAGCCAATCGAATGCTGTCGACAAGCCTAAATCAAAGTTAGCATGCAGTTTCGGGATTTAGGGGAACTAAGCTGGCTGTTAGACTAACTAATGCCACTTGAGATTGCCAATGGACTAAAGACTAAATAGCAGTAGCCGAATGACCGAGTGGAATTTTGATCGGAAGGTCGTGGGTTCGGTGTGGACCCGGCCGTGCTTCAGTGGATTCAGCCTAATTTCAGGTTGAAAATTATGTTTTCTCCAAATATTATCAAAATCCATTCAACCGTTTTAATTTGAATAGCAACAAAAACATACGGACTCTCACATTTATAACAAAGTGCAATTTTACATCATTAAAATTGCACCACATTTTGTACATAACATTCGATTTACATTCATCGGTTTATTCGGTGATGCAACAATTGTCCAGCTATCGAACGCTGAAGATTAAGACCAAAGTCACTGCAGTTTCGGGATTACGGACTAGTTCGTGTTGAAACTGAGCTCAGCATTGAGCTAGATTTAGTGATTTCATTTCGGGATGAGTTAAAATTTATGTCTAATTATTTTCATCTTCGAATAGCATTGATTTATCTATTAATACGCGTGGTGCTAAGACGTTCTTAAACGTTGCTAAGCAGCGGTTAGTTAGTAGCCGTAACATATTTATTTTAACTAGGTTTAGTAGGTAACCGCGATCTACGTAAAATGGGCCTAGGAACGAGTATTTCAATGTTATTTACTGACGAATTCCATTGTACAGCTCCTGACTTCATCATCTAAAAATATTTTCCAAATGAATAAAAGCTAGTCAAAATTATTTCAATTTTGTTTTACATTATATTAAACACCTACTATCCATGCAAGGGACATCACGTTTGCCTTTATGCTTGCACAGGCCCATTGCAATTTGCACTAACAGCGCTGCTTTTAATATTACAAATAGCTATTCGGCTGATGCACAGCTAGAAAGCAACTTCAGTAATTACTTCAGTAGACACATTTACACAGAAAATATACAAAAACAAACAGGATCAGGACTGTATATCCAAGGCACGGTGGACATTATGTAAGCTTTTTGTCGCATATTTAAATGATATGCTGAATGCATTGAGATGTATTAAAGAGTCACAATCTAATAGCTGACAACACTCAAAAAATGTGCGAGCAAATTCAATGTTCTACAATGACATTTGACATTTGAATATAGACGTTATGTCGTTTGTTCTAATGTTCAATGTCGCTTGTACGCAAAAAAGAAAAACTCTGCGCACTACGTAGTTTGCGCCGAGTTTTGGCGTTTACATTTTATTTGTCTGATTGTGGCTCTATAATACATCTCAATGGCTGAATGCTTTATATTTGCCACGTGCTTTTCGTCACCTTTAACCTCCCTTGTTTCTTGAAGAATAATAACAAGCCTTATGATGAGAAGCTAAAACAAACATTATAATGAAAGCAATTGAGAGTTCAACGTACATTTTAGATTTTGTTAAACATTTCCCAATTTACCGGAATATTGACTCAATTTCAAAATACGGACAACATTCTTAGTTATTGAAACATACACAGTATTTGAGAGCAATTTTGAAAACTCTTTAAGAACAACTAGCAGCTTGTAATGAGCACACTCCCTGCCCAGCCACACTGCGTTGCACCCGACGCATGCATGATCCGCATATGCGTCGCGGGCGCTGAACGCGATAGTGTATAAGCTGTCCAGTTATGAGCCAAGAATGTTCCAGATAGCTTAAACCACCAACGTAATATGATGGTGAGCGTTCCTTAGAACCCCAACAGTAACGGCGGATCGTGAAAACATAATTACAGGCACCCGATATTCAGTGTGCAGTCGGAAACAGGCGCGTTCGGTAATTGGAAATGGTTAACGCGATACCAAGTATAACATTTTGCGCGGAAAATCGATGCTTGTTCAACAACGTTTATATACTGAACCTGTCGTAGCAGTTAGTTAAATAAATAAATATACTTGGGCATTCCACACGGCGTCATCTAGTCCTAAGCTTAGCAACTTAATGCTTGTGTTATGGTAACCAGATGACTGATATACTACATAGATAATTTTTTTCCATCCAGACCCGGAACAAATATCTATACCTAAAGTTAAGGAAACGAGTAAACAGTGCATTATCATTAGCTAGATCGTAGATCTGAATGGCATTTCACAATCTACCTATAAAATAGGCTATTTACAAATGTATCACGCGAGAACATTCAAGGGCGGAAATAAATTACTCCAGCGCACATAATTTTACTCAATGAGCCCGTGTTAAAACTCTCAAAACTTTATGACCATGGGAACCTTTAAATGTGCGGCTAAAACCCCAATAAAGGAAACTTTGGCCATAAAGCATCGGACCACGAAATAAAAGCTTTCTGTGGAAACAATGTCTACGAGTATAATGTTTCAACACTCAGAGTGGAAAGAGCAGGCGGTGGTATAAAACTCGTAAACAATTTTTAGAATAAATAACTAAAATGTATAGTACTAGCTTACTCGCCCGCGGCTTCGCTCCCGTGGTACCTACCTTGATAAAATATAGCCTATGTTCATTCGAAAAGTTCATGCTACACATCGCTAAAATAATTTTTGAAGTCGGACGAGTAGTTTCGGAGATTACCCCAAACATACAAACAAACCAACATTACCTCTTTATAATAATAATATTATAGTATAGACTAACTGTCATCATTATCATCATCATCAGCCCTTCTCATCCCACTGCTGGGCATAGGCCTCTCTTCCGCCACTCGACCCTGTCTCGCGCCAATCTAACCCATGTCCGACCTGCAGTTTTAACTATGTCGTCGATTTAGACTAACTATAGTGTCTATTTTTTTAAACCATTATATTTACCTGGACTGCGACATTTCCGACAACGTTACAGTCAGCGGTGGTAATGAGAAGACTATAATATTTTTTTTATGTTTTGAATTCGCGTAAGTTTGAAATAATAGTTTGTTGTAGTGACCACACTAATCGCTTGTATCTCGCGGGTTCGAAGCCGTAAACTTGTAGTAAGATTTTTCTTTTATAGTTTTAAATAATGTTAGTTAAAATCACAGATAAAAGAATACTAGTAGTTAAAATAAACATACTAATCATGTTGTTCTTTACTACTCCGATCTTTGACTCGTTGATAGATACCCTCACTTATCTCACGTCGGTTGTAGGCATACTGATGGCCTCCATTTTTCCTGACGAAATTACAACGTTTTTATCCAAAAAAATACCGAGGAAACCTAAATTACAGGGAGAGAAGAGAAATCTGAGATCACCATTATGTTCAGACTTTTAGGCATCAAATTTTGGAAAAGTAATTTTAAATAGAATTTTAAGAAATAAGTCTATATAGATTTGATGCCCTGATGTAGATTTTTAATATAATATCATTTATATTTTTCATATAATCGCAAACCTTAGAAACAGAAATAAAAAATTAAAAGCTGAATAAATACTTCACGCTGCCAACATAGAAAACATAGAAAAAAAATTAAAAATATCGAACAACACGTGCGCCAAATCCAGGTACCCACCAGTTCACCCAGACCCCTCGTTACGTGTGCCTCCGTTTTGAAAGTAAAGGGTGTGATGAGGAGCTGCTTAGTAAGGGGGGTCATGGCACAGTGGTCGCTGTGACCTAGTTGGAAACGCATTTTATGTGCGGGCACGCCATTGTCGGATGCCAAATGACAAGCAGTGCGAATGCTTCTTTGTTGCTTTGACAGCTGGCGAACAACACAGGTTGTATTGTCTAAAGTTCTGTGACTTGAAAAATGTATGAAGGAACTCTTTAGTTCAAAAGTTTTTATTTTTATTCTTTTTGTACTTTTAGGTAGATCTGTCACTTTTGTGTGTTTTGTGTACGACTTGTTATGAATGACTATATTGGCAAGAAAGATTTTTAGCAGTTAATTGGGTAAAGACATACATACCTACATACATAATATTCACGCCTCTCTCCCATGGCAGCAATCACGGATTTGCTACGATCCTGACACTCCTCTCTCCTAGTTGAAGGCATAATATGTCCAAATATTACCTAGGTACATACTTACAGAATTTGATCACATTTTGCAAAAAGAAAGAAGTACTTACCTAAGTTTTATGTGAAATCCATAAATTACCAGAATTGCTTCTTATTACTTATGTCCTCATTGTATTTATACCTTTTAAAGACAAAACAAACATTATACGGAGGAACAGATATCTAATAACCACATTCAAATGCTCCTAAATATTAATGAACTGATCTAAATTGCCCGAGCTATTTCACGGCCTTTTAGCACGACAAAGTTAATTGTCCAATTCAAAACGAAACTTCGGGTATCCACGACAAAAAGACATTAAACCAACAAGAAAAGTTTCCTACTTTCCCGCTATTTCCCGATTTAATATTTTTACGGTTGGTATTATTGAGCCCTTTACTGTCAAAGTTTTGTCTTTGGATAGAAGTTATAGAAATGTATTGATCAGTTGAAATAATGACTAGGTAATGACGAACACGAGGTTTCTTACTTTTGGCTGAACCTTGAGAAGGAACTACTCTTCAAAACAGCAAGAGCCAAATAGAAGAGCGTTTTTGTTTCAAAGGTTATTTGTAGGCCATTTTAAAGGTTTGGACTAGAATTTGTCGTGAATCTAATGAATATGAAGTAGGTATGTGTATTTTATTTTGTGCATTTTTAAATTTAATTGTTATTGTTTTGATGCTTTTATTTCTATACTGTGAATAAACAACCACATTTATTCAAATAAGTCTATGAAATTAATAAGTATTTTAGACTTTCCATTCCATACATCTATTCCATACTACTTATATAAATTTTTTTGAGTTAAATTTCTGAGCTCCGAAGACTTAAATCACCCACAGTAAAAGGACCTCGCCTTTAAAATATATTAGACAGAGTATTGTGCTTTATCTATTCAAGTTACGCTCCAAATTCGAATTTGAATATTATCTACAGACAACCTGGGTCGAACCACAGTAAATATTCAGTGGTCTGTATATTTGTTACAAGGTTAAGGCCTAGTGCTTAAAAATAGATAAATAATAATATATATTGGATAGATGTTCAATGCACGTTTAGTTTATGATTGAAATGTGTCAATTTTGATTTAAAACCAACCAAATTAAATTAAATCAAACAAACATTTTAATACGTTTTTAAAAAGACGAAATTTTTGGTTTAAAACACTACTTTAAACCAAAATTATTCATAAACTTATCACTTATGTTACAATTTTGATTATAAAAACCTTTTGTATTGAAATATTTACCTATCTTTTTTATCAACAATCATTTTGAGTGTTATTTTTTAACTCATGCATATCCAAACGCCTATTCTGCCGGTGCAATATTTCAAATGGGTTCATAAAACCTGGCAACCACACCAGTGGCTATTCTGCCAATATCAATGCTTCCAAATAGGTATATAAAAAATACACCTGACAATCCAACGTGAAATATGATCATTGCTGTTTACGAAGGCGTGGAACACATTTCGCATTTCTTTAGGCGTTTAAACAAAAATATGTCATCACTTAGTTTTCATAAAGACCTGTAAAAATCGATAATAAATAAATAAATAAAACGAAAATAATAATAAATAAATAAATATACTTGGACATTCCACACAGCGTCATCTAGTCCCAAGCTAAGCAACTTAATGATTGTGTTATGGTAACCAGATGACTGATATACTACTTAGTTTTTTTTTTAAATACGTATTATATACGTATTATAGATAGAAAAACATCTAGACCCGGAACAAATATCTGTAGAACATACAAACATTTGTCCCGTGGCGGGAATCGAACCCGCAACCTCCGCGTCTCAGGCGAGCCTTCGCCCACTGCGCCACAGAGGTCATCAAAAGCCTTAAAAAGCTAAACTTATTACCCCACGATGTGTTAAAAGCTCTTGTTAATGATGATCTTATATTTCCATCCTTCTCATATTATAAATGCACAAGTTAAGGGATTTAGGGGTGTTTGTTGTACTTTCACGCAAAAACTTAAAAGGTACACAGGTTTTACCTGAAATAACACATAGGATACTTTTTATCCGTGTAAATACCACGCGAGCGAAGGCGGATACTAATGCGCATATTTTATTTTTTCCGAAACGAAAACTACTAACACGGCTCTTTCAAATAGGTAGATAAAAAAATACACCTGGCAACACAGTGCTAGTGTTGCGCCAAATTGCCGTTGTGATCACGAAAGAGGTTAATTATCCCACCTTTATGGTACCGTCGAAGTGGGCCATTAAACTACTCCTCCAAATAGGTTTAGGCATCGATTCACGTGATCAAACATGACAACTTTTAGAAGTGTATGAGTCAAAATACTTAATCGACTTCAAAAAAGCCTGCCGACTATCATAAATGCAAGCTTGCCTCAGTAACCCTGAAATGCCAAGACACATAACAAAAAGCGAATAGCTACATTTCCCGGGAGATTTCGAAAAGATAATGATAGTGCAATATGAACTTTACGACATTTGATATCAGCCTTGAATTTACTTGCAACGCCTTTCTGAATTCTGACTTGTATCAAGGACTAATGCTGAACTAGTCCCTGCTATTATTCAGAACAGAAAACTGTTGAAATTAAACGTATTTTATAATGGTCTCAAACACTTTTGAGTGAAATTTGATTTGAGAGTGATCAAGTTTTAAAATTATTTGAAAACAACGATTAATGTCTGCTGATAATCTTAATTAAGCTGGCTCACCTGATAATCTTATTTAAGTTTCAGTAATATAAGTACCTACTCGTTTAGGTTTAAGAAAGAGAAAAATACTACATACAATATTTTTTATTTTAACCATTTACATTGTGAATTGATAGCATGTGTGTGTATTTTCTGACACTAGTTTATATGATATAGAAATGATATGATAATATAATATGCGTAGTAACAAAACACGTGGTTATTATTTTCTGAATTCAGAGGGTACCTAAGTACTATAGTTAATGCTGACTGTGTGTGCCCGGCCTTAGCCCATCTATAGATGAAGTAGTGTGTCGTGTCAGTGCACAGGAAAATGTAAAATCACAGTAATGCATGGGGGAAATGGAATGAAGTGGGGCGCAGCGGCATGGAGTAATGTGGGTTATAGTGGATACTAGCTGCGCCCCGCGATGTTACCCGCGCTGAATAGTACCCGTTCCCGTACCGGGATCAGAAGTAACCTATATTTTAATGCAGAGTATAAGCAATTCTGGTACCAAAAGCTTCAGCCAAATTCGTTCAATAGTTTTCGCGTGAAAAAGCAACAAAAATCCATTCAACCACACATCAGAACATCCATACCAACTATCCCATTTATATAATTAGTGGGATGTGTGATGTGAGAGTCGTGCCCTAACTTCAAATGTTTTATACTCAAAATGTTTAATCCAGTAACACGTATTGTATTTATTTATTTATTTATTTATTAAGGCAACGCCAACAGTACGCATAATTACACATTGTAAAAAACATTCATATAAAAATACTATGATACTCGTATGTGTACCCATTACAGGCATGCACAGAACTATTTAATAATCAATTATTTGTATAAATATTATGTTACTGATTTCCGCAAGATTGTCTGCGTTAAAGCTCATTGCGCATTTAAAAGCAGAGTTCAAGCTTAAAATAATTAAACAACAAATCGAACGAGCAAAGTAGAATTACAAAGATTACTTTGTACAAACATAATAGAATGTAAATGGTTTTCACAACAATTTGCGTCGGCCTTGCGTCGGCACAACTCGATACAGGCCCTGCAGACTGCACACTTTTGAGCCGATTATGTCGGGGTTTTGTTCGTCATATTTTGAAACGGAAATGAACACCTACAATTTCTTACTCACATTATTTTGACTTTCAAAATGTATATATTTTTGCCTTCAAAAAGTTTAATTTGCGTTTTTACGTACCATATTGATGATATGACTGACATGACTTGTGCACTTATGTATTTGGAAGGATTATGTCTTTAAATATTTTTAAAAGATCTTGTGATCCTATAGATTTCATTTTGTTCAAGTAAAACAGTTACCCTTATGCATATTGGTTTAGTAATCCTAAGCTAAAACGGATATTAAATCTGTTGCTATCCCTTTTCATTAACAAGAAAAAAACATTCTTTAAATTTATATTAACTTGACAAATCTTCATGAATAAGACCATTATAAAAATTCTACATTCTAAAATTTCTAAACAATTAGTCGATAGAAACTCTATGGTCTACAAGATCACTAAGTCCGTTAAATCCGGCGCATCGGCCTCTCTGCCTCAATGCAACGCATTAACTTTAATGACGTCTTTCAGCCCTCCCTAATGCCACATTACCTCCTACGGGCAGGTTTATAGTTTATACCTCCGTTCTTTGCTTCAATGATATATAAATAGAGCTTTTAGAATCAAATAGTACAAGCAAAACTGGGTGTGTTAAATAAACGTTATTCTATTCTATTTTACTAGCTGTTAGGTGGTCTGCCAGCAAGAGGCCATCCATCATAAATCCCGTCCTACTAATTTATATCTATACTATACTAATAAAACGAATACTAATATACTAGTACTAATCTATACTAATATTTTGAAGAGGTAAAGTTGGCTTGTTTGTATGTTTAGGGTAATCACCGAAGCTACTCATCCGATTTCAAAAATTCTTTCACCGATGTGTAGCATGGACTTTCCGAATGAACATAGGCTATATTTTATCAAGGTATCACGCGAAAGTTTGCATGGCTATGTATAGCCATTTCGTCTACGTTGACTGTTTTAAGCCTTGGCGTTATTAATTCTCCTATACCTTTATCCGAAATTTTTATTTGTTAACTTTTTACTATGCATTTTACACCATCACAAAAAACCAACGTTAAAAATCTCATAAAATGCACTCGATAAAATCCGCTG
The DNA here is from genome assembly GCA_963582015.1 of Xanthorhoe designata. Taxonomy (NCBI): domain Eukaryota; kingdom Metazoa; phylum Arthropoda; class Insecta; order Lepidoptera; family Geometridae; genus Xanthorhoe; species Xanthorhoe designata. The sequence goes on from OY757045.1 coordinate 10,881,646, forward strand.
AGTAATCGAATAAATAAAGTTTGCAACGAAAACTCTTTATCTATCGTAAAACATAACGAGCTCATAGCAGTAACATAAAGTATCTGTACACCGACAAAGGGATAATGGCTTGGTAATGTCCGCGTGGAACTTAAAGATGGTTTGTTCCTAAGCGATCTACTGTTTTACGTGTTTTCAGATTTCGGGTTGAGAGTTGTAAGAAATATTATTAACTAGCTGCGCGTGGGAATACCGGGATCAAAAGTTAATCCAGGATATAAGCTATCTGGGTACCAAATTTCATTTGAGTCCGTCCAGCCGTTTGAGCGTGAAGGAGTATCAAACATTCACACTTACATACTTAGAGGTACACGCACAAACTTTCACCTTGATAATATTAGTGTAATTTTAGAACTCGGCTCTTGTCAATGTGATGATGCAATTTCTTCCATTCTTGCCCAATGCAATCTTTTTCACTTCTTTATAAAGCATTTATTACTTACACGAGTCAAATAAAAAGTACTCTATAATTCGACTCGAAGTAATTAATCCATGGTTTACCCCTACCTCGCCTTCTTTTTACTTTTCCTTCTATGATGTTCTTTATTAAGCAGTCATGCAAGAAATACTATTAATTATTTTACCAAACTTACCTACTATGTACTAAACTGGACTTCCATTTTGTACGTTTTGGAAACTACGAGTAACTAACATCACAAACAGAGAGCAAATATTATCTGTACTGAGTTCTACGGCGTAGCATCTCGTAGGGTAATGGCTACGAAAGTGCTACGACACCGGCTACGAACATTGCAACTCAATTTATTTTCAACTAAAGGAGTTTTGATATTCAATATGAAATGTCTATGCAAATGGAAAATCAAATTAAAATCTAAACAACAACAGGTATACAAATACCTGCTTGAATCTGTTTAACATAATTTATGTTTGTTTCTTTATGAACATCGTTCCCTAGTACGAAGATTTAAAACAGTCTATACCTATTTCATACATGACCATATAAATCGTGATTGAAACAAACAAACATGCTCTCATTTTTTTATTTATGATATGCAAAGAATAGTAGGATTGTCTCCACTACAGATATATGCATGCAGGTATTACAAACTACACGATTATTATTTAGTTTTTAGATTATAATTCAAAGAGAAACCAAATAAATAACAAACACAAAATGTATAATTACGTTATAAATAATCTTAACATAAAGAGATTATTAAAAGAATAAGATTCACGATTTCCTAAACATAATCCATTATCCAACTATACCTCCAATTTTACTCCAAATGTAACACACCCTTACAAGTCAATAATAGGCGAACATGCCCTGAATACGGGGCGCAGAGCATGACTAGAGCTAGTTACACAGTTACGTGTGAGATCTTCGAATCGTAACACCATATGGGAGGAGTCTCTTATATTATTAAAGGTTACATTTTATAGACTTGTGGAAATAGTTTCCGATAGATTTAACGGATAAGTTAGTTCGTATGAGCTGCTCTGGTAACGGAGTTTTGACCACCTAAAGGCTCTTGGCTCTTCTCCATCATGGCTTGACGACTTTAAAGTCGGGACCAACAATTTAACTTGCCCTCCGAAGTGCTCAGCTGGTAAAGCCACTTGCTTAGCACGTTGCTTAACTTTAGCGATCTATCAAGAATGTCTGAGCAAACTTCACACGGGTGAAAAACTAGTTTAAGTGATCAGTGTTTTTTGTCTACTTTTATATTTTCACAAGTTTTTACCGCCTAACTTTACTATGTTTAGAATGACTGAAAAATTACTTTTCCAAAGGGCAGGGTACCCTCTTGTGAAAGTTACTTTATGTAAGTAATTTATTTATTCTAATAACTTTATTCGGGTTACTTAATATGAATTAATATAAAACTTTTCTTCGATTTTGTTACCACTTTTTGTACGGAAGTTTACTTAATTTAAAATGAATATCTTAAAGATCCCAAATCAGATATTAGAAAATATCGAAAAACCTTTCTATCACATTTCCACCATGTATTCCATTCCCTTAGACTCAGATTCTGTTAACTTGTGTTAGTTTCCCGATTACCATTCGAGAAGTCATTGGCTATTGAAAACTGTTTGTTAATATTGAGGCTATTTAGGTCAATCGACTGACCCACAAACAAATGTTTTTGCATCTCTATGGAGACGTCTTGGCTTATTGTGTTTAAAGACATTTACGAATTCAGAGATTTTATATAGCCCATAAATTTATTTTAAAATGGCGGTAGAAAATGCAAATGCACTTACTGTCACGAGCTATACAATACTGAATATCAATTGACAATTTGGTTTACTGTGTTTATATATTGGGGGCAATTCGGAGTGTCGCAAAAGCTAAACTAACCTAACTAAAACTATTGCCATCCTTTTTATTCCCATCGCTATGAAAGGGACGGCAACAATTTTAGTTAGCTTAGTTTAGCTTTTGCGACACTCAGAATTGCCACTATTGTGTTCTTAAATTTACGAAATTCAGAACTTTTAAATTGCCACTAAATTTATTTAAATCTGGTGATAGAATATGTGAATGCGCTTGCAAACTGTGTCTTTTTTAGGAAGTTTTCCTAAAACATCTAGTTCTACATCTAGAACAGAAATCAATCATGATATTTAAATAAGATAAAACAGTGAATGATTCAGTTAGCTTAAAGTGTTGCTTTTTCTTTATAACATGATTTTATGTTAGGTATCTTTTTCAGTATACAATCCATAAAGTGTTCAAATAATTTATATTAGAAAGGTATTTCCATTGCTTTAAACAGTTTGTAAGGAAACTAAAAGATAACATTTTCAATGTTATCTTTTTCATTAATATCAACACTAAAATTCATTTTTCTAGAAATATATACTTTTGCAAGACGCTGTACTCCGATTCTCGGTCTTATATCCAATAGTATAGAGTCCATGTATTGTGTGTAAACTGTGGTATTGTGTTTCGCAACAGATAGGATGGACAAACACCGCTATTGTTTCATATGAGCGAGCTCTTACATAGAGTAGACGCTACTAGACATGAAAGTTGACAACTTTTTAACAATACCTACAAAACTGGCACAACTGGCCTTTTAGTCTGAGAGTCGTATTAACAGTTAATGGAAATGAAATATCAACTGTAATAGACGAGTCTTTTTGTAGGCATTTAAAAAAATCTTATATTAATAGTATACAGTGGTGTCAATCGCGTTGAACTATATCAAAATTAAGCCGGGACACTACAGCTATGAGACTATAGTAGCTATACTATACCATCGATTGTACTACATCTATATTTGTACTATTACTGTATTCTCACAGAAAAGCACGTAAGTATTCTTCAATACAAAGTAAGAAACTTAATACTTATATTAGATTAAAGATTATCTAAATTGGATCACATTGCCATTTCTACGTATTTATATTCTACGGCTTGCGGTAACGGCGTTGCATTTTGTTGAGTGTGGGTAAATTCAGTACTGAAGCAGATGCCCTGATTGAAATTTAACTCTATTTGTTTGCCTTCTACTTCAGCTGGCAAGAAATGGAGCATTACCTGCTTCCTGGAAGATAATAAATTAAATCAACTTCTTATCCACTATCGTTTCTTGGAATCATTGGTTAAATGAGATGGTTCCTTGATTTTAGATCTGCGTTCTTATCCTTGCATTTTATATTTATTTTTATTTATCTATTCTATTTATAAATCTTAAGCTGAGCTTAAGCTGAGTCTGTACCTTTTGACAATGGCCTTAGTCAAAGCGCCCATAGGTACTTATTTAGTTACGTTTTTGTTTTATATTTGTAGCCTATGCTCTGTCTATTGTATTTTGATTTGTACCATTTTTGTGTGTGTTACTCTGGTGTCGGAGTTTTCAGTTTTCCTATTAAGTGTTGGAAAAGGTTGCCCCCTGACTCTGTATAAATCATCTAGTAAAGATGTATAGGCCTTAGTTTTTTTAACACAAAATTATTTGTTTCAGATCCATACCTAGCTTCAAAAATCCAGTGCAACGAGACAATCCAGCTGTCTCGCTCGCACCCGCACGCTACGGTGTCCAGCGCAGGCTTCCCTCGGCCCTACCCTGATGATGTGGAGTGTGTGAGCGAGCTGCGAGCGCCTCCTCATCACACCCTCACTCTCCACTTCGAAGAACTGATGACGGAACTAGAGCCGCAGTGAGTATTTATTTACTGAAGTTACGAAACTTAACGTAACTTTAAGATTGAATTTCGATATTTTTTAAAGAGGTAATTACTTAGATCGATATTTTGAATAAGAAATTATTTAACGCTTTTACAGTTTTTTATAAACGATTAAACAATAAATACCGATGAAAATTAAAACATAATATGTGTAGTTTAAACCGTATTTATTATAATTACGTTATCTTTGATATAGTGGTCAACCCAGCCCGCACCTCACTTAGCCCATGGACCGAAATGTCCGCTACGAAATTTGGTTATACTTAGATAGGGTTTTATATAGTCAACTTAGCCCGTGAGCCATTTTTTATAGTTTTCAAAAATGCTAAAATATACTAAACGCTAATCAATGCATAAAACTACGTACACAATAAAGTAGATAAATTTCTTACGAGTTTGTCTTCATTTCAACTCCAAGAATTAGCTAAAAAAATAACAGTGCTGGGTTAGAATCCAACATCCACTTAGAACACAAGCATCCAGTTCACAAAATACAAAAATTACATTTATTTACCAACTAATATTATCTCAACTTCACTAGAGTAGCTCAAAGCTTTATCAAATAGAAAAACTATCATATTCTTTTCGAAAACATTTCTCCAAGGAATACAATGTTTCAGATATCGTAGAGGTCCCCAACCTCTTTACTTGAGACAAATCCCAGTTATGTAGATCAGGCACTTCAGACGAAATCCCAAGGAAATTAAGTGCCAACTGTAAACTCTTGTATCACAAGATGGTGGATTTCTGGAGCTTTGAATGAACGAACCGAAAAGGCTTTTTAGTCGGTTTCCATATTTGTTCAAAAATATAATTAACTAGCTGCGCCCCGAGGTGTTACCCGCAGTGAATAGGTCCCATTCTCGTGGGAATACCGGGATCAAAAGTAGCCTATTTTTAATTCAGGGTATAAGCAATCCTGGTACCAAATTTCATTCAAATCCGCCCAGCTGTTTGAGCGTGAAAGAGAAACAAACACACTTTACACGTACGACACAGTTGCTTACAATTATTAAAGCTCATTTATTGCGCGTTATCATTGCATTTAAGTATCGTTTTTGTACCTACGTGCACTTTAACACGAGCTTTAAACGGTGAAGGAAAACATCGTGAGGAAACCCGCAGCTAGTCAGCCCCACACGTATTGATCATTGTCTTTCCTGTGGATATAGCCGACTTAGCTGAGAGGATGGTTTAGGTGCTGGGCAAGCCTATTCCATCTCAACAATGTCCCAGGCACTACAGCACACCCGTTAAGTGTAGGCAAAGCTTGCCTCCTGACTCTGTATAAATCATCTAGTAAAGATGTAAAGGCCTGAGTTTTAGTTACCTACGTACAAGATAATTGCATCGTGTAAATGACACTTTAATAAAAACTTAATACGGTCAAAGATAATACCTATTATAATAACATAAACTTCCTTTCTTATATATTTTCAACTACAGTATAACAAAACATGAATTTTGTTATGGAAAAACAACCATCTTTGTTGCGAATAAAAATTCTAAAGATAGGATTGGATTATATTCTTCCATACAAATACAGCAAGATTTTATAATAATTGGAATACGTAACAAAGAATATCCCTTTATATTTATACAACTCAGATAACGAGGACTTTGTATACTTTCATTCTATGCTTCTTAATATTATTTAATATGTACTGGCTGCTGATTCGATATATAAACAATATAGGTACATAAACTCGTATTGATATTGTTTATTTCCTGTCTTTTCTGGATAAATGAACTTAAACCTTTTATAGGACCTTTTCAACGCAAAGATTGTTAAAATTTAACTGCTATTCAAATAAGTGTATTATTACAAAATTCCATAACGCTTCCTTCACTCTCTAAATATAATTTTATGGCATTATGCAAGACGACAAAGAACCTCAGTGTGACTTATTAAAATATATTTGAGTGCCTCATTTACATCGGTCGAGTAGACTATGCCGTAACTGGTCTCTGTTTAGTAATTAGTAGGTATTATACAGAAGTCACAGTTAGATATGCGCAATCTCTCTATTCTAACGCTAACAATAGAGCTATGTAAACATAACGTAAGATTTTAAAGGCAATTAATTCAATGATGAATCAAATGTTTTGTAAATTGGATTAAAATTAAGACTCACAAAAACATTTAAAATGTTTTATATCTACTCGGCTCAGTAAGAAAATAAGTAGGTACAGTAGTTTTTGAAAGCTACATTTTGCTTAAAATTATATATTAAATCCCGGTAATTACAATTTGATTCAGTTTTAAAACTTAACATATTCGATAACTTAAACGGCCGATTGCATTAATTCTGAACATAAAAAATGTGGGGAGAAAGGTTAAGTCAAGGTACTGACCAATTTTGATTTTTTGTATGAAAGTGGACTTTGTCTTAGTAACTCGCCTCGTGTGAATGCTGAGCAAGTCTGAGCAACCAGAGATTTACCGTGAACCGAGCGTTATTGTGCGAATGTCATTATGCTAATCGAAAGCGCTTTGAAAAGAAATTTAAAATTGGGTTCACAGACGCCATCAAATGTTTAGAATACATCCATTTACAAGTAAAGCTAGGGATGAAAAATATGCTAACGATTTGCAAAATGTGAGTAGAAAAGGAAGGATAACGGCTGTATGTACGGTAGACATTCACTCACTGACTGCTGTGCTTCGGAGTGCTTTACATATCTATGCAGAAAATTAATGACCAGGTGATTGGCTAACTTGTCGCGAGACCAAAACTGTCAGATTTAACAGTAATTTCTTAATGTCAAAGTAAATCAACTAGAGTTAGCCACTATCTTTTACCAGCCTAACTAACTATCGCCAGCGTACAGGACTTTTTATATCTGACTTACTTACTTACTTCTAGTACAATATACTAAAATACTTTAAAGCTAATCAAAAAATCCACTAATATCCTGCATGGATTGGTATCCACGTTCCTTTAGGGGCCAAAGTCATAGCACATTCTCGCTCTCCTACACGTTTCTCAGCATATACCAACTTTAACTTAAATTTTAAAATCACTCCTGTAACTTAAATTCTATAGTGCTGTAGAGATAACATACTATAATTACTATCTGAAAGTCCGAAACCACGTTTTCGTAAATAGTTAAAAGCTCTCGTAGCGTAACTCGTGTGCAAATTGAATTTATGTCGACAGTTTGTCGCGTTAAGTGTACTTCGTATTTTCGGGTTTTACTTAATTTTGGTACTTGTTTTGTGTAAATACTTTCTGGGTTTTAACAGTTTTTGTTTTCCTTCTTGGTTGATTCGGCGAACCGACGACTAACGCCCGAAATTAATAATGTACCTTCAATCCGAGATTAAATTCAATCTTGGATTGCTGGGTATCTCCCGATCGATCTCCTATCCGCATGCCAATAACCTATCTGCTATCCCAATCTTTTTTTTTGGTGGCAGATTGCCGGCAATCCTTTCCCTCTTTAACGTTCCGTTTTATGTAAAATGTTTAATGGAACCACAATATTAATTTGGAACCACAATATTAATTTGAGTAATATAAAAACAAATAATAAATAAAATTAATTAACAAGTTGTAGATAGTAATATTTATAGTTCAAACAAATTGTTATTTGCCTAAAAACTTGCAGATTTAACAATCTCAATACTTATACACAAAATACTTTAACTGAAATGGAACGTTCAAGTTGACGAATGGTATTTGACAAAGAGAATATAACCAAATATAACCACTACTGTACAGTTATTTGTTGCGAAAATTAGGTAAATAAAACAGATGTGTGTTGTGTGATCATTTCATCAGCATTACCTACTTCTAATGATGGATTCAGAAATCGTAAGTTACCTACCTACCTACCTACTGGTTTTTATGGAAGTTGTAGAGATGACGCCTACGGCCTAACTTAGCAAAAGCACACCAGGTTCTTGCCTGCTCAGAGAAATTCTGAGCTTGCCTGTTTCTTTCCCTGGTGTAGGAAGCTAAAGCTACGAATAGCCCTCGCACATGATCCATTTTAAAGGCAGCAGATGCGTTTAAAATGGGAAAATTTGAAGAAAAATGCACGTATGTTCATTCCCTATTAATCTCATATTTTCTGTTTTTCAGTAAAAAAGAAATTGAAACCTGATGAAGGGAAAACAGCCAGAAATAATGCAAAAGCAGAACATTTTGCTACTAAAAAACGATGTCTGGACGCTAATATAAATACTTAATACAATCTAGAAAATAATAATTTCGAATTAAAAAAACACAGCTTACTTTGAATAACTTAGAATTAGGATTACAGAAGTGGAAGGAGAGTTTGTAAGGTGTTTTGTTAAGTTTTTAAACCTTTTTGATTTATGTATTTAATTGTTTTAATTAAATATTATATCAACAAACATTTCATTTCATTTCAATTGTCCTACAAAACTATATTTTGATGGTAACATGATTGTTCTGAGATATGAATAATCTTTTGACTTATTATTCCTAGTAGGTAGGTATTATTGTTTCTATAAGATAATGTAGGTACTAAGTTACATTCCTATCTCACATTACCTACCACCTACTACAATTGCTTACCAAGGGTATTGATTAAAAAAAAAACTATTTTGTCATTTATTATAGTACCTAGTTTTTATTATTAGCACTGTTTAAATCGTCTTGCTAGGTAAAAGCCTGTGTATATAAGTAACTAAAATAATAATTTATGAGAGCTGCCCATTCTGTAACATCTTGTTCTTCCGTAGGTATTATTCTCTAGATTCTAGAATAATATCTGCTGCTGGTAGCTATACTTCAGCCTAACCGAAATCTGTAGGTGAATAATTCTACATCCTCGAGGGTCTGCACAAGTTCTGATTCTTCGTGAACTTCTAACTTCGGCGTTGGCGTCGATATCATCACTTTCCCAATCCGATAACTGAGCCAGAACCTCCAAATCACTATTATTATCACTATCATCACTATCACTTGAAAATTCCGACAGATTTATTAGGTACTTTTATAATAAATATAATAAATTTATCAAGATTACAAAATCGATCCTTTGGCAATCTCAATCTGTCAAGAAGAAATCCAACAAATTTCTCGGATTGCAATCTGCGATTGTTTTCACCTATCAAAGCAAACGTCAAATAGAAAGATTGGTTATTGGCAAGCTCAAACTGTCATTTTCGAACAGAGGCCAATCTTTAATCCGTGATCCGACCTCCCAAAGATAGCCTGGTTTTTTGGATTGCAAACTCAATCCAAGGATTGGTTATTGGCAAGCTTTTTCTAGAAAAAGGATTGAAATGTCATGATTAAACATACATTTACGGGTATTTATCGCTATTTACCTTTATTTAATTTTAATCGTGAAGATTCCGCTTCAGACTCTCGTCCTCGTGGAATCCAGTAATAGCAAAGTGTACTCGTCAAATAAAATCTTCTCGGTGTACAGATACTGTTAGTGTAGTGTGCCGTCCTAGTGTGAACCGGCCCTAATTAACATTTATGAAGATCAAGTGAGGGTAGAAAAATAAATGCCTTCGCTTTGCTGTGGTGTACCTCCAACACTTCAGTCTGCCCGCGACCACGGCTGGTGCAATCCAGTCGAAACGTCGGGATAAAATTAAAATTAAATAAAGGTAAATAGCGATAAATACCCGTAAATGTATGTTTAATCATGTGTTCTGATCGCGAAAGTTTAAAAAAGACGATTGAAATGTCAATCTCAATCTTCAAATTAAGGATTAGGATTGAATATTAATTTCGGCCGTAAAGCTATTATTACCTATAATTATAATTTACATTTAAAATCTTTAGATTGATAAACACTTTATTACACACCATGAGATAATTATAACAAAAATTAAGTCTAATATAATCTTTTTTTTATACCTATTACTCGTTGTGCGTTTTTTTTTGTTGGCCTGTTGTGTCCCACTGCTGGTAGTCCGTTATATTGTACAAGTTTGTATATTTTGAAAGGTTGTTTGATAACTTTATGATTAATTTTCAGAAACTACTTAACGTTTTCTCTAACATTCTTTCAACAAAAAAAAAACCTTGGACATTCCACACAGGGTCATCTAGTCCCAAGCTAAGCAATTCTATGCTTGTGTTTTTTGTACAAACAAGCAGTAGCTCTAAATTAAATTAAAGTTAATTATATTCTGAATTTCAGAAAAATTACAAACATTCATAAACAATGCTTATATTACCCCTTTCTCCAACCCTTATACTATGTACGCTGTATGTATTGAACCTTGCTCCTTTCTTGTTTTTATCTAGAACAGGTGTTTCCAACGAAATAAGCTCATATCTCACAGGCAAGTCTAGAGTCAGTGGCAGGTCATCTGTCCTATACATACCACACGAGATCGTATCATCCATCACGAGCTCGTGGAGTATTTGATAACTGGAGCTAACTTAGCGCTTGTTTTACAATCCGGCGTAAAAAAGAGGAAGAAAACATGTTTACTCAACAAAAATAAATCGGAAATCCTACTATTATAAACGCGAAAGTTAGTATAAAAAACATTGGCCTGATGAATAATGTACCTACAAAACTTTGGCATGCATATTTAAGATTCTTCACCATATAGATCGGTATATTTGACATATCGAGATATTTCGCTTGTCGTGTCGACACGTTGCACATGATAGGACTGGATGAGAAACGAACACTGTTTATCAAACATATTAATTACATTGTTACGCCTAGTTCAGCCTCGCTTGATTATTTAAGAGATCATCTATCTGTCGTAATAAACTAAGGCATGGCTAAGTTTATATAATATATCCCGAATTACCTAAGTTTAAACATTTACAGCTCAAATTATAGCACATTAGTGGTTTAAAATGCAGTACTCAATTTTGATATAAGTTGAATACTAAAATGTTAATGGGATAGAGGTAATTTAATTACTAAGACTGAAACACGAATTAATTTAATAACCTTGATGAAACACAGCTCTTACAAATTTAGAAATTACAAAGTTCTCTAAAACTTCAAAGTATTACGGTATGATATTTCATTTCAATCAGTAATTTGTCGTTATAAATGTAAGCGGTAAATTCTTACTAAAAGTTAACAGCTCCGACAGAACAGGACTCGAACCTGCGTAGATACAAGCAGTTGATTTTTCATTTATAATGAAATACCTAAGTCGTCGTATCCTACGAAAAAGGAAACAGTTGCAAAACACCAACTTTACAGGAGGCGGTTTTTTCTTAATATTTCGATGAGTTTTCAACTTTTTAATGAAATTTTTTTTTTATTTTTTTTTATAACATCCTATTCATCATTCCAAGTACTTTTAATTAATTTAACACTGCTATTTCCCCCATTTTTGTCGCTTGTTTCCTTAATCCGTGTAATATTTTCTGGTTGGCTTGGTCCAAAGCGCCTTAGTAACCTTTCTCCACGGTGATTTTTGTTGACTCTAACCTTTGTTGCCTTGTTCACCCGGAGTTGGCAGGGTACTGATGACAATTAATGTGGGCATATGCCAAAATATGATATGTTTGAACGTGCTTCTAACTAGGTACTTATATTTTTATGAACAACTTATGTTTTTATGATTTTGCGAATAAACTTAATAAGGGTGAAATGCAGTGCCAAAGCTTTAAGTGAATGAAACGTATGAATGGTAGGTGTTTTGAACTCTGTTGGATAGTTACTATAGAAAGATCAATAATTAAATCTAGGTACTATTAAAAAGAGGTAAGTTGGTTTGTTTGTTTGTTTGTATGTTTAGAGTAGGTAATCTCCGAAACTATTCATCCGATTTCAAAAATTCTTTCACCGATGTGTAGGCATGGACTTTCCGAATGAACATAGGCTATATTTTATCAAAGTAGGCACCACGCGAGCGAAGCCGCGGGCGAGTAATCCATACTAATTATTATAAAGGGGTAAAGTTGGTTTGATTGTGTTTTATATGTTTAGGGCTATCTCCGAAACTACTCATTCTATTTCAAAAATTCTTTCACCGATGTGTAGGATGGACATTCCGAATATACATATTTTATATACATATTTTTTCATAGGCTATATTTTATCAAGGTGGGTACCAAAGCGAGCGAATCCGCAGGTGTGTAAGCTAGTACAAAATAAATCGACACAAACATTGTTTCGGAGTTCTTCGACAAAACTATTAAAAAAGGTGAAATGCGGTGTCAAAGTTTAAGCGTTCAAGTATAAAAAGCTCTCTACGCTGGCATGATTAATTTGATTCGAAGTTAGCTTAAATATATTGCAAGAAAATTTAAACCATAGAATAGAAACCGACCAACAGCCAGCCACAACAACAAGCATCATAAGCAAAATCAAGTGTCACATGACGCATTTGTCCTAAAAAAGTTCGATCTATGAATCTTGCTGCGCTCGCTTGGTTCAAAGCTCACTTTTCTCGCACGGTAACTTTTGAATAGTTTGCCAGCAAATTGAACTGTGTCAGACTCTATGGTCTGACACAGTTAAAAGGAACCTACCAGCCTTTTCTATAAGCACCATATTAAGCAAAATCAAGTGTTACATCATGATGCAATTGTATTAAAAAAAATCTGCTCGCTGCGCTTTCTTGCTTCGAAGAACGCTTAGCTCGTAAGGTAGCTTCGCTCGCACGGTAGCTTCTTGAATATTTTGCAAGCAAATTGAACTGTGTCAGACCATAATTATTATAGAAACCGACCAAAAGTCAACCTCTAAGAACACAGTAAGCAAAATCAAGTGTCACACTACGCATTTGTCTTAAAACAAATCGGGTAATGTCTAAGAAACTTGCACGGTAGCTTTTTGAATATTGTGCAAGCAAATTGAACTGTGTTAGACCATTATAAAAAGAGCACAGCAAGTCAGCTTTTTTTAAGAACACCGTAAGCTAAATCAAGTGTCACATGACACATTTATTCTAAATAAAATGTCTTTAAGCTTTAAAAAGCTCGTTGCGCTCGCTTCATGAAAGCTTCTTCAATATTTCGCAAGTAAATTTTACTCTGAGACCATAGATTAGCAACCGGCCATCAGTCAGTCAGCCTTTTCTATAAGCACCATTTATGCAAAATTAAGTGTCACATGACGCATATGCCTTAAACAAGCCTATTTAAAAACTTTTTAGAAACAAGATTTAATCAAGAGAACTACATTTTTAAAAATCCAGCACCAAAGTAGGTAGGTACTCGTCAAGACCAATCAAATGAGCTGAAACTCGATGGGGTTGTGTAGTTTCTTTGAGTTCCTATGACCACCTTCTAGTTCCATCATCAGATCAGACCCTGGTAGCCATCTAAAAATAAAATACTCGCCAAGACGAAACAAACGAGCCGTAACTCAATGGAGTTGCGTCGTTTCATTACAGAGTTCCTATGACCACCTTCCAGTTCCATCATCAGATCAGACCCTGGTAACCATCTAAGAATAAAATACTCGCCAAGACGAAACAAACGAGCCGTAACTCGATGGAGTTGCGTCGTTTCATTACAAAGTTCCTATAACCACCTTCCAGTTCCATCATCAGATCAGACCCTGGTAACCATCTAAAAATAAAATACTCGCCAAGACGAAACAAACGAGCCGTAACTCGATGGAGTTGCGTCGTTTCATTACAGAGTTCCTATGACCACCTTCCAGTTCCATCATCAGATCAGACCCTGGTAACCATCTAAAAGTAAAATACTCGCCAAGACGAAACAAATGAGCTAAAATTCGATGGTGTTGCGTCGTTTCATTACCTACATAGTTCCTATGACCACCATCCAGCTCCATCATCAGACCCTGGTTAACATTGAAAGACAAACTACTCGTCAAGACGATTCAAATGAGCCCAAACTCGATGAGGTTGGGTCGTTTCATGGCGAAGTTCCTTTGCCCACCTTCACCTTCCAGCTCCATTATCAAATCAGCACCATCTCATCATAATATTGCATTGTCACGCGATTTACACGTGTATGCAAAATTTCAGCTCAATCAGTAACCGGGAAGTGGATTCAATTTAATTTGCAAGATTTGATAACAAACATCGGGACAGGTGAAACTAAATAAAAGCTTGTAAAAATAATAACTTATGAGCTTGCTTCATTGTAAATTCATGATACTCCACTCACGCATGTCCGCACTCCACGGTAATCTTGGACGAGTAAAGCGACAGTTGCGTTTATCACGCGTGGCGATTTCGCGCGTGGAACACAGCTACCAGAGCGTTTGTTTCCGTATTCGCCGAGAGAAATTCAGCAATGTAATTGTAACCGAATTTTAAAACTTTAATAACTTATTGAAATAAATTTATTTTTGAACTTTTTTTGAACTGATTAGATGTAAATGATAGTGAAGATTCCAAAAATGCAAAAAAAATAAAAGGTGACAGTGGCGTCTGTTTCCTTATTCGTAGGATACGACGAAGTGTGGTTTAACACTATAAATTATAAAGAAAATTACTCAATCACTTTCCAGAAAAGCTCTCTACCAAAACGACCTAGTTTATATTTCATTGCGTAATCGGGTTAAATAACTTAAAACGTCCGTTAAATCAGTCATCGCTTTTCACAAAACCAATACTTTATCAGCCAGAACCACATCATCCATCACGGCTGGAGCACGGATAAGCCTCCTCGATTCCACTTACCCTAATAGTTACCAGACTAGTACAGTACTAAAGGGCATTTACCTTAGAACTCGTGGTAAATCGATAGTTCAAGGCGATTGTTGACAATATAATAGGTCTTAAACAAGGGAATACTAAATCAAGAAGTAATAATTATGTATGAGCTAATAGCTATTTGAATTGTGTTTTTGAAATCAGGGCAGTTGTTATTGGGTTTTTTTTATTATATGCGCAAAACATCACAAAACTATGTTTGTATGTACGGTCGGCCAAGAAAGTGGGCTACCAGTATTTACACAAGAGATACATCCAACTGGAAAAGTCGAGGTACATGCCACTCGGCTAAAATGAAATATGATCACGACTGTATCCCGGGAGCTTTCTTTTCGGAGATGTCTAAGGGGGTAGTCAAAGGTATGTCCAAATAAATACATATTTGGTACATGCCCACTTTTTGCAGAAGTTAACCTTCCATATGTGACAGGTTGCAAGCCCATCAACGCTATTATAGAGCTACTGGTTTCCTCACCATGTTTTCCTTCACCGTTATAAGCTCGTGTTAAAGCGCATATAAATTTTTCGATGCGAAAAGTTCATTGATGCACGGCCGGATTCGAACCCACGACCTTCGGATCGAAAGTCGAGGTACTAATCCACTCGGCTAACACGGCTCTAAATGTAATCTAGAACCACCGATCGAATCCTAAATATTCCAATACCTACTCATTTCTCTGAGAGCTATGAATGAAAACGATCGATTCCTGTGGGAATGTGCTATAAAACCGCAGACTATAGATACGGTAGTAAATATTATAGCTTTAAAGAATAATAGATAATGTTAGATTTTAGATATAGTATAAAGTTTGTGTGTCTGCGTGTGTATGTAAGTGTGTACTAAAGTAAGTAAGTTCGTATGAGCAAGTGGCCAACTCTGGTGACGGAGTTTTTAGGCCGCCTTAAGGCCTCCGTCATGGCTTAACGACTTTAAAAGCCGGGACCGACAATTTAACGTGTACTCAAACGACTGGATAGATTTGAATGAAATTTGGTACCAGGATAGCATAGGTACATCCTGGATTACCACATAGGCTTTTGATCTCGGTTTTCTCACAGGAACGGGAACTGTTCACCGCGGGTAACACCGCGGGGCGAAGCTAGTGTTCAATAAAACTCTTCACAGTGGCTGCATGATCTAATATCTCAAGGATTTCGTCAGATTGCACACCTACGTATTAGTTTTTACACTAAGCATGAAATAACGTCTAGGGAATAAATGTGGAAGGTGTTTTGCTCATAAGTATTTCTCAATTTTATATTTCGAACCTAATCTTGATACCTAATTACAAGCAGACAAAGGTTTTTACACACTGAAAGTTTACCAAAATATCACAAAGTTTGATAAAGTATTCGTTTTTACCAAAAATAGAGTCTTTTAGCATTTTCAACTATAGAAGACTATCTCTGTGGTAAACAGCGTTTTGATGTCGCCTTGAGGCCTTATCTTCCTATTTGTTATTCGACGCTCGAACGTACAGTCAACAGCAGGTCTTCATTACTCGGAGTTCATAGTAGACTTCATGGGCATCAAAGCATCAATTTAAAAAAAAGCTAGGCCCATACCACCAGGTTCTTGCCTGATTCTTTCCCTGGTGTAGGGAGTCGCGTTAGAACAGGCATTAGAATCACCTAGCATGTAAAACGAAACTTAAGTAATCCTTGAGGTCCTACAAGAATAAATGACTTTTACTTTCTTTCTTTCTTTCAAGTAGTGGCATTTCGCCGTGAGGGCGCATCACGAGCTCATACCACGACAGCTGAAGTTTGTTTTAATTTGTTACTATAGACACAGATAAAATAATACTATACTTACTAGTCTTAGAGAAAGTAAGAAAAAGAGCGCTGTATATTTCTTTCTCAGTCACACAAAAACAAAGAAGAATCTAAACAACATTCTTGTGAGTAAAAGAGACAAAGCATTAGATCTTTTGTCCCTCATCGCGTGCCGCTTTTTTGTATGGCCGGAAACTTGATGATCCGAATTTTGTACTACGAAACTATGGATTCACTGCAATTTTTGTCCCTTTTGGCGGCACGCTCACTGTACGTCCAGGTACTATACTAGGTCCATGATACTTAACAGTCACACTTAGCGATTTCACGTCAGAGTTAGCAGTATGTCGTCATTAGCACCCGGGATAGAAGAGGTGTGGGGCATATTCACAGGCAATGTAGCATGACATGTGTTTTTGTGACATGTAAGAATAATCACAAGCATGACAAAGAACACATTCACATTAAAATAAAATATCTTAATAAAATTTTCGAATCCGCCGATACCAAAATTTTAATCTTGCGTACATTCCGTGCCACAGACTCCGTGGCCGAGTGGTAAGGCAGTTCTCTATCAGTTCGTATCATCGCGGGTTTGAATCTGGCCGGAATCGAAAATTTTGGTAAGATTTATCATTTACAATGGTTTACTCACCACTTTTAGACAAGGCTGACAAAGGAAGAGAATAAACATCAGTTTATCATATTATTTTACTTACCTCAACTCAGTTGGCTGTAACTCTGCCATAGGGACTGCCTCCACGGGCGAGTGTATCGCGACGATTCCGTCCTCCTATCATCGGGTAATTTACACTGTAAGACGATTAAAATAAGAATTCAATTTGCTTGCCAATGTCACTCGTAGTATCGTCGCGATGAAATCGCCCTGTGGAGACACGTTCATAGAGGGTGTACAGAAATACGTGGCACGACGATAATATCGCCGCGATTTTTACGCTCGTGGAGACGGTCCCTTAGGCGGGGTTTTCTTATAAGTCGTAGTTTCGATTCCTACCCAGGACCATTTCTTTAAAGAGCATAGATTTGTTCTGTTAAGGATGTTACAAAAAAAAACACTTAACACAAGCTTTGCTTCATTGTAAAGCTAGATGGCGCTGGGTATCATCAAATATTTTCTTGTTGACTGTATTCAAGGTATCAGTTATGAACTTGCATTTGCTTTTTGATGCAAGCTATTGAGGGTATCTTGTACCGAGAACCTAATTTCCTTCTTTGATGTATACATGAGTTGTACAGGTTGAATGTATGGATTGTTTTGATTCTTGTCTATTGGCTAGAAAAGTGGTAGGTATCGTATTTAGAATTTTTTTACACAAATTTAGGACAGCTAGCTAAGAATAGTACCTAGGTATGTTAAATTCATAGATTAGGAAAGCCAATTAAAAATTATTAGAGTTTTGTCCTGCTGTAACCAAACTGGCAACAGTTACACTTAGGTCGTCACCAGACACTAGCCTTTCAAAGACCGTCAAATCGAAGTCTTTTTTTTCCACAAACCAGTAATGATCGTATTCTGAAACCACTCTGAAACTGCACTCGATATCATCGTCTATTCACCACCGACGCAAATAAAATGGAAGAATAGAACAAAGAAATGAGACCAATGCCGTTATTTCCGTGCTATTTCCAACCTTATGTCTAGGTGACAAGATTGACAATAGTGAAGGCTAAGTCCAGACGTCTCGAGAATGGGTTTTTTTAATCATACCACCCGGTTATTATTGCGGAATGAGACTTTTGTAAGATCTGAAGATTATTTTCATATTTATTGTGCACAATTTACATAAAAATTAATGGTATGTAAGATACGTTTAAAGAAAGTCCGTCAACTTTTAAAAATAACTTAAGTTGGAATTCCTTTGAATTCCGAAGTATTCCCAAGTGAGCACCTATTTTTTGAGCACCTATGCATTGAGCACCCAAGCTATTCCTATTTGAGCACCCATCAACATTTTGACGTGGTGCTCAAATATAAAAATAAAAATTAATATCTTTGGAAATGTTTACACGGAATTTGTGAATTAGTCATAGAAAATGTGATGACCGGAATAATATCACTTAATTATCCTAGAGTAACTCTCTCTTTGTTTAATATTTTTACCGCGACCACTGAACATCCTTGCACATTTCTATTTTGTTCGTTCGTTCGTATGAGCAAGTGGCCAACTCTGTTGACGGAGTTTTTAGGCCGCCTGAAGGCCTCCGTAATGGCTTAACGACTTTAAAAGCTGTACCTATTGAAAATGTATCTTTAACAAACCACTGGTCTAAAACGGCCTATTTTGGTACTCCACAACAGCATCATAGCCCACTACTTACCTACTTTGGATCAAAGCCACGAGCTGAAGCAACCTTAATACAGCATTATCAATAAAATCTAACTTTAAAACCTGAGTGAATATTATTTTCTGAGTGAACTCAACATCTTAGCGGTCTGATTCAGTGAAATCTTGAAGCTAATCTCTGTTGTGACAAATGACGTACACAAACCACAGACGCTAACAACACGCTTCTAAGAAGTCTTCACAACTAATCTAAGCAGAATTGAGTAGAATATTCTTGAAAATATACCTACTATGTAATATTAAAAACTTGAAAGTTTTGTATGAAACATCCATTTAAACAGCCAAAAGGCTTAAACTTGGAATATACTTAGTTTATGACCTGTAATAGGTAACACATAGGCTACTTTTTATTCGAGTAAGTACCACGCGAGCGAAGCCGCGGACAGAAGTTTGTGTTAAATATTGTACTAATTATATTTTTTTTACAAAAAAATGACTAAAGATTTGAGAGTATGCTAAAAATAAAAAAATCATCAGTCGAAATTATATTTCACGTCATTTTGTTCTAAATTAAAATCTCCTGAACTGTTTCAAGTGAAATCCTGAGAGCTCTGTTGTAATAAATTACCTAAACAAACCGCAGCGACGCTCAGTCAACAAGGATCTTGGAGTTCTTAAGTACCTAATGGAGGATTTGTTATAAATACTTTACAAGTTTATTTACGGAAATAAAATTGGCGAGTGTGGATGGAGCAGCTGGAAGGGGAAGACCTACTTGTACCAAATTGGGGACATTTTGAAGAAGGGACTTTTAGGGTGATACACCGGTGAAAATGGTCGTCGAGTTCACACGTTCGCGAGTCATCGGGTTACCATAAGCATAACACAAGCATTAGTAAGTTGCAGAACTTGAAACTAGATGACGCTGTGTGAATGTCCAAGGATATTTATTTATTAATGTATTTATCCTACAGGTTCACAATATTGATCGCCGCATATGAAGCAAGTAAAATAAAGTTTTGTTTTTTAACCTCCATCGTTTGGCAAAGGGCTCCTTCATATCTTTCCAACTCTCTTCCTCTCCTTTGAGACTTCTGAAGTAGTCTTAATAATTAAGTAAGTTTGTATGAGCAAGTGGCAACACTTTTAGCGCCAGCCCGGCTAGCTAGCTCCAAGGGGGTTTGTAGTGAGTCCAAAACACAGTGTAAAATGTAAAAAGTATAATAAAAACACACACAGGAACAATAAAAGTACAATAAAACAGAAAGAGTCAATAGAACTATAAAACCACTAATAAGAAACTCGTAAACGTAAAGTCTGGTTGAGACGCGCGCGCCGTGCGAATTATTCTTCTAGCCAGAGAGCGCGGCGCGGGCCGCGACGCGACGCATCGTGTTTCACCCGCGTGATGCTAGGTGGCGCTAGTCGCCAAGGGATTGGCACGCATCACGGAAGAGGATGTACGACATTTGGGTCGGCGCGGCGTGGTCCATTCAAATTTTAAACTCGCGAACCGGTACTGCGCGTTATACACTTATTTATTTTAAAACCAACAAACAAATATGAATTACCCTCCACGGAATAACAGCACAAATAAGTTCCCACCGGAAATAACGAACAACATAATGCCTTTTAGCTTTAATTTTGTTACAACTTTGCAACGTAAAAATCCATTACCGCTGCAAAATATAAGAGTTCTTTGTGAACTTTTGTCGTATGCGACTTTATTTTTATTTTCACAAATAAACACTAGACAACACAGTGCAAGCAACAAAGGATTTTTCGTTTCAAAAAAGCTATAAGCATTGACCGTATTACGCACGCACATTGTACTAAATTTGATAAAAAAATAAAACAATTAAAAGAGTTAAAAAGATTTTAACTCAAAAATATAACGACAGTTTTTTGCATCCTGTTTGAACTTAAATACACAAAAATCACGCCTCTATCTCACATTTTCTCAGATCTTTTTAAATTTTGAATTCTTTACGAACTCGTTTTAGGGGATTAGTATGAGGTATATCCATAATTGGTTACATTGCTAGCTCTCGAAGCTAACTCTTACAGCAAGAATTTCGTCTAATTCCGATACCAAACATTATAGAACTTCATTCCAGAAGGTTTAAAATAAAATAGATATAAAAAAAACACATAAATGCTATCAAGGAAATCCAATCTCCATCTACTTGGAGTGTCCACAGAACAAACAGTATTTCTATCATGCGGTCAGACACCGCGCTGCGCAAACAAGGACACGGACCGCAAATATTATTAAAGAAAACTGCTTTAGGACAAAGAAATACTCCTCGCGTCTCGCTGGTACATAAAATAAATTGAAGTTATCGTTTAAATTGCAAAAAATAGTCGTCATCGCCGAGTATTAAATACTGAACGCCGTATTAACCATTTAGTCTTACCTGTCAGATTTGTGTAGACAAACGTCAAATAACGTCATTGATAAGCACCACTTACATAAAGTAGCGTTTTAGTACTCGAGCGTATGTCATGAAAAAGTAAATGATCCTTCTCAATATCAGATGTTACCGAAGGAAAAAACTAATATTTACTCGAAGCTTTGGTGTCGGCCATTAGGCTGAGAAGTCGGCAGCTGTCGCACAAACTAACCTTTAGGTGGCCTAAAAACTCCGTGATTAGAGTTTGCCACTTACTCATCATACGAACTTAGTATTTACCCACCGCCAAACATAGGACCTAAGTTTTTCGTCCTGTATTTGTCATTTGCAATGACTTTGCACACCCGTTTTAACAATGGCATTTTCATTTCGTTTAGATCTAGAAAGATTAGGCAAAAACATTTATTATAAATGAAAATCTTACTAAAAGTTGATGACGGGATTCCAACCCGCGTGATACAAGCTATCACCCTTTAGCCGGGTTGCCATTGACCACTCGGCCACGAAGCCATGACGCCGAAGACTAAACTATCAGTAAGATGATATTTCGGTTAAAACACCGATTACTTTAAGTAAGATTTTTCATCTATAATGAAATACCTAAGTGTGGTTTCACACTATTATACAAAAATATATAGAAACAAATACATTTACATGTCAGCTGTCTAACCAAACTGTCCATGCTTGAATGAGTCATGTAAGTTCTGAGTATAATGCCCGTCTGCCAAGCCCCGTCTCCCGCTGCCTCTGCCAACTTGGCTCGCGCGAATGTCACAAATATTAGCCGGATAACTTTTATTCTACGGCTTGCCAATTTTGTGAAATGTATGTTTATTGCGCTGTTCAGTTTTAAAACGGGTTGTAACACTTTTATACGGAGCTTGGGATAGTGTACAACATAAATAGTAATAGGTCAATACAATTTTTACTATTTACTATTTAACTTTATAACTCGGTATAGTAAAATAGGAAATGTTTTATTGTACGCCATAAAAACGCGTAATACCTACAACAAAATAACACAGTAGTTATTCAAAATACAACTATTCAGAATGCAAGTACAAAAAAATTATATTACTCAATAAAGTTGAAAACAAACAAATTAACACACAAAACATTGTAGGTACAGCCTTCTAGGTATCAACCTATAAAACTCATAAGCTTATGCCTTAAGCTATAAATGTTCTATAAGATTGTAAAATGGTCTTATGTTTACTAACTTTATAATACGACGAATTACGACGTACCTACAATAAATCACATAAGTTATATTCAAGTACATGTACTTTATTCCAGGTATACCTACTGTTCAAATATATTCCACAAAGTACCAACTGATTACTTTTGGAAGATAGTGTTTGAAACACCGCATACCTATACTACGAGCTAGGTATCTAGATTTTAATCTGCGTGTGTTTCGCAAAAGTTGAGAAACAATTTTCATCAAGAAAGCTAAAGCTTTCAAAGACACTGAAGATACTAGAATTTCGCTTTTAATATAAGGCGATGACCCATGTGTGATGTGGTGTGATTTTACCATACGCCTTCGTGTTCTTATGGTTTTGATTCAGCACCTTGACTTGACTTTCTAACTCGAAGTTGAACTGCGATTGAAAGCGATGTTGCACTTGGCCACCAAACTCTGATTTCGCTACTCTTCCTAAACTATACAAAATACAACTATTACAGAAGTATTATAAAAAAGCTTTTGATATGTTTTAGAAACGGAACATTCCGTTTTTTAAAATTCCTTTGTTCAACGTAATAATAAAATAAAATAGGCGGTGGCGCTACTATGACGCATACAACCACCTATAACCTAGATAAAGGTATGACTTTAGGTACTAATAAAATACTATAGCTTTAAACAAAGCCACTAGTTGCTCCCACGAGTTGTCCGTGTGCAGCCAGCCTAACCATGGCTATAACTTTTTTCCCAGGGGCCGTTTTCTGAAGTCTAACATTTGTTTGCCCACTATGTTACGTGAGAGCAGACGATTAATATCTAGAAGACAGACAAAGGCCATACATCAAAATCGTAACCCGATCCCGCAGTACCAGATAGCCTGAAAACTTTAAAACATCAATTTTATCCAAGAAATTTCAATACTTAGTAGTAGGTAGCAACAATATTCAATATTTAAACATTTTTAACTAGAAAGTAATTGAAATTTCTTGGATAAAATTGATGTTTTAGAGTTTTCAGGCTATTTTTTAGGGTTACGATTTTGTGTATGGCCTTTGTCTGTCTTCTAGATATTAATCGTCTTTGGTGAGAGTAATAGACTTGTCTCAGCCTTGTTTAAGAGATAACTTTTACATTTTACATTAGTGTGGTAGGCCGTTTTATGAATAAAGTTCCCTGAAGGAAAATACTTGAAAATTGGTTATGTAAAATGGTTCTTAGACATGCGATGTTACGCGTTAATGTAACTTGTGTAACCAAGGTGGTTTTTCTCTATAACAAAACGTAATGCGAAAAAACGCAGCTCGTTACCACTTTATATTAGGCGATATAACGCAGTAACGAGCCGCGTTATGTCGCGTTACGATCTGTTGGGTCACAGCGAATAACCACCCATTTTTTTTTTAGTGGAGCGGTAATGTAAATTTAGATTAGGTACTTAGGTACATATTGATATTATTTTAAGGTGTATTACGTTTTTGTATACCTATTATACTAGACACAGGTCTAGTATTACAAACTATCAACAAAATCAAAGCTGTTATAGGTACTTAAGTAGTATTTCAAAATATCCGAAATAACTCAATATTATGGAACAATTTCCTAAAAACCACCGTTTATTTTCAATTCCTTTGTTCATTCCGTGCGTCATTAGGTAATAAAGAATGTAGGTTTTGTATCTGTATCTTATCTTATCTTACAAACAGAATCATGAAAAGCTCAAAACCATTATAAACCATTATTTTATTTTTTAAACTTTCACGATCAGCACACATTATAAAACATAATATAAACGGGTTAGACTTTATATTTCTCACAAGTTCGAGGTGACGTTTTATTTTATACTACTCGTAGCTGCGCCCCGCGGTGTGACCCGCGGTGAATAGTCCCCGTTCCCGTGAGAATATCGTAATCAAAAGTAGCTAACATGTTAATCAAGGATATAAGCTATCCTGATACCTGTCATTCAAATCCGTCCAGCCGATTGAAGGAGTAACAAACATTCACACTCACACAAACCCTTTATAATATTAGTGTCAACCTACGTCATTTGATATTCTCTGGCTAGGTATTAAAATATACAGATTTTTTTATTGTTTTATGTTTTTTTGACAGTTCTAGATTAATATTTTACTATATTTATCGGAATAAAAATGTCACAAAGCAATTTCTTTGTCTGTCTCACACAATATAAATTATAATCATTGTCATTATGTCAATTAATGTATAATTATGAATTTAGAATGTTAATCTGATTCATAAAAAGAATTACTGAGCAGCCATTTTAGCCCCTCTTATCATTCCAAATTCGAATTATTCTACCGTTGCCAGCTGGCCAATATTAAAAAAAGTACTTAGGTATGCGAAATAAAAATGTTTATATTTTGTTTCCTGCAATCTACGGGCTGTCTGAATCTGGGTTAATAATTATACGTCAAATACCTTCAATATTAGCTAATGAGAATTTACATTAGAACCGCAATAGCTCGCTCAGAAATAGGTTCTTTGTTCGCCGCTATTTTGGACCGAATGCGGTCTGCCGTGCGCAGACATTTGCGCTATTGCTAACTATAGTACCGTTGTTCGTTGTTCGGTTCAGTTGACAGTCTAGCTATGTATTTTTTACTTACTTACTTTTTTATGTAAAACCATTTCGCAATCTAAAACTTTTATGCGCGATGATTTATGTTCAAAATAAATTGCCCACTGCGCAACTTGACTTGTCAGCGCTCATTTTACATGGCGCGGACTATAGAATGTTTTTTCTGCGAACGCTTATCAAATTCGATTTTTTATTATGAAAGAAGTGATGAAACTTGATAAGTCGATACATTTTTTGTCAAACATCAAGTTTTAGACAAAACCAATGCAGCTACACTTTGAGTTATCAGTGCGCGGACAAATTTTTCGAAGCAATAACAAATTGATTTTATTCAAACCCACGACCTTCAGACCGAAAGTAGATTCACTTATTATGCCATTCTGCCAATACGGGTCTAGTATTGCTTTATTTTCCTAAAAATGAACTTGAACAAATAGTATTTAAATTAATCTAAACATAATAAAAATCATAGAAATAGTAATTGGATTATAATTTTGGTAATATTTTAAATAATGACAATATAAGTGTTGCTTACAACACTTGTGGTTTGCGTACTTACAAGTAAATACCTGATATAAATACCAGGTCGCGTAAATACGTTCCATCCCTATCATAATCTACACACATTTATCTATACCTACTATAATATTATAAAGAGGTAATGTTGGTTTGTTTGTATGTTTGGGGTAATCTTCGAAACTACTTATCCGATTTTAAAAATTCTTTCACCAATTTGTAGCTTAGACTTTCCGAATGAACATAGGCTATATTTTATCAAGGTAGGTACCACGTGAGCGAAGCCACGGGCAAGTTAGCTAGTCAATATATAAAAAACAAAAATATTTTTTGTGGAATCAACGCACAGACTATGAAGCTGAAATTTAGAAGGTAGCTTCCTTTTAATTTCGTACAAATAGATTATGTTTTTTTGTTGCAGCTGCACATACGACTTTCTGGAGATCATAGAGATCGGTGACGGGAACAGCTCTGAACACGACCCCTGGAGTCAGGAACATCACGATGCTTACGCCTCGGATAATGAAGTGAGTATACAACAAGTAACAAGGTAACATTCCACATAACAAATAGCAAGCACGTAGAGCTACTTACTCAACGGATTTGTCTAAATAACAAAAGGCTACTTTTAATTAAGGTAGGTACCTCGCGACCAAGCTAGTCGTTCCATATAGCAAATTGTCCCTTTATTTTCCTAAACGTGATTTCACCATAATATAACAAATTGTCCCTTTATTTTCCTAAATGTGGTTTCGTTCCTTAAAATCTTTGAATACACGACTTTTTTTGTTTCCTTCTTTTCCGGGAATCAAAAATAATTTCATTCCGAAATTGAAAATTATCACTTGATTACCGATGAAATATAAACGTCGCGTCGTGAAACTAATTTCGCTAAAAAAAAATTGTACCAAAATTAATAAAATAAGGTCAACCGCACAGAAATAAGCAATTACGAAATGGGAAATCTAATTTGTAACAGATCCTATTCAAATATAATTTTATGATTGAAATTATTTCTTCGTCCCTTCGTAGAAGTTGGTAATTGAAAAAATTTAACAGATTTACGACTGTATCCCTAAGCCACAGTTTTATTTTCTCAGTATGGTTACCGGCGGTTTTTGTGTAGTTTAGTAATCTGTCCTCACTCAGTGTCAAGTAGGTATTCTAACGCCCGATTCCTATATTCAATTTACGACCGTATGGACATAGTCTATAGCAACTATGTTTATACAATACAATTAGTATGACACTTTTTGACAGATAAAAGCGTTGCTATGGCGATAGATGTACAGTCATTCGTCAGTTGAATAAAGGAACCGGGCTTAAATGTATAGAATTTTTAGTTCATGTAAGTTACCGGGGAAGGACGACCTGGCTCTAGCTGCACAGACTACGTCATTTGAGGAGGCGGAGGAAAAGCTGGAAATAGGTTTGAGGCAACTCGGTAAATATTACGAAGAGAATGGTCTCAAGCCAAATCCCTCCAAAACCCAGGTTTGCGTATTTCACCTGCGCAACCGTGAAGCGAGTCGCAAGCTCAACATACGCTGGCAAGGTATTTCTATACAAAACTGCACACATCCAAAGTACCTTGGGGTTACTTTGGATAGGACTCTGAACTTTAAAGCTCATTGTCTCAATACAAAAGCAAAAGTTAGCACGCGCAATAACTTGCTTCGCCGCCTTACCACCACTGCATGGGGAGCAACACCTGACGTCTTACGCACAACAGGTATTGCATTATGCTACTCAGCTGGCGAATTTGCAAGCCCTGTTTGGCACCGCTCCACTCACGCTAAGCATGTCGATGTTGCGCTTAACGAGACCTGCCGCGCGATAACTGGTTGCCTCAAACCAACGCCACTTAACATGCTCTACCCACTCGCCGGTATCGCTCCCCCATTCATAAGAAGGGAAGTTGCTTGTTTAACAGAAAAGTCGAAGCAAGAGCGAGACCACCGTCATCCCCTGTACAAACACCAACCTCAG
The DNA here is from genome assembly GCA_963582015.1 of Xanthorhoe designata. Taxonomy (NCBI): domain Eukaryota; kingdom Metazoa; phylum Arthropoda; class Insecta; order Lepidoptera; family Geometridae; genus Xanthorhoe; species Xanthorhoe designata. Next base: position 10,909,244 of record OY757045.1, read on the forward strand.
AGAGCTCGTTTGAAAAGCCGCAAAAGTTTCTTGCGCACAACTACAGCAACCGACGAACATCCAGCGACGCTCAAAAACATGCTCTGGGAGAAGAAACAACCAGCACCACAGCATTTCACTATGCAGGAACATCTGCCCCCAGGGCGTGACCTTCCATGGCCAGTGTGGAAATCCATCAACCGACTGCGGACTCAAGTCGGCCGATGTGGGGAGAACATGTGCAAATGGGGCTACCGCGACCCTACACTTAGCCACTGTGACTGCGGGGTCCCCATTCAAACGATGAGTCACCTCCTTGTCTGCCCCTTGAGCCCTACCAACTGCACTAGGGAGGACCTTATAAACGCTACATCCGATGGAGTAAAGGTAGCGATCTTTTACTCGAATACCGTTTAATTTGTTTTACCCATTGAAACGCAAGAAGAAGACCGGGGAAGGCGCTGCACTGGATTTTCATGGATTTGTGATACTTGAGTCGGTATCGAGGAAAATATCCAATACTACGGTAAACTGGCGTTAACTTCCTGGAGGTCTACTCTATAAGCCAAAAACGATGCATCGTGACAATCATCTCAGGTCAGCCTAAGTTGGTTAATGTTCCGAAATCAGATTCCACCAACATAAGCTGACCTGCAATTATTGGCACGTTGCATTGTTTTCGGTTTGAAGAGTTGACCTACTGATCTTCATATCCACACGACGCGAAGCTGTCAGCAATCCACACTCACAGAGTTTTGATAATATTGATCGCGTTACTTTCGCGTTACTTTCGCGTTACATACTTTTAACTAAAAAAAACTCATTTCACCAGAAGTGGTGGTTTAGAATCTAAACCAACACTCCTAGAAAATGTATAGATACAAGCGAATTTATTAAAAAGACAGAACAATTATAGCAGTACTAGAATCGTACTCGCCTACTTAAGTAAGTAGGTACCTACATTCTTATTAGGTAATCAAAATGTCCAAAGCGCCCTAAAATTTACTGCTTGCAAGTAAAATTGACGAGACGATAGAACTGAAACTTATAAGCTGACACACTCTTAAACTTCTACTAACTTATTTGTTTGATAAAATGGTATATTACACTAGTTTTAAGCGAATCATCATTGTGATTCTTTGTGTTTGAAATTAGTACTTAATTCGGTTTTCATTTCTTTTATTACATACCATAGATAAAAGCTCAGAGATTTTTTCATCATATTTCTGTGTTGTCAGAAACTTGCCTCTGGCGATCACAATGACGGCGAAAATACAATTATTTCTTACAAAAATGTATTTATCTCATTGAACAATATTAATTACCTCATTCAGAGGAAAATAAATGTAATAATAATAGTATTACGTGCTTATTTGTTGTAAGGTAATCAGTTACGAGATCTTCTAGGTTTTTTGGTTGAAGGAATTATGGCAAAATGAATTATCGTTGGTAAGAGTAGCGAAAACAAAGTTTGGTGGCCACCAAGTGCAACTTCGCTACTCCTAAACTATACAAAATGAAAATACAACAGAGGTATTAAAAAAAGCTTATGATAGATTTCACAAACTGAACATTCAGTTTTTGTTTAATTCCGTTGTTCAACGTAATAATAAAATAAAATAGGCGGCGGCGCTAGTTTGACGCTCGGCCATGGTAATTGAGTGGGTCACTTCGGGCAGAAAATAGCCAAGAAACTTCAGAAATAAAGATCTAAAGGCTAACTTGCGACTCTTAACTCGATTCCAAATGTAATTTAATTTAATTAAGGTTTATTTCGAGTATCACTTTTGCATACGTAGCGCACAATTAGGATCAGTGGAGTTGGAATCAATTCTGAAGTAACCTCTTCATAATGAAAGAGAGTTACAACCCTCGCTTGCAGTAAAAGGAGACGAAACTATCACATTTAAAATAAATAATGCGATGATAAGTAGATATATTTTAATTTTAACCAAGATAACTTTTCTTTCTATAAGAAAGTCGATTAAAAAATATTGCAGTATTTAAAAACCAGTTTCACTTCTTGACACTTTTAAGTTTTTGGGGGTTGCAAAACAAATTGGCCAAGGGCGACTTGTTGAATATAATTTGGTAAGACCGGACCGTTAACCTTGGCTCGCATGTTTTATGCATGCCTAAGAACCTAACAGCTGCCTAACTACCAATAAGATCTGGCTGCCCTATCTCTGGTCTCTGGTGTAGTAAAGATACAAATAGATAACAAACTTAAAGATTGTAATTATAAATGAAAAATCTTACCTTAAGTTTCGATTCCAGCGGGATTTGAACCCGCGATGATACAAACGATATTACCTGCCACTCGGCCACTGAACCTTTAATTGCCAGAATTTAAATTATCACTAAGATGATTTCGGTTAAGCAAATGTACCTATATAAAATACCTGATGTGGTTTAACACTATAAATAAACTAGTAAAGTCTGGAAGTTGTAGATTGTTGGCATAACACATCTGATCTATTCCATCTCAACAATGTCCCAAGCACTACAGTGTCCTGCTAAGTGTAGGCAAAGCTTGCCTCCTGACTGTATAAATCATTTAGTAAAGATGTAAAGGCTTAGTTTTTTTTTATAACTGACGTAGGGCTGGTGTAGGGAGTCGCGTTGGAACAGGCAGTAGAATCCTGTAGTTTTAAGAACGTGACATGTGAAATTGGTCTTTAAACGATTCGTACTGAACAAATACATTTTGAATTTGAATTTGACTAATCTAACTAACTGTGATGTGCATTTTGTGTAGGTCCTATGTTGACTTTCTTATTTTTATCCATTATGCTAGCTAAGAAGTTTCCAAGTGATTAGCTTAAATGTTATTTGAAGATTGACCCAGCTGTTCCTCTAATGGGCTGTAACAGCTTATTCAGGTCATTTCACAGGTCGAACCTACTCTAGCGAAATTAACTTTTTAATTAAATGATTTAGGCATTTATGGATTAAACTAATCGCAACATAAAAGGTTTCTAGAATCGGATTAGATTATGAGCTCTTTGTGAAGCTTACCATAGAAAAATGATTAAAAAACATGATACTTTCCTTCAGAAGTTTAAAAAAAACAAGAGTTGTTTTAATTTCTTTCTTCTTTTGATCCCGATATTCCCACGGAACGGGAACGATTCACCGCGGGGTGCAGCTAGAATTTAACAATCCTTATTTTGGAGAAGATTACACCTAAAGAGATCACAGTCGTAACGTTTCGTTTCAAATAATTCAATTCTATAACATATATTACTTCTATCACTTACTTTCACACATGCTTGCTGTCCACATCCATTCATCCATTCACTTATTTATTTATCTACGTGTAAACCTTCATTTGAAAGAAAGAAAGAAAGAAAGAAAAAAAAATCATTTATTCTTGTAGGACCTCAAGGATCACTTAAGTTTCGTTTTACATGCTAGGTGATTCTAATGCCTGTTCCAACGCGACTCCCTACACCAGGGAAAGAATCAGGCAAGAACCTGGTGGTGTGGGCCTAGCTTTTTTTTAAAAGCGATCCCTTAACAATCTAAAATAATCTAAATAGTCATTCATATTCTTTTTTATCTAGTTTGCAAAGTTTCTGTTATTTAAATGTAAAGTTGTATAATTATCATGTAGCATAATATTCCATTTTGTTCTTGTCATACGTGTTTCATACAATTAGATAAATCTTTTTGTAACCGATCTCCCGCGACACAGGCTAGCCTAGTGCGGGGACCACCAGTAATAATTAGTTTGTAATTTTGTTTCTTATTTCTGGTAAATAAATAATTTGTATTTGTATATCCTTCGCAGGTTTGGGAAGAGACCGAGACCCTCATCCCTGAGTCAGATTCCGTCAGCGCGGGCTGGGCACGAGAGGTCCACGACACCCGCGCCCGGAGGCTCTGCGGGGACTGGGGGGGGAAGCTCAAACTGCTGCGATACCAGTCAAAGACCAACGTGCTGAGACTGAGATTCAAATCGGACCATTCGAGGCACTTTGCTGGCTACCGGGCGAAGGTCACCGTGGCTGATTGTGAGTATCTATTTATCTTTCTCTTATTTGATCATCATGGGTAAGCAGAGAGCACGGATCTCCACTTGCTACGTCTACTCCCATGGGAAAGAGGAGTGATTTTATCTTGTAACGTAAAATGCGAATGTGTACTAAGCATCTGATGTATAAAAATTTAGAACAGATATTACAAAGTTTCTCAATATATTCTGGGATAATATATTGAGAAACTTTGTACAAAATATACTGACGCTAACGTAGCCTCCAAAGCGTGTCTGTTTGCAAATCCCACTAACCCAAATAACACACATCGCTTAGCTTCGTCAATGAATCGGTCATTACATAGTAAACCGGTGCATATACCCGTGAGTCTCGTTTTTCAATTTAAAGTTTGCGGGCGTCCATTCCGTCTCACTGCGCTCGCTCGACTGGACCGGAAGTAAGGCTGTCGCCATGTTGAAACCGGATATGGCCGGATGGTTGTATTAAATGATAGGATTTTTGAAAAAAATTGTGTTGCTTTTGGATTACAGACAGTATGTACCTATGTTAATTTAGCAAAAAACATTTTTTGTTTGCTACACAGAATCAGAATCAAAAATGTATTGACAACGATGATACACCATTATCATTGGATAAACAAATTATAAATGGAACAAACTCAGTCACGTCATGTACTCGATTGCTTAGTACAAATATTGTGGTCATGTCATAAAGTAAATTATTTCTATTACCTATATTCTACACACAAGCCGTGGTCGCGGGAAGACCACAGCTGGTGCAATCCGGTCGAAACGTCGGGACAAAATAATATAAAGGTGTCGTGATATAATGTGTTCTGAGCACGAAAGTATAAAAAAGTATAAGTAAAGACAAAAGTAGTGACTGTAACGCGAGTCCCTCCCTCCACCCCGAATAAATCTAAACACTGTCGAGGATTAACCTAGATTTTCTTATATTATGTGTTTATCCGGCTTTTACGCCATCATACACCAACCCCTGTCGGAACCGATTGGCTTCGATAACCGACTTCACAGTCCGGTAATAGAGTTGAACTTCGCGCGACAGCCGTCAATGCAGTGCATTGTGCGAGGTGGGAACAGAACTTGCCAAAACTTCCATGAATTCAATTAGCATTTCGAGTCGGCTTCCTAATTATTATTGACTGTGGATTTATCCCTATAGATCCACAGACGATCCAGGCAGACGTTTCTTATTTTTTTTTTGGCATTCTAAAATTGAATATCTCCACTGTACTTACTTACTTTACTAAGAAGTAATAATCACACTAATATTTAAACGCTTAAGTATGTATAAATGGGAGGATGTGTGAATGGATAGAGGTTTGTTACTCATTCACGCAACAATTAATAAACGGTTTTGGTTGAAACTTGGAATACAGTTTAAGATCCGGAATTTCCTAAGGGAACAATATACTGTCAAAAGATGTGAAAGTCTCAAAAAACACATTTAGGTAGGTATATTATTTCTTTCTTTAAGTAGGAAGTTGCTGCCCCTTAGGGCTTTAACGTAAGATTTCCCAAAAGCGTCCTATAAAGGAGTAGGTTACTTGGAAACTTTCAAAAGGAGTCCAGGAGAAATTAAAGTGCCTTACCTTAAAAGTTCAAATTAATTTAGTAAAGTTCAAGACGGCAAAGAATAATGTCAAGTCAATGAGCGAAACGGAAGCATTTTGTATTGTGGCAAAAGACAGTGGAATGCCTAGTTAATATTATTATTTCGTCTTCCTTTATTCTCTCTTACTTCTCTTCTTCATTATGGCTACTGCTACTTTGTTATGTGTGTGTGTGTTGTTGCCTGATTCTTTGCAAACGTGCCGCGTTTGAAACAGCCAGTCGAATTGACATTTCAAGGTGGTCTGTAATATGATATAATTGAATAAAGAAATTTAGAGTTTGAGCTTCCTGCTTAGCCAGAAACTTCCATCTTCATAAATCATGTGAGTTTTATTTTAAAAACTTTTTCAGTTGATATTAAACCTCATCCATTTACATACAAAATCCTTCAAGTACCATCAGGTTGTAAAGTAACATATAAAAAGCTTGTAAAAAGTTTAGCCCGCCCTAAAGATAACTCTGTCACGTGTAAAACATAATTCCGTGTATTAAGCCTCACACGAGATTATCCAACAATATTGCACGGCTTCGTGCATAATTTCCTTACTGTACCGGATTTGTCCCGGTCATAGCAAATTGAACCATAATCTCATTGCCTTTAGGTTGTAATTTCAACTTTCAAGCATGCTTGATTTTTTAATGTAAAATATCCTCTATGCTGTTGTCTTTAGGTTTAAAATGGCGTTTGTAACGGTAGCGTTTAAAGATGGAAATGAGGTCTATTGTTATATGATTAAGGTTTAATATGGGTCGGATAGAAACTGTTTATAACAACGTCATGGCTACAGCTATGCTTAAAACCCTTCCTAGAATGAGCTGAGTTGCTGAATTTATGTTTATATTGAAAAACAAACAAATTAAAATTCATTTTTTATGTATCGTGTAAGAGGCGCTTTTTCATAAAGCCATATACATACATACAATTTAAGAAACTGTTTTTTTCTCTCCTTTTGGAACTTTTCTACATAGAATAGAAATCATTTATTCAGCACACACAGTAAAAGAAAAAGAGAAAGGTTGGTGACGATACTTATGTACTACGTAATAACATTACGTA